>OX451384.1:13950565-14550565 GCA_949629135.1 Eremobia ochroleuca | reverse complement strand
TTTTTGACACTGGCGAGCCCAAACTTCTGCCATTTGCTCGAGTTCAAAGTCCCAGTACATCTTGCGCATGTTAGTGGCGGGTGGCTGACCCGGTTCTAAGCCCATGGCGATATTGTCCCTGTGCCTATTATGCAGTAACAGAATTTGGTACCGCATCCAACTTGTCATACCTGATGCATACAGCCTCGAGCTCTGCTTATTAGCGGCTACGCACATTGTGTGCTGGTTTTCCAACGAGCAATCAGGATGAGCACAGTAATTAAATTCCTTATTGGTTCCGTTTTTACAGAACACATATCCTACAATAAAACTACTACAAAATAAGTAAACAATATTCATATCTAAATAAAAATTAGTAAGCCGCAAAAAGAACAGAAAGATGAAAGAAGACCATAGATAATACATATATAAACCATATATAAACTCGTCCAACTATGCGTCCAACATCAGAATCATAGATAAAAGTACTCCAAAGAGTATAATAACTACATATGAGTTGATAATAATATCAAACGCCAATATGTCCACGACAGAGAAAAAATACTTTTTTACATCAACGTATAGAGAAAAAAAAATCAATATTTTACAAATTCTAATATGTCCACTTATTTACTGCAAAAACATTGGGTAAAAACTCCGTTTCGTTTCAAAATCTAAAGTCGCCTATATTGGAAATATCTTGTGAACAGATTTTAGTAAAACTCGCAAAAATGGTTGGCTTTTTATTTCAATAATTTTCAATATGACACACATCTCTTTATAAACAAAGTTACCTAGCAACCAATGTATCCAGCATACAACTTCTTTAACACCCCCACTGTATGCCTATACATTTTTTAAAATAGTCCTGCTTAACTCTAGTAAGTCCTTTTGTGAAGATATCAGCGGGCATCTCATCAGTCTTACAATATTTGATACAAATTTCATTTGCCTCGGCCAATTCCCTCACATAATGGTATCTTATGTTTATGTGCTTAGACCTCCTACCGACTGTTGGCACGTACACTAATTTTATAGCGCTTTGGCTGTCGCTGAACAGATCAATCGTATTATTCTGACCTGTCAGTTCATGGTAGAGACCTTTGGCAAAAACTACCTCCTTTGCTGCTTCACTGATAGCGATATACTCTGCTTCAGCCGTACTGAGTGCAACGCAACGTTGCTTGCGGGTCTGCCAGGAAACCGCAGCACTGCCTAGGGTAAGCATATAGCCTGTGAACGAATGTCCATCAGCGTTGGCACCCCAGTCCGCATCGGCATATGCAACCAGAGGATTGCCTGTCTTCTTGTAGACCAATTTGTGATCTACTGTACCCTTTAGGTACCTCAGCACTCTCTTGAGTGCAGCCATATGAGTCGAATTCCAACAAGAATTAAACTGACTCAGATAGCTCACTATGAATGTGATGTCAGGTCGTGTGCCACAGGACAGGTACATGAGTGATCCCACAATCTCCTGGTAGCTCATATCTCCAGTTGGATCGCCTTTCTCCAATCTCAGATTAGTCTCTGTGGGAGTCGCAACAACTTTGCAATCTTCCATTTTATACTTTCGGAGGACCTTCTTTATGAAGTGTCTTTGGTTGAGCTCCACTTGTCCCTTTCTTTGCGTGAGCTCCATGCCCAAGCAGTCCTTTGCCAATCCTAAGTCTTTAATTTTGAAGGCGTCCCCAATTTTCGCTTTCACGGCTTGAATCTCGTGAATGTCATGCCCAAAAATGTAGAAATCGTCTACGTATAAGGCAATTGCGAGAAATTTGCTTTTGACCTTCTTTAGGTATATGCATGGGTCATATTTTGACCTCATAAACCCAATCTCAATTATGTGAGCGTGAACTTTCACGTTCCAACATCGTGCTGCCTGCTTCAGACCATATATGGCCTTCTTCAGCTTGCAAACCTTTCCTTCTTTCCCCCTCGTGATGAAGGCCTCTGGCTGTTCCATGTAGAGGTCTTCAGCAAGATCACCATTAAGGAAAGCGGTCGTGACATCGATATGATGTACTGTCAATCCAATTTCTGCCGATAGCGCCAGCAGTAGTCGGACCGACGACAGTTTAACCACTGGTGCAAAGGTTTCGGAGTAGTCCTCCCCCCACTTCTGGGAATACCCTTTAGCCACCAGTCTTGCTTTGTGGCGCTGCACTGTCTCATCAGCGCCAATCTTCAGCTTAAATAGCCACTTGCATTTGACTACGTTCGCTCCTCTTGGGCGATCCACCAGCTCCCAGGTTCCGTTTTCGATGAGCGAGTCGTACTCTAGCTTCATCGCATCCAACCACAGGTCCTTATCTCCGCGGTCCATTGCATCCTGTACCGACACAGGATCATGCACGCTGAGAAAATTATATTCAAAATCTTCCTGTCTATTTGGAACTCTGGTCCTTTGAGGATATCGAGGTCCCTCTACAGCTGGTTCAGCTTCTCGTTCTTCGCTTCTGTCAGAATCGGATATGGAATCCATAGTATCATGGAAATCCTCAGATTCGACTACAACGTTTTCGGGTATGGTGGACCCGGTTGCTGGAGCTGGTACGCTCTGACTTGGAACTTCCTCCTCAGTTTCCATAGCCCCGGTAGTCCCTCCTGTAATGGGGACTATGAAAAATTCTTCAGGAACATCCCCCATCGGCATCTTAGTTGGTGATTTGTTTGGAGGTCCGAGAAAATCCATATTGTCCTTAGACTGATTTGGTAACCTCTCATCAAACACTGCATCCCGAGCAACAATAATCCGCCTTGGATTATTCTCAACATCAGCAAACTTAAACCCCTTTTGATCCTCACTATAGCCAAGAAATATAAGTTCTCGTGTCTTGGGATCAAATTTTTTGAGGCTTCCATCCTTAATAAGAACCTGTGCCTTTGAACCAAACACTTTTAAGTGTGAAAGGTCCACCGCCTTTCCGGTCCACACCTGTTCAGGGACCTGTTGCGAAATAGCCATAGTAGGCGAGCGGTTTTTCAGATAAATCGCCGTTAGAACTGCTTCACCCCAATATCTCTTATTGAGATTGCTTTCTGCTAGCATGCATCTTGCCTTTTCAACGATTGTTCGGATGGTTCTCTCCGCAACTCCATTTTGCTGTGGAGTGTGCGCTATAGTTGTCTGATGTTGAATTCCACGATTTTTCAGGTGATCCTGGAATTCCTTACTGGTGTACTCGCCACCATTGTCACTCCTTAACTTCTTAATATTTTTGCCTGTTTGATTTTCAACTAATGCTTGAAACTCACGAAACTTCCCGAAAACTTCTGATTTGCATTTCAGCAAATAGCCATAAACTTTCCTGCTATAATCGTCAACGAATAGCAGTATGTATCTTTTGCCGCCCCATGACTCTACCTCAATGGGACCCGCAACGTCACTATGGACTAGCTCCAAAATCTGTGAAGCTCTATTGAATTTCCTTTTTGGAAACTTCTTCACGCATTGCTTGCCTTGACTGCATGGTACACAAGGGTTCTTGCAGTTCCCAAGGCTATAACTAAGGCCCTTGACGATGTTCTTAAGTTTGTGCATTTCAGATTGGGATAAGTGGCCCAATC
The DNA here is from genome assembly GCA_949629135.1 of Eremobia ochroleuca. Lineage (NCBI taxonomy): Eukaryota > Metazoa > Arthropoda > Insecta > Lepidoptera > Noctuidae > Eremobia > Eremobia ochroleuca. The sequence continues at coordinate 14,547,016 of OX451384.1, read as the reverse complement.
TCCTATGCCACAACACAAAGTCATTCTGACTTTCTCCTAAGAGAACCGTTGCCTTGTTACTCCCCGAACCTAAAACATAGAGTCCGTTTTGCTTGCGTGGAGCTGTAAACAGTACGTTCCCACCCACAGACACATTGCCATCGAAAACTCTGCAACGATTTTTGTCAAACACTACAACCTTGCCATTATCAGTGCACTTGCCAACAGACATCAAGTTGGTGACTAGTTCTGGAATCAACAACACATTATTCATTGTCAATCCTAATGGACGTCCCTTGTGACGTACATCCAACTTCACAGTACCTTGCGAGTTCGATACTATTTTGTCATTATTCGCGCAAGTAACAGCTTTCGAACTGCTTGCTATAGGTGTTAAAATAGACTTATTTGATGTCATGTGTGATGTCGCGCCACTGTCTACCACCCAGCAATTATCCCCACTAGCGGCAAGTAAAGTAACAAAATCAGTAGAATCATCATCAATAATCCTGCCTACAGCCGCTAAATTGCTCTCAGTCTTGCCTTGTTTGGCTTTGAAAAGCTTACATTGCCATTTAAAGTGACCCTTCTTTTTACAATGATGGCAAACTATTTTCTTACGAACGCTACCACTACCACTACCACCTGCAACATTAGCAAACACCGTATCGTCCTTATCATCATTCACTTGCTGTCGGTGACCTTCACGCAGAAGGGCCGCTATTACGTTCTCCGATGATAATTCCTTACCAGAATGTTCCATGGCCATCACCAAAGGGTCGTAAGAATCCGTCAAACCAGCCAAGAGAATAACCGCGATGAATTCATCATTCAGTGCAGCTTGGATTGCCTCCAGGGCTTGATGCGTAGCTTGCACTTCATTGACGTAGGCATCCATATTTTGGAAATTATCCAGTTTCAATGAAAATAGCTTCCGCAGTAGACCTAATCTTCTTATTAGACCACAGTCAGCATAGGCCTTTTTGAGCGCATTCCATGCTTGCCATGAGGTTTTGGCATTCTTGACAATGGTGATGCACTGTTCTGAGATTGACAGACAAATCTTTGCTCTTGCCCTTTCGTCGCGTTTCCGGTCTTCAGGTTTGGTAGTAACGAAATTTTCACTCACACAGTCCCAGAGCCCCGCATCTATTAATAGCATTTCGATGCTGAAGGCCCAACTGCCATAATTATTTTGGCCTGTGAGCTTTTTGATTGCACTCGTTGAACTTTCCATCTTTATATTCGAATTTACTTTATATAACTGCCCATAACCTTAACGAGGCACGGGCTGGGCCCATAACCTATTGGAAATATCTTGTGAACAGATTTTAGTAAAACTCGCAAAAATGGTTGGCTTTTTATTTCAATAATTTTCAATATGACACACATCTCTTTATAAACAAAGTTACCTAGCAACCAATGTATCCAGCATACAACTTCTTTAACAGCCTATACATGTTGGCCGAGCAAAGGCTAACGCGAGCGTCGGCAAATAGGTACAAGGCAAGTGCTATTGTCCACACGTTCCACAAGTTCCTCGAACGCCAATGCAAGCGGCCAATGTAGACGAGTGTCTGTTGAGCTGCCCACACGTTGGCCAGTGTCAGTAGTCATTGTGCACTGAAATACTATGGACGTCGACATTGAAGTTGTTGCAGTTTTGGCTATTTATTTAATGAGCGTGTATAACGCGTGTGTAAGATTAATTTTGGTAATACTCCAAAAATTTAAAAACATCTTCATTTGGAGTGAGTGACATTTTCACATTATACATCTCAGACAGCGATGGACGTCAACCGTGTAATGGCGGGCAGACAAACGTGTGGACGCTATTGACCGAGCGCCGACAAGCGCCTTTGATTTGTGCACAAAAAGCGACACCGATCCAAAGTGAGGAAAGTGATCGCGAGCGACGGCGAGCGAAGACAAGTTGCGCCAAATGAACTCTATACACGTTGGCGCTTGGCTTCATTTGGCCAACTAGGCGAGTGACACCGAGCGATGACAAGGCAAGAACACGTTGGCGTTGGCCATCGCTCGGCAACGCTCGGCCAACGTGTATAGGCGACTCAATAAGTCCCCAAAGACATTCATAACAAAATCCAATACATCCAAACGGACCAATCAAATCAAGCGACTGGCTATGATGGCGGCCGTGTTTTGGTTACCGATCGTTTTTTTTCCGCAATTAATATTCATTTTAAATAGTTAAATAGTGTTAGAATGGACTCGAAAGTAAAAAATGTTGAACCTGATAAACCTAGGAAATGGTCAAATATAAAGTCGCAGCAGAAGCAGAAAAAAACGGAAATTGTAAGTTTAACTTTCTTTACCTTGGCTGAACTTGCTCTAGTAGGTAGGTATAGGGTTGTCATCGCATTTACTACGATTTCTCACGTAATTCGATTTCCGTGATTTTTTTATTGAATTCTAAAATTCTATACTTAGGATATACTTTTCTATTCCACTTAAAATAGTTCTTTATTGTGAGTGCTTGAACGTATTTTTTTGTCAGTGTATTTGTAAATAACAATAGAAAATATCGAAAGCAAATAAATCGAAGACAATAAGGGTTATGAGGCTTGTTAGGTTTTTTATGGGTTAGTATGGATTTAGTAGGGATACCTACAAGGGAATGTTTTTTTTTTAGTTATTTAGCACCGGGTTTACCTAAAAAGCCTCCATATAAACATAACTCAAACACTATGAAATGTTTGTCACTTACAGGTAAGGATCTCTTTAACTTTCATCAAAGAATCTATGAAAATGACTCAAAAATTGAACAAGACAATTTTATACTTAAATACAATGCTGTCACAAAAGTGAAACGTTATCGGCCAAGAAAAGGGAATAAAAATCCTAGGGCTTTTGTTGTAAAGTTTTACATACCGAATTGTAAAACTAAGTCCCTGTATGTAAAAAACTTTCTTGTTGGCTTCCCAATTAAAGTCATCCAGAGATGAAGGAGTAGCGAAAAGACATTACGAAACTGATGTTTTAGCTAAGGAAAGAAGAGGAGGCAACAGAAAGCAATTTGCGTTTGCCTCAAGAGTAGAAGCTGTAGAAAAATTTGAATAACAGTTTCACACCTTTAGAAAGCCATTATTGTAGATGCGACAATATCTTCACCCAGATTTAAACACAAAAAATGTTTAAAATATATAATGATTAGTCTTTGCCAGCATTCAATGTTAAAGAAGGCTTTTTCAGAAAAATATTTCACACGAGATCTTCACCAGCTAAGAAACAGGAACTTATGACACAGCACAGAACACACAAACTGCGTGATAAACAATTCTATAAAATGTTATTAATAAGAGGAAGTCCCTGGTCTTCTAAGAATTTCGTTTGATTATGAAAAAAATCTTCCACTAACAAAAATTCCGGACCAATCAACATACTACTCAAAGCAATTGTATTTATATAATTTTACAGTTGTTATCGACACTTCACATGCATCCATGACGTCCAATAGTACCCATGCGTATGTTTGGACTGAAGATGAAGCGGCTAAAGGTTCCAATGAGATCTGCTCCGCTTTGTACCACTGTATAAATACAGTAGATATGATTGGAGTGAACAAAATAAGACTGGCTTCTAGAAACGACCGCTAATATCAAGCAAATTGAAATGGTATTTCCCGTGACAGGACATTCTTTCTTGCCCGCTGACAGGGTGTTCGCATTAAATGAAAAACTTATAAAGATAAGGGAGAACATTATTAAGCCAAGTGATTATGAAAACATTATTAGAGAACATGCAAATATTCACAGATTGGCGACGGAAGTACCCGTCTTCGACTGGAAAGACAAAACCAAAGAATTTCTCAAAGGAACTCAAAGTTGGCATTTTCAAATCAGCAAATGCAAAAGAATTTTATTCAACAAAGCAAATCGTAATTCAGTTCATGTTCGCGGTGAAGTTTCCTATCGAAATGACATTTGCAACAATAAATCGCTGACAAAACGCGGAAAGTGATTAAGTGAGCTAAGTTTGATTCCAATACCAGCTGGAGTTAGCGTCAAAGCATCAAAATTGAATGATGTCAACAATCTTTTAACAAAGCACTATGGAGATGATTGGCAGGATCTTGAAGATCTATCTTATTATAAAAATATTCTTACCAGGAGCGACAACAGTGCAATAAATAAAGATTCCGAAATTTAAAGTGTAATAGGTCCCGGAAATATACAGGGTTACTGGTAACTCGACGTATTCCTTGCAGGACATCATAGTAGGGTTAAAATGCAACAAATTAAGCCACCAAATGTTCTACCGAAGTTCAGTAGTTTTTGAGTTAGTAAAGGTTTTAGATTTTTTGTGAAAAATCCCAGATTAAATTATTTGAACCCAATTTGAAAATTATTCACGGGGCGGCTGTACTGAAATTGGAGTTATTATCATAGTTGACGCCGTAGCGGATCGTTTTTAATAATTAAAAGTTCAAAATGACTAAAACTTTGGTGAAGATCACTAATCAAACATTTTTTTTTTGTAATTTTTGCTATTACTTCATACAAAATGTTGTCTTAGCACAAAAAAAAAATACTACACCAGGTTCACAAATTATTAGTAAAATATCCTTGTCTTATCAGCTATCCAAAAAGGTATGAAAGTTAATACAAAGTCTTGGACTGCATTATGAAAATCGTTTTTGATTTAGTACAAGAAGGTGTTTATTCGGAAAATCAAATTAAACAATTTCGTGAAAATTATTATTATTTTTAATCAATATCAATTTGTGGTCTTTAATAACATGTATTTCACACGTCTTGTTCGAAGTGCTGCCCTCGGTTTCAAATACATGCTCTTATTCGCTTCCTCACTTCGGTTTTTGTGATTCTTGATGTGATTGTGGTCCTCATCTGGTCCACCGCATCTGTTATTCTCTCCCTTAGTTCTTCAATTGAATTTACGGGGGTCACATAAACTAGGTCTTTCATATGACCCCAGACGTAATAGTCTAGCGGCGTCAGATCAGGGCTTCGTGCAGGCCACGGAATCGGCCCACCGCGCCCAATCCATCGGTTTGGATAGTTTTCATCCAGCAATTGTCGAATTGTGATGCGGAAGTGGGCTGGACATCCGTCATGTTGGTATATCATGTTTGCCCTTCTTTCTTCGGGTACATCCGTGAGCAGTGCTGCTAAATGATTTCTTAGGAAATCTTCATAAAGTTCCCCATTTAATGTTCGGGGTAAAATATGTGGGCCTATTAACTTATCGTCGATAATACCCATCCAAACATTAAGCGAGAACTTACGCTTTGATGCGGTTGGTTTCAGTTTCTTAGGGTTTCCTTCTCCCTTCGGTGCCCAGTAATGTAAATTGTGGTAATTTGTGATACCATCACGGTCAAAACATGACTCATCGGTCCACAGAATGTTTTTCAATAAGTTTTCACTTTCGGCATCGGCATTTAGCATGAAACGACAAAATTCAAGCTGTCTCTGCGGATCTCCCTCTTCTAATGACTGCACGGGTTGGTAGTGGTATGGATGTCGGCCTGACAAGTGAACTACAGACCAGACTTTCCACTGTGACATACCAAGCTCACGCGCTACGATGTTTGTAGATATATTGGGCTCGTCAATAAAACGTTGAAGAATCAGCTCCTCGTCCTCAGCCGTGTATCTCCGAGAACGACCAGTGTCAATTTGCCTGCTTCTTTGAACACTGCCAGTTTCAGATAATCGCCGATAAGTCGATCCGAAGACACTAACGTGGGGAAGTCGGCGGTTTGGAAAGCGCAGTTGATATGATCTTCGCACCTCAGCAGCGTTACCGTCAGAAAGTCCGTAACAGTACAATATGTCAGCGTATTCTTGATTAGAATATGCAGCCATAGTCAGCACTTATGAACGCACAGCACAACACAAGAGCAAGATATGGGGCAACAGTCAGGGATATAGCCAGATAACAAAACACGAACTTGCGCAACGTAGAGTTGTAACTAACTAACGCTGACGACCAGATTTTGTGAAGTCGCACCCTGTCTCGTACCGAGGGAACAATAGTGACCAATCATAAAGCTTACCGAGTGTTTGGAATTCAAACGCAGGTAAAAACTACGAATTATACGACGGTCGACCTATTGTTCTAGAACAATAGGTCGACCGTCTCGCAATTTTACCTGCTCCCCATAAAACTTTTATCTTTCCCTGTCACACACGCAAAAGTATTGACAATCATACCTTTTTGGATAGCTGATAAGACAAGGATATTTTACTAATAATTTGTACACCTGGTGTAGTATTTTTTTTGTGCTAAGACAACATTTTGTATGAAGTAATAGCAAAAATTACAAAAAAAAAAAATGTTTGATTAGTGATCTTCACCAAAGTTTTAGTCATTTTGAACTTTTAATTATTAAAAACGATCCGCTACGGCGTCAACTATGATAATAACTCCAATTTCAGTACAGCCGCCCCGTGAATAATTTTCAAATTGGCTTCAAATAATTTAATCTGGGATTTTTCACAAAAAATCTAAAACCCTTACTAACTCAAAAACTACTGAACTTCGGTAGAACATTTGGTGGCTTAATTTGTTGCATTTTAACCCTACTATGATGTCCTGCAAGGAATACGTCGAGTTACCAGTAACCCTGTAGAAAACGAGGAAATTAGGTACTGACTTTGTTTAACACTTTCACTGTCGACAAAGTAGACACAATAGTTAAACAATCAACCTGAACCATATGTGGTTCATGGGACAGGGAATGGGTTAACTAATAACTTGCTAATGTTAAGACTGATTTATTGTGATTAGTAAGTTAATGATTAAAATTTTCATAATACATTTTTTTTTTTATCTGATATTCAGAGTAATTTTTAACACTATAGTAGGTAACACCTGGTGCCACCCCTAGGTTCTAACGCAAAGATGACGTCATTCAATAGTATTTCGAGTATTTCTGATCAAATTCAAATATGTCTGACCATACTTTTTTTTCAAAGTAGTTTATTTCCATTAGTTTAGTTCAAAACTCAATATGTCCAATCCAGTTTTAACGAATGTGGTAAGATTTGATTTGATTCGTTATATTTCTACATTGCCGGGAATAATCATTGTCAAACAAAGGTAAAATAAACCTTAAAGTCTAAGAAATAACGTTGTCAGCACCTGCAAATGAAAATACTATGATATCTCCTTTTCACTTATTATGGACATATTATTAGCGTTTGATATTTATCAACTCATATTTGAAGTACTCTGTGATCATAGATTCACTATATACCAATCAGAATGACTGACGTACACATTGTTGACTTATAAAAAAAAAAAAAATAAGTCGCTTGCTGTCACTCTTTCACTGTCAAACTTTACCAAATCTTACTCTTTTATATTGTCTACTTCTCACTTGCCTCGTCCCAAGGAACATATTTACTCAACATGGTCTAGCCCCGTAGGCATTCCTAGGTTTGCCCAATGAGACGACCCCGCCTTTTTTTTTTTTTTTTGTTTCGGGGTGGAAAATCCTCATGGATGTCCGCCGCCCTGGGGCGGGCGGCGGGGTCTGTCAGACTCTTACTGACTAAAAACCACCCCGGTGTTCCCTCTCTCACCTACGCCGGGGGTCGCGGGAACGAACGATACTTCCGCAACCCCCGGCTGGTGCTGGCCCGCTCCAGCGGGCCTCTCCTCGTGTCAGGGGGGGAGTGAGGTGTTAAACTCCCCCCGCGACGTCTAAGAGGGGCGCGCGTGGAACACTACGCGCCGCCGCCTCGGGTCCTGATGTGTGGGGGGCGACGGACGTCCCCAAGTCCGTCGCCCCTGGACCCATGAGACGACCCCGCCTGCCGCGTCCTCTCTGTCCACTTAAGTTTATACTGTGATGGACATCGTCGTCAGTGATTGATATTTCCCAAAATATTACAATGTCGTCTTCAAAATGAAGACGGGCAGTAAATAGGTACGCACCTTCCTTGCTTCTACACACTTCACAGACCATAGCCATACCCAGTAGTGGGTCGATACGGGGGGATTTGCACGAACAATAATTTGTGATTTCAATATATTATTATGTATGCATAACATGCCTGTTGTAATGTATGTACACAAAATCTGATTGATAGCTAAATGGTCCAAGTATGTTAGGGGATAATCGGGAATAATTAATATTTATTGTATTTAGGTCTCTGATTACCAGTGGTCGGAGTAGGTAGAGCTGTTTGGGTTGAATGACCGCAAACATTGATATTAACATGGATATGCCTCTGAAATCCCCGGATTTTGAAATTGTCGATTGATTTAAGTGAGTTAATATGGGTTTTGAAAATTAAATTATATATCTAACTCGATCATCGCATTTTATTTATATTCCATGTCTTCAATTTACTATAGTAAACTAATAAAAGTGGATTATCCATTTAAATATAACGTTCCAATTAAGCACTGACAAAAGAAACTACTTAAATAGTTATTTTTTTTAATTTTGAGAATCCCCGGTATTTTCGGAAATACTTGGCATATATGCCAATATATATATCTATGTTATGTCCGCATGTAGCAAATAACAAAAATACCTCTACCTACTCCTATAAAAACTACTTAAACAATGGTTTTTGAATTCCGAGAATTCCCGAGATTCCGGGAAATATTTGGCATATCCATGTTAAGTCCGCATGTCGCAAGTAGCTAAAACAGCTCTACCTACTCCGACCACTGCTGATTACAGAACCCTTCTGTAATTTAGGTTTTCAAAAGCATTCGCTATAGACCATAGTACTAATATCGATTTCTTCTTTTCGAAGTAGAATAATGTTCCATGAGCACCATACAAGTACACGCGAGAAACTGAATTTTTCCTACTCTGTGGCTGCTAATGTGCTGATGTCACAGTGCAATGTCATGAGTTTCACCTGTCATCCATTTAAACTTGTTATTTCAATATTCAACACTCACAACGAACTTTCACATTCGTGAAATTCTCGTTTGTTCTATAATCTAAGCTCCTAATAAGGCTACTACTTATAGCCGCTAAAAATCAGTTTTATTGACCAGCAAAACACCATGCATATCAAACTGGTACATGTGGTTTTACGAGGACTTTTTTTATTTTTGATGGCTCTGGGGTTCTTTTACAGCTCGGAATGCCCGGACTTAACTTCATTAAACCATTTCATGATGACCGGCGTATACGGCAGCTTTGTAATAGTATCATTAGGCCTCATCATAGAAAGAGGAATGGATATGTACACTGATCTATTTATAGAGAGCAATTTCATTATGTTGGCCGGTTTATTCAATGTTGTGGTTTCTATTTTAGCGTTCTACGAATATTATTCAGGCATATTGCCAGTCAAGGAAACAATGCATAAGGGTTTTGTGTCTGCTACTAGTATTTTTCTTTGCTTGATAGATTTGTTTTTTTTACATGTCTTCAGATAAGCAAGTACACGTACTATCCTAAGACTTGTGTTTTCTTGTACCTATCTAACTAGAAACTCAAAACTCTGTATCGAATGAAGAGGAAACTTCCTTTTATCACACCTTTTTTTTGGAGTGTGGAAATATTTATGGTTGTCCTCCGCGCATGGGCACCGAGAGTTAATTCTTATGCTTTTCTGCATTACACGGCGTCCTACGTGGGCGATTCAACGGAACGCGATTGCGAAGCGATCCGATGCGGTTTACGCGAATACAACGCAACGCGGCGGCTCTGTGCTACGTGCGCGCGAAGCCGTCGCTTCAGCCGCCGCCGCCATTCAGTGCCCTACATTTGTCATGGACGGACGGAAACAATTTTTACGGAAAAAATATTTTTGTTCCTTTTATCCCACAGTATAGGGCGTTCTTGAATAGTATTTATTAAAATTTATACTTGCACCATTTTTAGTTTTTACATATTTTCATTTATTTATAACAAGCCACCGCACCACAAGAGTTCGCGCGAAAATATCAAACCAACTGATCGCGTCCGCTTCGCTTCGCACCGCAACCACGTGCGGATTGGTCACGTAGGCCACCGCAATAGAGTATCATTGTTTATTCCATTCGCGCCGCTTCGCTTCGCGATCGCGTTCGCGTTGAATCGCCTACGTAGGACACCGCGTAAGAAGCTTTTCGCTTAACTGAGGCGTTGCCCAGAGTTGGGCGTAATCAATTACTTTTGTAATCGGATTAATAATCTGATTGAAAGTAATCATGAATACATCAATCATGATTACTTTTAATCTTGATTACTTTCAATCATGACTACATTTGTAATCATTAGTTTTGATTACAATAGTCAGTAATCTTAATTACATGGGTAGATTTGATTAATTTTTTAAGCATATTTTTAATAAATGCGGTTCTATATTCAATCAGTATGTATCTTGTATGTCTGCATTTTTCTAAAAACTTCTGATCCAATTTGGATGTCATGGACGTTTTGTACTCTTTCGTTATTTAAATCCTTAAGTAAATTCGAAAAAGAATTTCTGCGTGCTCAATTGCATTTCGAAGATACGGCACGCGGGGTGCGGGAGTTGGGTGGGGTACGGGGTACGGCCGGTAAGCCAATCGTCCGCCGCCTGCGCCCCGCTTCTTGCCATAGCGCAAGCAGTCAGTCTGTATAATAGTGCGCAAGGATATAAACGTAAATTGTTTCACGAGTCTAAACCGTGACGTATTGGCCTAAGTGTTTTGGTGTTTAAACATTCTTATTGTAAAATCAGTATTTATTGTAAAATGGCGTCAAGTTCTTTTTCGACTTTACCTACTAATTCAGAATCTGAAACCGTGCACCATGAACAACTTGAGACATTACCATGCATTCTTGATGGAAATTTTTTTACGTATTCAGAATCGGAGTCTACGAGCAAAAAGAAAGTGGCAATTTGTACATTATGTCGGCCAAAACTAGTTAAAATTAGTGGTTTTAATAATTCTACATCAAATTTTGTAACTCATCTCAAACGAAGACACGGGGAAGAAACACACAACGAGTATCAGAGTTACTTGAAAACTATGAAAAAAAATAAACGGTCTACTAGAACATCCAACCAACTGCAACCAGATATTAGAGATGGTAGTACTAGTGATGTACCTACTGATCGAACGATTTCACAGGACCAATTTAATGAAAATATGTTAAAGTTTTTTATTCATTCTATGATTCCTTTACAAGCAATAGACGATCACTTTTTTAAAAAAATCTTTGGTGATTTAAATATCTCTGCAAATGGATTGAACGTTCCCAGTAGAAGAACTTTGGGTCGATTGATTGATGATTACTTTAATAAGGAAATTACAAAAATCAAGAGTGAATTGCGCGATGTAGATGAAGTCTGCACAACTGCCGATATCTGGTCGGCAAAAACAAGAAGTTTTTTGGGCGTTACCGCACACTGGCTCGACACAAATCTGAAACGGAAGTCGGAAACACTGGCTTGTCGAAGATTTTCAGGTACGCACAGCTACGACCGTATAGCTCTTTTACTTGAAGCAGTACATGCTGAATTTGGTCTCGACTCCCGGAAAGTGCTGGCTACAGTTACTGATAACGGTAGTAATTTTGTAAAAGCATTTAAAGAGTTTGGCATAGACGTGGAAAATTGTGAAAATTTTACTCATAACATTGATGACAATTCAGAACCCGCAGAAAGTTCTATCCTCGAAGAAGATTCTCACATCGAGGTCATTTCTGTAGCACACTTTAGTACTTATAATGAAGTTATTCCACAGTCAATAATACTAGAATTGCCTGTACATTTAAGGTGTTGTGCACACAAGCTAAACTTATGTGCCACTACGGACGCCAATAAAGTATTACGAAATAACGACACAAGTATTGGCAATATTCATAATCAAGTTATTAAAAAATGCAACAACTTGTGGAACTCCGCCGGCCGGCCTAAATTGGCTGAAATAATACTTGACATTGTTGGTCATACCCTTTCCAAACCGGGAATCACTAGATGGAACAGCCTTTATGATTCACTGAAACAAATTGCATCAATACAGGAGAAGAGTGTACAGCTGCACGTGGCATTAGGAATGACAAACGTTTTACGTGATAATGATTTCCATTACATAAAGGAATACTTGCGTTGTTCAAAACCAATAGCAGAGGCCCTGGATATTTATTTTATATTACAAGGCGAACAAGACATGTATTACGGTATATTATTGCCATGTTTAGTATCTTTGCGCAAAAAGTTGCAAAAACTGAATAGAGAATCTCTTACTTTTTGTCAAATGTTGGTAAAGAAATATTTGGAGAGCGTAGAAACGCGATTTGCAGAGTTTTTTGATTTCTCCTCAAAAGTAGCTCAAAATGCAGCAGTTGCTGCAATGTCTTACCCCAGATTCAAGGACAAATGGCTTGCTTGTGTTAATATAGAATACCATTCCAGAATCAAATCTATTTTTAAAGGAGCTGTAATCAAGGAAATCCATGAGGCACCTGAAACGCTTCAAGTCACACCTAATAATATATATGAAGACAGCTATTTTGAGTTTGACACTGATTCTTCAGAGCCTGATTCGGGAGATATGTACCAAATACAACGCTCAAAGGCAGATGCCATTATTTCTCATTTTTTAGCGGACCAGGATCGGGATGTATCGATGCTAAATCGATACCCTGAAATTAAACGTGTTTTTAAAAAATATAACACACCTCTTCCGTCATCGGGTCCTGTCGAAAGACTTTTCTCATATGCGACCATGACCAATTTACCTAAATCACACAGACTTTCGGATGAGATGTTTGAAAAGAGGGTGCTTTTAAAATCTAATTTAAGCCACACATGGCACACATAAAAATAATTCTTGATTGTTTTCTTAAGTATAATAATTATTAAAAAAATTTAATTCATGAGACTGATCAAAAAATAAAGATGATTTACAATGTTAATGATTTTATTTTTCGAATTCCTAAATGTAGTTAGTATGCATCAATCAAAAAAGTAATCAAAATAACGATTACAAACTAATAATCATTAATCACCGATATGATTACTTTCTTGATTAATTTCCGTAATCTGTAATCTTGATTGATGATTACAAAATGTAATCGTAATCCTTAATCTGATTACAATTTGCCCAACTCTGGCGTTGCCTGAGGTACCTAAGCGGTGCGGAAGGGGTGATAGTTGTCACAAGTTGACGAATCACTGACCCTGAATCCCGCACCGCGCTGATACCTCAGGCAACGTCTTAGTTAGGGCGGATCCTCACTATAATGCCGTTCATAGTTCATTCCCGATCCGATTTCGGTCTGGTACCGTCGTATCATGTTTACATAATACAATCTGACTCAGTTATTATAGTGAGGATCGGCCCTGATCGTGATTGGAATGGGATTCGAGCAAAACTTCACTGTTACGAATAGTATGAATGCACACATATATTTTTTACTTGAAAATATTTTATCAAACCGAGATTGGACCGAGAACGAACTGTGAACGGCTTCATAGTGAGGATCGGCCCCTAAGCGGTCGGCTATGGTAAAACTATGTCTGTCCTCCGCCCTGAGACGATCAGAAGGGTCTATCAAACTGCTTCTGACAAAAACCACAAGGTCTTGGCCAACGAACATCTGCATGTAGAACGATAATACGTATATGGGGTAAAATTTTCTTCAAAGAAAAGGTTGTCCTTTAATCCAGAATTAGAAATTCATAGACCGTAGCTTGAATTAGCATCTATGCCAGTTTTTATAAGGCAACACTTAGGTGTCGTTTGCATTTCCTTCGTTTTTGTTTTGTTATTTTGATCCATAAAGTTTTTATAAATATGACGGAAACGCTCTATTAGGAAAATATAGTCACGCCGCTAGACGCGCCGCTGGGCAGCGCGCTGCGCTTGAACAGCGGTGCACTGGGAAACGAGATTAGTACCGCGCGTTCAGCTGCTTTGAGACAGTCGTGTACAATGTCATATTGTACACGACTGTCTCAAAGCAGCTGCAGCAACCTTCATTGAAGGTTAATGCGGTTACAGAACTGGCTATTTACTTTTTTATGGAAAAGAAGGCAACAGTGACTTCGAAGCACTTCCTCCATTACTCGTCCCGTTACAGTGCCCTCCAAAAGTTAGTTGAAATTAATTCACCCTATCAATTTTTTTTATCCTTTATTAAAAAGAACGTTCTTAATAATTAATTACAATCTAGCCTAAAAGACTAATAAGCAATTTAAATCTAACTTTTTTTAAAAGCTTTTATATAACTTGTTTTAGGTGATAATTATTTTAAACTTAGAATAGTGTTGATTGTACATACTTTACACAAGTCCGTTCCACTTTCTTAGAGTCTGATATGATGATATAAACACTTTGCTCATGTGTTATATGTGTCATTGTCACTATTATTTCTACACTTTTTACACTACACTAACTCAAAAGGTTTTGTTCATTTTAGTCTTCGCACTGTATTTGCTTGGTCTAAAAGCTGAATTGCCTCGATACATGTCGGTGGAGTCCGTGTGCATGGGCCTCAGCAAACTTTTGGATTATGTTGATGACGGGTTCCATTTTTAGGTCACGATGGAGGTCGCCATTTCTTATATACCCGGGCGCATTAACAATACTCCTGATTACCTTATTCTGGAATGTTTGTATAATTTTGACGTTCGATCCAACTATGGCGCTATGGGCTATAGTTGGATGCCATATGTCCATATTGGCATAAGGATATGCTTATACAACGTGTAACGTTAAATGCGCAAAACCTGAAAATAGTTTGATCAGAATAACGAGCAGAATTAATTGAACCACTTTTTAATATAGGTCACATTTTTCAAAAAATCTTCATTAAAAACGTTGCCGTGTCTATTTATTAATAGGTCAAGCAAGCCAAGGTCAGCGCGGCGCAGCGGCCCGGTGACGACTCCTCCCTCGGTAAAGCGTCGTCGCAGACGCAAGAAACGATCAGAATGGCCAGTAAAACTAAAACAGCACATAAAACCTTTATATTTTTTTAATGACTTATTTTCTTTCTGAAATAGGTCAATTGAATTAAAAATCAGTTGGGGTGTCTGAAGTTTTGCGCATTTAACGTTACACGTTGTATAATAAAATTGTTTTATGTATCGATAGGCAGGAATCCCATCCAATCCACCAATACATGTTTTTAAAACGCATGTCAAGTTCCTGTCTTTTCTTTTTGACGTGCGCTTCCAGCGCAATTTTGCGTCGAGCGTTATGCCAAGGTATTTGGCTGTATTTGCGTATGGCACTTGTTGGCCATTTATGAAGATGGTAATCAATGTGGCACTCCACATTGATTTCACCAACAGGAATTGTTCATTTTGGTTCAACTTGGATTCATTCAATTTGATTCTCCATTTTAGTGCCCAGTCATGAACTATATTTACAGCTTTTTTATTGCTTCAGTATGGTATGACCCTATAGCCATAATGGCAGTGTCGTCCGCAAAGATTGCAATCAAGATCAAGATTTTCAAGTTCTGGTATATCATAAGTGTACAACAGTTAGAGGACTGGACCCAGCACACTACCTTGTGGCACGCCAGCTTTAATCAGTTTTAGCTCTGAAAAAGCATCCTCGTGCCTTACTCGAAACATACTATCTGTAATGTATGATTGCAAGAAATCAGCAAAATCTAAGCGAGTATACCGCGACTACTACTGGTGGAAAGCTAGTATAGCTAACTGTTAAAGCCTCTTTGGCATGCTACAGCTGCAGTGACATAAAAGAAAAACATTATGTGGTGTCAAGTGAAACCGTCAAGTTGTTCCATAGACATATATATATATGGACTGGAAATACCTACGAAAAAAGGGTGCCTACCTACAACTCATATTGTCTCAAAAAATGGCTACCATTGCTAGGGTTGTATCAATAAAGGAACATTGGTGTTACTATAACGAGTATCGATACTAAATACGAGTCGTACTAGTTATCACGTTTGGATCATAATATAGTATACTAACTTATAGTCCGTTCTAACTAAGGTTGCCTACTTTATAGTAACGTATCCTAGTTTATTTTCGATAAACATACTTTATAATTTTGCATAAAAATACAGTATGCGAAAATACTTTATTTCTAATCTTTTGTTATGCGTAAAAGACTCATATGAACTATTTATCGATAGGTACAGACGCCAGCACATCAAGCTACCCGAAACTGTCAAATTATCGCAATCAACTTTCTTCCCTGAAAATAAAATTAATGCCAAGTGTTTTTTCGGCACAGAATTAAAAAACACTTTTTAATTGCATCACGTTTACGTATTAAAGTGAAGGAAAACAGCGTGAAGAGATATGTATCCATATGCCCAAAAACAGGTGCTTTCGCATATTATACCTTTGGGTTGGAAGGCCAGAGAGCAGTAGTTTCTGTTAGGTATGCAGACCCTATTGAAAAACAAGAAAATCACTAGGGTGAATGAATAATATAAACTTCCCATCACATTCTCCGTGAATGGGATGGGTTGCTTATATTATTGTGTTAATGAGTGGTGGAGTAAAAATAAAATAAAAGTATTTTTTTTTTGCCTTTTGTTTATTGGTATGATAATGATTAACAAATATAACGTTCAATTATCGTTCAAATATAACGTTTGATTAGTAAAATAGGCTTACAAAAGTAATACTTTGCGAATGCGATGCTTTGGGCATCTTTTGTGATTGGTCCAAGGCATTCAATTGTATTCTTCATGAAACCTTAATCAGGAAACTTCGCCACTACGGAATCCGGAACCCTCTCTGGATCTTCTCACTTCTTACTTCAGTGATAGGATTCAGAGAGTTGATGTTAACGGGAAAAGGTCACCCGGATCTGTAGTAAGAATGGGGGTCCCCCAGGGCTCAATACTTGAACCATTTTCATTTATTATTTATATCAATGACTTGCATTACCTCATAAAGGATGAACATGATATAGTGTTGTTTGCAGATGACACTTCACTTTTATTTAAACTCAAACGTCAACAGCTGGTTACTGACAGTATAAATAGTGCCCTCGCAAAATTAGTAAACTGATTTAATGTTAATAATCTACTTCTTAACGAAAAAAAAAACGAAATGTATTAAATTTACGATACCAAATGTTAGACAAGTAGAAATTAGTGTTCTCATAAAGGGTGAAGAGTTAAAACCCGAAAATACCACAGTATTCTTAGGCATAACTTTGGATGCCAAGCTTCAATGGGGCCCCCATATAGATAAATTGTCAAAAAAACTTAGCTCTGCAGCATACGCCGTTAGGAAAATTCGTGACTTAACTGATTTAGAGACAGCCCGTTTAGTTTACTTTAGTTATTTTCATAGTGTGCTGTCATACGGTATTCTGTTGTGGGGAAATGCCGCCGATATTCAGACAATTTTAATTTTACAAAAAAGGGCAATTCGTTCCATTTATAAATTAAGTCCCAGACACTCCCTCAGAGACTTTAAAGAGATTAATATAATGACTGTGCTTTCTCAGTACATTTATGATAATCTTTTGTATGCACATAAAAATATAATCTGTTTAAAAATACAGTGATATATATAATATAAATACTAGGAACAAACACAAATTTGTTGTTCCTACAACAAGGCTGACGTTTCATAAGTGCCCATGTAGGTTTATGTGAAAGAAAATATTTTGATTTTGGTGCTGTGAACCACGGGCCGAACCTAGCAAGGTCAATCGGAGCTAATAAGACGCAGGACTATTTATGTTAACATAGCAGAATATACCGATATCATTCCAGCGGAGGAACTAGTTCCGGAAACTATTAGGCAACGGTACAACACTATTCTATTATGACATATTATTGTAAACAAACGAATGAATTAACAAAATAATAAAAAGGTCTGTTATACGGAAATTCACTCAAATATCAATACTTTAGCCATAAATTCATGATCGCGCTACAATTATATCATCGAATGTCTATTATTGTATGTGTTATTGCATGAAAACCGACTACTAACCTGTGCAAAGAAAGTTGAGGTTGATTTTCATTCTTCCTTGCACCATACTTCACAATACAACACACAGGCATGTTGAATTGCTGTTTTTCAACATTTACATGCAGTTTTAAAGGTAAAGTCCTCGTAATTTTCTCGCAAATCTCAATAATACAAAAAATAAACAACCATTTGACAGCTGAACTACCACGAAACTTGGCGACAAAGATGGCTGCTCTGGCACCTACCTACAACCGTGTATAGAATAACAGGGCATCTCCTGTTATATCCCATCTCAATGAGTTGTTCAAAGTCAAAGTCAAAGTCAAATTAATTTATTTGTTTAACATTAGGTAATATGGTACATGGTATAACATTTGCATTGTATCACTATGTTTTGTCTACAAAGGTCATTGGGCACCTTACTATGGAAACCATACCCATGGCGGACACAAACGAAATGGAATACCTACTTGAGTGCGAAAGCCGTATCATCGAATTTTGTTTCTTCGAAAACCTTTCAACGACATCTCTATACTGCGACGCCTTGTTAAATCGACGCCTTGTTACTGCGATATTTCGTTACATCGAAAAACTGTACTGCGAACGATTTTACTGCGTAAATATCATACTGCGAAGCCTTGTTAAATCGATGTCTTACTGTGATGTTATTACTTCGGACGACCTTTTTTTTTTTTTTTGGGTGTGGGAAATTATCAAATAACTTCTCCTAAAACCCACCCGTGTTCCTTCAGTTGCCTGTGCCAAGGGCCACGGTAACTCTTTCGAACAACCCGCGACCCTGGCAAGCATCGGCCCCAGTGGGCCCCGTCACTGCTGACATCTCTTTGAGGCGCGCGTGGAACACAACGCGCCGTCGACCCGAGCCTGGTTACCAGATGGCGAACTGCCCATTGCTCGCCGTCTGCAAGCCCGCGCCTACGGTGGCCGGGAGTCAGCTCTTGACTCCCGACGCCCAGGGCGTCTCCTGCGGCGATTAGGGGCGTGAGGGCGCAAAGATTGCCTCTCCCTCACGCGTTCCGCCTCCTCCTTTGCAAGCATTACTGCTTCGCAGAAGGAGGTGACGGCTTCCCATGCACTCTTGCTCCGTACCATGGCCTGGACCAGGGCCGGACGCGAGAGATCGCCGCCGCCGATCGCCGCCGTGAGGACGCGGCGGTGCTCTGCCCAAGCCGGGCAGACCTCCACTGTATGCTCCACCGTGTCCTCCGGGCGATCCACACAATGGTGACACCCGGGCGTTTCCTCCCGCCTTATACGAAACAGGAACCTCCCGAAGCAGCCGTGTCCGGTGAGGACCTGCGTCAGGCGGAAGGTGAGGACGCCGTGGCGCCTCTCTAGCCACTCCTCAAAGAGGGGACTTATCGCCGTAATTGTGGAGTGCCCAGCACTGGGTTGCGACAGACGCACTCTCCATGTCGCCATGAGATCCCGCCGGAGCTCTGTCCGCTGTGCCGCGATTTCTCGAGGCAGCGGAGTTACGCCCCGGCGTTTTGCCTCCTCGCGCCACTCTCATATTTGGGCGAGGACTTTTTTAAAGAAATGTTAAAAATATAGATATTGTTTTGGTAAAGAAAATCGATGTTCTTGGTTATCGCCGTAAGGTCGTCCGAAGTAAGTTTTCCTAAGTAACATCACAGTAACGAGACATCGATTGAACAAGGCTTCGCAGTATGATATTTACGCAGTAAAATCGTTCGCAGTACAGTTTTTCGATGTAACGAAATATCGCAGTAACAAGGCGTCGATTTAACAAGGCGTCGCAGTATAGAGATGTCGTTGAAAGGTTTTCGAAGAAACACAATTCGATGATACGGCTTTCGCACTCAAGTAGGTATTCCAACGAAATATAGCAGAGTGTATTGATATATGGCTCTGATTTACTATGGCTATTAGTCACATTAATGTGAGCCACGGGAATCTCGAAAAATTCAAGTGTTATAAACTGATATAGGGAAGATGAATAAAATGCTAATTCATTAGAATATTTTTTATTCAATTTGATCCAAATCAAGCATAAGATCATTTAAAAAGGCAGCGGGTGCATCTGTTGCTTCCTGATGTCTGGGTATGATATGGGCGCAGCTCCCGACAGTGCGGCGGCCATGTATACTTGAGCAGTAATACTCTTCTATACTTTGTCTTCCATGTTATGTCGGGTTTAACATAATATTATATATGTATAGTACTGTTTCATTCGGATATGACGTGACGAAGGACTGCGCGGAGGGCGGTGAGACAGTGCGCGAGCGCAACGAAACTTGTTCTACCTGTCTAATGTGTGAAAGAGACAGCGTATACATGCCTCTGAACAGTCTGAACATTGGCGCATCCATGCACCATGCTGTATGGTATCGGAATTCTTTTTATGCCTTTATAAGATGAAATAAAATCCTCTGAAACCGTTTGTTTTTTATATTTTTTAAACGATCCTGTACAATTTTCTCCCTCGATTTTTAATTAAATAATTATATGCAATGAAAGGTCATATTATTCCCCTTAGTTTAAAACTATTTTGGTTAATGTCCGCCACTCTTCGCTAAGCGGGTCAGATATGCCCAATGACCTTTGGTAAAAAAACTACAAAGTAAATAAAACTGTTTCAAGAATAGAGTAATAAGTGGATCGGACATTATTTATTTTATGCTTCTATCATCTAAAAACTCATTGATAGATGTTCTTCCTAATCTGTTTTGTTCCTACTGTTTACGACTTTTATACTATTATATTATTTACCATTTTATGTCTTTCACTGAATAAGGCACGCACAGGAAGCAGATTGGAGGGCTGTATAAGTTACAAATGAAGACAGTTCTACCAAAAAAGTCTGTAGAGATTAATGCCATTATTCCATCGAGCTTACTCCAACTATACCTATCATGAAAGATTTGGTCACCAGAACAAGAAATACATCAAAGATCTTGTCACGAGGGAACTGGGGATTAATCTAAATGATAAAGATGATATACAGTGCGAGGGCTGCATTTATGGAAAGGCACAGCGTCTTAAATTTGGGAAAAGAGAAAGAGCTAGTATGCCTGGAGAGCTGGTTCACGCCGATGTGTGTGGACCATTCCCTGAAAGTTACTCGAAATGTCGCTACTTTGTCTTTTTAAAGGATGACTACTCCGCATTTCGTCATGTTTATTTCATTCGAAACAAAAGTGATGTCAAATACAAGATTGTTCAATTTCTGAAAGAAGCCTAAATGCTGGACATACAGTCAAAACGTTATCGAGCGACAATGGCGAGGAATTTGACAATAAAGCGGTTCGGGGTATATTTAACAGGCAGGGAATAATCCAGCGGCTCACGATGCCATACACGCCCGAGCAAAATGGGTGCGCAGAAAGAGAGAACAGGACTCTTGTGGAAAAAGCTCGATCATACATGCACGCAGGAGATGAATTTCCACAAGTCCTATGGGCAGAGCTTATCAATACAGCTGCATACATTCTCAATCGCACGGGACCCACAAGAGAAGAAGGGAAAGTGCCGTGTGAGCTGTGGCATAAGAAGGAGCCTCACAAGAAGGGATCTCACACTTGCGTGTGATAGGGAGTGAATGTTTCTTTACGTTCAAAAACGAAGAAGCTAAATAAGAAAGCTACCAAAGGCAGACTTATTGGATACGATAACGACGGATATCGCATCTGGAATGAAAAACAGACCGAAAGCTTTAGAGAGGTCACCTTTTGTCTAACCATAGAATTGAGAATCATAACGGACTTGGGATCAGGTCCTAAGGAAGATGTAAATTTACCAGTGAGCGGTGAGAGAGAAATTCTAATTTGATAGTACAGGAGACAGAGGGAGTGATCTTTTCGGAAGATGATTTTCCGCAACATGTAGCTTCTCCTGTCAGACAATCAGTCCAATTAGAGGGAGAACAAGAAAACTATGAGATCATAGAAAATGAAAACGCATTTTCAGATTGTGAAACAGAAGAGTTCGTAGATGCTATTCCTCTTGATATTAAGATACCTAGGAATTCAGAGAACGATGTTTCTATACCGGATGTTCCAAGGTATAATCTCAGAGACAGAAGTACTCTACGACCTCTACAAAAATTGAATGACTTTAAATCATTATACTTGGTCGATTCGATAATCGAAAGAGATCCTAAAGAGGCAGTATCAAATAGTACAAGTAAAGATAGATGGTTAGAAGTCATGAGGAATGAAATCGATTCTTTACAGAAGTTTAAAGTGTGGGACTTGGAAAATCTACCAAGAGATCGAAAATCCCCAAAAGACTATCTCTGCTACACAACTGGCAGATCTGCTGACTAAAGCCCTGCCAAGACCAACATTGCAAGAACTTTGCCAGAACTTAGGTCTGAAAGATTAGAAGGTCGACTAGCAGCTGTGGGAAAGTAAAAAAAATAATTTTAAAAAAATATTATGTGGTATCAAGTGAAACCGTCAAGTTGTTCTTCCTAATCTATTTTGTTCATATTCTTTACGACTTTCATAATATTATATTATTTACCATTTTATAAGTCTTTCACTGAATAAGGTAGAATACTTCTTACGAGCCGAGCGAGTGGAGCACACTTACGCTTACCTAATAGATGAGTGAGTACACAGCGAGAGAAGCGAGCCCACTCTTGACACAAATAGAGCGCGCTTACTCACAAGACGAGCAAGCACTCATGACCAGCGAGAACGAGTCCATATTCGACACAATTGAGCCGAGCTGTCTCACAAGGAAAGCGAATGTACACAATTTCGTGCAGAGCGAAGTGAGCCCAATGAAGCCACGACCAAAAGACCAGCACATGGAGCAAGCCCAATACCAAAACGAGCGAGCTCAACTAACCTACGAATGAGTGGAACTTCTTTTCTTTCTGCAAGACTGCCTTAATGACGAGCAAACGAAGCGAGTACACTTTCGACACTGCTGAGCGCCACTTGCTACGCTCATAAGCCAAGATAACTCCACTTATTAGTATTCGCGCTCCGCTCACTCGGGGCGCTGGTGGGCTCGTTTAGCTCCATTGTCTCCAGAGTGTCTTCCTCCACTCGCATGTCTTGTGGAGAAGGATCGCATCGCTCGCTTTTCTCGTGTGAATGTGATTTCAAAATGTTATGTTGCACTCGCTTGCCTTGTGAGTGGACTCGCTCGCTCATTGCTTATAGAGGCATTTCATACTTCGTAACAGGGTAATTTCGAACTGGCGTACATCGCACTCGTATGCTTTCTAACTAACGATACGTCGGCCTTGCATACTTCGCTCCAGTGAACTTTCGAACTGGCGTACATCGAGATCCTGTACTTTAGAACTAACATACGTCGACATTTCAAACTTCGACATTCAGTAACGGATTCCTTGAAGTGACATAGGTTCTGATTTTCGCCACGCGCCAAAAATTTCTTAAATCTTTCTTTCTTTAAAAAAAAAACTATATGTACTGTTTGTACTACTCGCGGAATTAGTATGTATGTACCTACTTATTACTGGAACTACTTTATTTGCTTAGGGGTTCCAACTAATATCTTTCGGGTCTCAGGCAACCTCATCTGCCCGTGTTGCACCCTGCTAGCAAACAAATGAGGTTATGGCAACCCGCCAACATGCACTGGACTAGCGTGGTGGGATACGGTCCAGTCCAATCCCCACCAAATGGATAGAGGAATAAGAGACAGGCCCCAAGCGCCCGGCGACTCCAGTGATTGTGGTTGAGGCATGCGTTAAACAAGGTGACCCGCTCTTTCCCAAACTGCTTACGAGCACACTTGATTCTTACACAGCATTTTGATTTTGACTGCCATTCAAGAAGTTAAAAGAAATTAATACATTCACTAAGTTCTTTTTTATTATTATTTTAGTTTCATACATAATAAAATTGTTTAAAATCAATATTACATTGCAAAATATTATATGACACAACATGATAATTGCATAAAATAAAATAAACCAAAAATATTGGTTCCATTTCGTGTAAACAAAAATATTTAAGATTGATTTCTCACGATTTCCAGCTGGCAAGTCTAATGATTTTCCAAACCTCAGTTTTGCAACACTGGACAAATGGACGTTCAATGACATATTGACATTTTGATATTATACGGGAGGTTTAGCTTTGGAATTTTTGTGATTTCTCTAAACATTTTCAATACATGTTTATATAAAAATGAGTCTACATAAAGCAAGGTAATGGAAATCAATATGTATTTATTTGTAGTTATAATTCAGACATTTATATACTATCCTTCGGAATAAATTGCTAATAGACACTGGTCTTGCTGACACATAAAAAAGGCGTATTCATCAGCAAAATTACAGATATCCTAATTTCTAAAATTAATTCGTTTACTCATTTAGTTTTTGAGTATATTTGTATAGTCTGAATTCTGTAAATAAAAATATCTAAAAAAAAAAACATAGAATGTAAAATTATATTTTAATCACAAAATCACGTGTACTTTCCATGGAGGTAAGCAGCACTTTCCCATAATATAATTTTGAAGAAGCGAAAAGTATGTCTTATTATAAAATAAAATAAAAACAATTTAAAAAATCCTATACGATGTGCCATTAGCAATATTAAAATACCTTGGTACGTGTTTTAGCCAGATGTGTTATATTTGTTTGCATGAACCCTGGGCCAGGGTTCATTCAGTGTCAAGCCATAGGTAATTATTCATATTGAGACAGTTACAAAATGTAATTTGTAGCTGGCTCAGCTGGATAATTTACAAAAACACATTAGTGGTGAAAGCCGTCAATCAAAGGTTAAGCCATGCTTGCTGAGGTCAGTCTGGATGAGTGGTCATTCATCACATAGGTATGGAGGCCCCTCCATGCCTCTGAAAGCATGTTAAGCCATTGGTCCCGGCTGTCATTCATCAATTGTTGACAGTTGTTATGGGTAGTTAGAAGCCCAAAAGTCTAATACCAATTACCAATGTGGATTGTGTTACCTATTAACAGATAGGCAGTCGCTCCATGTAAAATACTGGACTACTGGTATTCAGTTGCATCTTGTTAGACTGGAGGGCAACCCCAAAATAGTTGAGAAAAGGCTAGGCAGATGGGGATATTCAATCATGGACAGCTGAAGGTTTTGTGTTTGAAAATATCTTGATTTGCAAATCTCCCTCCTTTATCTCTCACCGGAACGGCTTCACCAATCTGCTCCAACAGTACCTTAGGTCACTTACCCAAGGGGGCAGTACACTGATATCTTACACACCAAATCAACTCAGCTGGATGAAAAGGTAACAGGTCACTGGAACAACTTGCAACCCACCGATGCCCTTCAAGTTAACCAATTTTACTGACATTTTTTTTTTACTAACAATTAACATTACTCAATAAATTGTGATTAATTTTGTTATATTTTTAATGAATAATGACTGTTTTTGAACGAATACATTAGTGAGTGTAATATAAAAATGTAACTCTGTTTTTTTACAGAATAAAAGCATTCAAAGAAATTCTCGAAGCAGATGTAGTGGATATTGTAAAATTAAGAAAACTGGCATTTAACGGTAAACATATTTTGTGACTCACAAATGTTACCATAGATAGACTTCTGTTTTTTTTTACCATAAAATACCATATCCCATTTTAAAAAGTCTTGTACAGATGCCAGCACATCAAGCTACGGGAAACTGACAAATGTTCCCAATCAACCTTGAACTTAATTAATTAAAAAGCTTTAGCGATAAAGTTGAAAATCTATTAAAGAAATTTGACAGATTGCAGTAGCTTGATGTGCTGGCGTCTGTACCTTTTATTAAGATAGACACATTCTAAAAATGACTAACGATTTTCTTTTATTATATTAAGGTATACCTGATGACAAAGGCTTGAGGTCCCTAGTGTGGAAAATATTACTTCTTTATCTTCCTCATCAAAAGAATTCATGGAAAGCAACCCTCGGCGAGAAAAGGCAACACTACAAACATTACATAGGTATTATACATTTCTTACTAAAGCTGCTAATAGGATGTTTGTATTAATTGTTTACCCTCTTTGCTAACATATCTGTATGTAAGACAATAAATGTGGGTATTTTACATGGAGCAACTGCCTATCTGACCTCCACAACCCAGTAACTGGGAAATACAATACCCCTTGGTAAGACTGGTTGTCAGACTTTCGGGCTCCTGATTACCCGTAACAACTGTCAAAGATCCACGAATGACAGCCGGGACCAACGGCTTATCGTGCTTTCCGACGCATGGATACCTACTGGATAATCAAGTAAACTAATTAAACACCTAAACTAGTTACACATCTTAGTAAAGTATATACTTACTTCCACATAGTTGAAAACATAATGGTACCTATGTGTATTTCCAGATGAGATAATAGTATCCCCTGGTGGGCCTAGTGACCATCCATTGAACATTAGTCCTGACAGTTCGTGGAGCACCTACTTCAAGGACAATGAAGTGTTGCTGCAGATTGACAAAGATGTCCGAAGACTGTGTCCTGATATATCATTCTTTCAATCCGCCACAGAATTTCCGTGTGAAGAAGTAAGTATTGCTCATTAAATATCTCTGATGTTTATCCGTTACAGCTTGAGAATCACCTACCTGATTTATTAGTGACACAGACTCACATTGATTTTTACTATTTCTAGATAGTGAACAGCAATGGCGTGAAAAGACTGCACAAAAGAGTCGAGCAGTCAGTTCTGAAATATTCAACTTTAGAACGACGAGGACTTGGAGTCGCTAAGGTAGGTGTGGCATTTGAACAATAATTTAATTAATCCACCACTTTATAATTGAGGAGCGTCGGAACGAAAACCGATATATCGAATTTACCATATTTTTCACAAATTAAAAAAAAGCTTGTAAGTTTTTTAATGTTACTAAAGTGGAAAATTATAGCATGTCAATTTGCAGTTAAAGTGACATCGATCGATATGTGTGAAACTTGACGGAGGGTAGATACTTAATTTAGGGAGATACTTGGCGGACAAGTATGGATATATCGGTTTTTGACGCGATCATTTGGATATATCGGTTTTTGACGAAACCAAAATGGATATGTCGGTATTGAACTGAATTGAATTTGAACCGACCATTGTTGAATTGTGTAAAACTTAATAAGAATTATCGGTTTTTAATCCAACAACAAGAACATGTTGAATTTAAAAATGTATTTGTCGGGTTTGATTTGACCACAGTATTTTGATATTTTTTTTAAGATGGATGTAACTGTTTTTCAATTGATTTCTTTCCTGAAGGGTGTATAATTAAACATTTTGTAACAGAAAAAAAAAAAAAAATGTCTTAATTAAGACATATCGGTTTTTGTTCCGACGCTCCTCAATTGTGAACATTATATGGTTTTCTATGTTTGCTTGGTTTTAACGGATTCGTATTTTTACGCAGAAAACAGGTCATGCAACCATTTGCTGTATAATGTGGCCTATCAAGTTGAAACTTTGTAGTCTTCCAATCCGGTGACAATAAATTTGGTAGATAGAGATGACTGCACAAGCTCATGAATGGTTATTAGTATTATCTTGTTTAGTCAACATATTGAGCAATTAACATGTTCACTGTCTTGGGTTCTGTTTTGGATTGGAACTAGATATCCATGCCATACATGTGGGTCACTGCACTTTTTATACATAATGGGTTCTTACTTTGTGGACTTAAAAGAAACATACTAGTATTAACACAATAGTAGTCCTAGTAGTGGTATAAAGGGAAGTACCTCAGTACTTAACACATTGAACGCCGTGGTGGTCACCAGTAAGCGACAGCAATTATTTTTTCTCTAGATAGCAATAAGAAATAATTATTTATAGTGGGGTTTTTGACTATTTTGAACCATATGAGAAAATAAAAAATTGAAATTAAAATTTGTCGAAATCGCGAATTGGCATCAGCACATATGGAAAGATTAGTGGTGGTCACCGGTGACCACCACGGCGTTCAATGTGTTAAGAACGAGAAAGTAAATTGGACGTGAGAGCTAATTTCGATATTTTGGCTGGACAGTGAACATGTTAAGAATAGACCAGCAAAACGTTATCATGATGACCTCGAACCTGCAAAATTTTAAATTATTTTAATTTTTTTTTTTATATACCGATTTTTTGTCGTTTATTATTAGCTAAGCAATGAGATCCGTCGCTCGGACAGCGTCCACAGCGGGGACTACGCGCCGCTGAACGAGGGCTGTGAGGCGCACTGGGAGGTGGTAGAACGCATGCTGTTCCTGTACGCCAAGCTCAACCCGGGCCAGGGCTATGTTCAGGGAATGAACGAAATCATCGGACCTATTTACCACACATTCGCCATTGACGCCGATATGGAGTTTCGTAGTGAGTGTGGAAAATACTAGTTCTATTTTGTAGAAAATACAAATAAATCGCTTATCATTGATATTGCCAATCTTTTACCTTCTTTAGATTATTTTCTTATCTTAGCTGGTTGTGCAACGCCAAAAGATTCGTTTGCCATTTTATTCCGAGTATGAATGTTTCCCTCCGTTTTATCTGTACGATTTTGTCCACTGTAGTCATTCTATGATTAAGAGATTTGCGTGTTTACAGAACATGCGGAAGCTGACTGTTTCTTCTGCTTCACCAACCTTATGGCAGAGATACGTGACTTCTTCATTCGCACCCTAGACGAGTCGACCAGCGGTATCAACTATGTCATGGGCAAGCTGAGCAATTGCCTGAAAAAAAATGATCCTTTGGTCTGGAATTTGCTGGAGTTTCAAGAACTAAGACCCCAATATTATAGTTTTAGGTAAGCTTTGCGGCCATTTTCGTCAAATTATCTCTAAACTAAGATCTTCGTAAATAAAAAGTAATTTATTAAAACATATCAATAATATTTCGCAGGTGGTTGACGCTGCTGCTCTCTCAAGAATTCTCACTGCCAGACGTCGAAAGAATTTGGGACTCTATGTTCGCTGACGCGCAACGATTTGACTTTCTAATATACATCTGCTGTGCCATGATTTTGTAAGTGTTTAACATAATTAATAATGTTGTATGTCATCTAAATATTTATAAATATGATTGCTCAACTCAATTTGGCTAATTTATGTAATTTTTAACAACAGGTTGGTAAGAAGCGAGATTCTTCACGGAGATTTTGCGTCAAATGTGAAATTGCTTCAAAACTTTCCACCGATGGATGTATCTCTGATTTTAAACAAAGCAGTTGAAATATCAAATAATCGATAAATCTCAGTTTGGTTACATTTTATTAACTTTTGATATCCAAACCTTTTATAAACTAGAATATACTTTTATTACGCATTTATATCTATGGCGTTGTTATTATAAAAAGACATTTGGATGTACCTTTTGGATCGAATGTTTTTTATTAATTATGTAGAGATATTCTTAGGCCTAATGTTCGATGTAAACCAATTTACTCCCAAATTACTAAATATCAATTAATAGGATAAGTAATATAATTTATTTAGCTATAGTTATAATTGTATCTACAATCGTTGCAACGAGACATGGCCAGCTGATCTGCAGGCATTCAGTCCGCCTTTGTACCTTTTTGTGTGCGAAAAGTTTAAATAAATAAATAAAGATAGTATACCGGCGACGCGGTGCTCACTGCGACAATTTGGTATCGAAAGTGCATTTACACACAAATTCAAAGCTTCTCATCTCTCGTTGCAGAGTTCTCCAATACGAATTTTAATTTTATGCCATAATTATATAGTTACCCCATATGTTTGCAGTAGTAAATGCTGTTATGAGTTTCTCTGCCAACCAATTTCCTGTCATATATTTTACGGGTCATCACAAGATACTAACAAAGGTACTTACTTACGAGCTGCAAGCCTGTCCCGTCTCGGCTGTCTCACAAGTAAGGAATCTGTAAAGACTACGTGTTATCGACAATGTGTAATCATTTTATTTAAATTTAAGTATTTTAAACATTCCAGCAATTTATGCAATTCCTTCGTGATGTATAAAATTATGACGAAAACTTATTTTTTATCCTTAATTTCATTGGTCACGGGATAACTTCAGGCAAGATTTTAATTTCCAGGAGTTGTCTTAGATGTCCTTATGTTCAATTACAGTGAATTGCTGGCTTCTGCCGGTCGATTCTGTAAAAATCTCACCGTGAAATCATAAGTGAAGTGAGCACTTAATAGTGTTACTCCCTAGCGAATGACAGCTCACTTCACCCAAGCTTTCACGGTGAGATGGTTACAAAATCGCATGGCTGGTCACACCCATATTTCTTAACATTTAGGGTTTCTTTTCATAACTTGAAACCGTCACTGTTGTGTTTGTACTTATAATTATTTTATTTGAAAAGGTAATAGGAACTCTACAAACATACCTGAATATGAGCTTTCGGTGCCGATCCGATATGTCACCAGCTTACCCTAGTTGGTTGACTGTAATAAAATCCAAAGTGCTCCTATATATTAATATTCTCGACGTTGTCTCGATATATAAGGACCTTCAAACAGACCTAGTTGCTGTCCAAACTTTGTACATAAAAAAAAACATCTGTGACCCCTGCCTATCTAGACACAGAATATAGATCAAAAATAAAAAGGGCATTCTATCGTTCCTCCTCTTTTTTAGTAGGTTAACCTTTACTCATTTATATTGTTATATACTGCATTTCATAAGGAATGCGTTAAAAACAAAATATGTTTACTCATTGACGGTAACATACGCCATAAACACGTACCTAACCTACCAAATTATTCGATATTAGAATAGTGAAAGCATGAACTTGTTTTTAAATAGTTAAAACCAATCCATATTTATTTAAAGATATTATTATTTAAATATTATATATATATAATATTAGGTATTTAATTAAGTGTAATAACTCGATGGTTTCCATAAGATCTCTTCGCACTAACAAGACGTAATTATTTATTTATAGATGTTTCTTTTCATAATCGTTGCATTTACGTACTTTCTCAAGTAGACAAATTAATCTTTACTGATAAATTAATATCAGAAAAGATTAATTTGTCTACGCTACACAACCAATGTACACTTTTCAATCAAACATCTCTTCAGCTCAACGATATATCGCCTGTTTGCGATGGCAACGTGACATTTCAAAAACTGCAATTTTTAAGAGATGTCATGTTGTCATCCCAGAGGCGATATCTGTAACCTGTATGTTTCAGTACCTACATATAAAATAATGTATTTGATGTATGTCAACTTAATCGTAGATATATAATGTAGAATGGTTCGTCTGAATGGTACGCTTGCATATTGCGAATACCATTATAATATATATGTTAAACTATAGGTAGATTGTAACTCTTCATGCGAACGTTCAAGTGTAATCTTAATCGTATTCAATCACTTACCAAGTCAAATAAGTCGTAGAAATGTATCTTACATATAATCATGACCACTTTTCTTATTTGACTAGGCTATATTGTTGGTTTGACAATACTTTACTACATATCTGTCAAACTATTTTAGAAATATTTATGAAAATAGTTTTTACACACGTCCACTGCATATATTTAGTTGGATAATTAAGAGTAGTAATAGGTATCTTGTAACGAACCTATCCACAGCATTGCATCTACAGCTAAGTCGACTCCACCTCCCAAAGATCCTGCCTGCCAAGGCGGGATAAACTCAGATGGAAAATCATTACTGTGTCGTCGAATCAAAGTAATAGTCATTCAAATAAAACGCGTTTGCTTGTTTAGTTATACTGATCTTTGTTGGCAACATGGGGCATGTGAACCCACACCTCTTACTAATCTTCGTATTCC
The DNA here is from genome assembly GCA_949629135.1 of Eremobia ochroleuca. NCBI lineage: Eukaryota > Metazoa > Arthropoda > Insecta > Lepidoptera > Noctuidae > Eremobia > Eremobia ochroleuca. The sequence continues at coordinate 14,515,429 of OX451384.1, read as the reverse complement.
TGTAAAGGCAATTGTAATCTCTGATATTATAATACATCTATATTCCAGCTATTGCAATATTAATAACATTAAAAATCAATCATGATATCAAGTCATACAATAATTACCACGAATTTGATGTAATTTTTAGCACGTTCAACGCCATGTCGGACAATGCTATCCGAAATGGTTCATTTCAATGTCCGACATGGCGTTGAACGTGTTAACTAATAACCATAATCATCAGGATTCTGTGTTGTAATATGAAGTGCATCATCATGTCTGTTTCACTGTACTCTGCTGCTGTATATGTCAATCCTTTTTAGAACATTAAAAAGAGGGATTTAAAACGGAATTTTATTTTTCTGCCTTTTTCTGATTACACTATAATGATATTACAAAAACAACAGTTCGCCTTTAAAGATTTAATATAAATAATTACAATGTAATCAATTTGTACATATCCATTGACAATAATAATAGAAAGTAAAGATTTTATACAAATATAATGTCATTTTAGGTCTGTATTATAAATAACGGCTAGGATACATAGTAAAACATTGGAAAATAAGAACATACTCCACATTTATTATAGAATCGTGTAATAATAATCGCATAAAGGAGATATTCATTATTTATTTTATATGAATCTTGTTGGTCGCCGCTCGGAACAGTTTGATATATGGAACCTTAATGCCAGTATTTTACTTAGAAATAAAAAACTTTATTAAGGAACATACTTTCATCAATTGGAATCTTAAAGGGTGATGAAATAGGTACATTTTTTATTTATTTAATTACTAATACATACATATAATTACACAATTACACGAAGTTGTATGAGAGTCATAACACTAATAGATATTAGATATATATTATATAATACTGCTTTTTGACCGACTACCGATGCATTTCCGATGATAGTCACGAACTGACGCGACATTCTACACGAATTACAATAAACTATTATTTTAGTCGTAATTTATTTGGTCACATTAATTTTGTTATTCAATTTAACTGGCAGTGTTTTTTTTTTTTATAATTTAGAAAACGCAGCCATGACACGACGACACGCGTATGGTATGCAATGCAAAACATTGTAAAGGTGTAGTTTCGTAAATACCTACTCAGCATTATATGTTCCCACTGCTGGTGCACAGGCCTCCTTTGTGAGAGGGAGTGGGCCGTAATCCTACCACGCGGGCCGTAACCCTACCACGCGGGCCGTAATCCTACCACGCGGGCCGTAATCCTACCACGCGGGCCGTAACCCTACCACGCTGGCCGTAATCCTACCACACGGACCGTAATCCACCACGCGGGCCCAGTGCGGGTTGGTAGCTGTCACATGTCTTCGAATTTTTGGTTCTAGGACATGCCGGTTTCCTCACGATGTTTTCCTTCATCGTTTTGAGAGCAGTGGTGATGATATAATTTACACAAAGTAAAGAGCCTGCCTGGGTTCGAACCTACAACTTGACAACTCGTAAGTCACGGCTATGACCACTGGGCCACCACAGCACGGGATTTGCCAATACGGAGTAGTTAAATTAAGTTCAAATTTAGTTTTGAAATATCCAATTAAAAAGAATGTACGCGTCACATTGTTGACAACCTTTTAACTAGCTGATGATTACACGTCGAGAAGGTAATAATTGTACTTGACAAACCAACTTTTACAAAACAAAAGCAAAATCAGCATTCCACAATTTCTACAATGTTATCACTCCCTTACATGTTAAAATACAGGAATTATTATGAACATAATTTTGTGCCCGAATAAACGCACTTAAAAGTATGACGTAATAATAATAAAAAAATAACAAGATGTTAACAAGCACTTACAGAAATATATGAGATTTAAAAATTTGGGGCTGAATAGGAAAGCCTCCTCATTTTAAATAACTGTTATGGAAATCTCGTCAGTAAATTCTAGAATGAGATGAACCACCTGCAGCTTGGCGATATAGGAAATAGTAAGACACCTAACATTCTAATGCACATAGATTTACATACAGTCCGTTAATTTACTATGGAAACATTTAACTAGAGGTTAACAATTAACACCGATACTTACTTGCAATGACACCACAAAGCTATTTTGCGATAATAAGTTAAAAGTGATGTATGCCAAGCTATGGTATAGGTGGAAATTTAGATGGTGTTACGTTATATCGACAATCTTGGTTTTTCATTGTGAGCCAACATCGCTTCGCATAGGAACGCGTTCAGTATGCAAGATAGTTCGCACACTCGCTACGTGTTCAGTGCGTTCGATACCAGTCGCGACGCGCCACACTGAACAGCTGCCAGTTCGACGAGTTCATCTGCGACGCCATGTCAACGGCAGTACTAAAATCACTCCCTGATGTTCTACAACCGCACTCCTAAAGCTTCACCTACAAAATACGAAACTAACCAAAGTCAAAAATAATTTATCTGTTTAATAACAAAGTTCATAACGCTATTTCCTTCCTAATTACTTCTAGCTACCTTAAAAACTCTTATCCTTTTGGAACCTATCGATTTTATACACATTACTAACTATAACCATTTTGCAACAGTTGTCCAGATGTTTTGTTTATTCGTATTTTATATTACAAGTCGATAGCATTTCGTTATATTTTTTTTGGTTTAAAGAAAATAGCCCATCCGTATTTTACATAATTTTAATAAATCTATTTCTCAGCAGAAACTACCTTATATAATCAAATTCGTCATGTATACTAAAATAACTCCATCGCACTTTTCCGCCAGCAAATACTACAAAATTATAGCAACAAGCTATCTTTAGCCCATACATATAACTTTTAGTATTGGCTAGTTATCATTTTCACTTTCACTAACCAGTTATCCAATATGCTGCCAAGTATAAATTAGCAAATAAATACAGTCTTGTTGTTTCTGTCGCAGAAATATTATGTAATTTAAGTAGGCTCATTAAAATTATCTCATTGATTGCTCAGTAACCACAATATCGTCAAAATTCAAAGAGGTTTAGTGTCGACACTACTGGATGCAAGCGTGGAATTATGAAGGAGGCTACTTTAATAATATAACACTTGTAACATTGACCTACACACAAACTATAGGTATTTATGTACGGCTACACACGAATGCTATTGAAAAATTACTGTCAGACTAGTTCTATACTGAACTACACACCTAAAGTCACGCTTTATGCCCCGATGGGGTAGGGTGTTGCCGATTATCACAACTGCCGCAGTGTGAGTACAGTATGACCTACATTTCGGCAGTTATGATAAAAGTACCATGTGATAGGGGTGAACTGAACTCCCAAACTGATCTGCTTGAAATTACCAATAGTATCCGTGGCTAGCATAGAAACATGGCAAAATACATCTGTTGAAATATCTATAATCTTCTTCAATGATATCGTCGATACTTGGTTACCCACTTTGTATGCATTATAATACTTTTTATAAATAAAGATATAAAAATATACATTTAAATTATGTATTTTAATATTATTCAACACAGAGTCAACTCTTAAAATAACAGTTTTTAAATAAATGATTATTTTCAAAGTTATGATTATACTTCTCTAAATATGTCAATTGATTAAAATGAGCAAAAGTGGAAATAACATTTCAACAGTTTTAATAGAGCTTCACAATTATTTCTCATATCTTAAGCTCCTTTAAAATTTTGTGAGATTCTCTAAAACGATATAAAATAAAATAGTTTTTTATTATTTTTGTTTTATGCATAGAGTGCACACACATTGTCTTTGAATGTGAAACAATAATTTAAATAGCCTGAAAACTAATCAACATGTCAAACTAAAATTTTCTTCAGACTAGCTAAACGAAATAAATACTTTCATGTTTGTACCCTAAAAAAGTTTGATAAAAACTTACTAAATAAAATTATATCAAAAACATTAATTAAGATACCAGACAAAATAAAACTGCTACCTACATAGGTATAGTGAATCTAACACGACAATAAATGTATAGATTACACAAAAATAGCTGCCATACTCGCAATGAATTTTGTAAATAGTAGGTACGATGAACGTTTATGTATGTAAATAGTACCTTTAGTTGTAGAAATATTTCAGTGATGAACATAAAGTATGTTTAAAATGAAATACTTAGCACCGAGTAAACACCAAGGTTGGCTGCCGCCATCGTAAAGCATAGCGTGTTACTGGTGTGAAGCAAAGTAGGGACCGTGGGTTGGCCAGTTACTGGATAACGCAGCATTTACACTTGGGCTTCTTGCGGATGGTGACATGTTCTGGCTGCTGCGGCTCCTGCGGCGGCGAGCGCTGCACCTCCACCTGGCCGGCGCGCACCTCGGCCACGGCCGCACCGTTCTTAGTGCCGTTCATCACCTTCGGAGTGGTCTGCAGCTCTGGGCTCGCCACCTTTGTCTGCGGCGATGGCGGAGCATTAGCCTGAAATTTACATTTTAAACAATATTATACAACGTGTAACGTTAAATGCGCAAAACCTGAAAATAGTTTGATCAGAATAACGAGCAGAATTAATTGAACCACTTTTTAATATAGGTCACATTTTTCTTAAAATGTTCATTCAAAACGTTGCCGTGTCTATTAATTAATAGGTCAAGCAACCCAATGTCAGCGCGGCCCAGCGGCCCGGTGACGACTCCTCCCTCGGTAAAGCGTCGTCGCAGACGCAAGAAACGATCAGAATGGCCAGTAAAACTAAAACGGCACATAAAACCTTTACATTTTTTTTAATTACTTATTTTCTCTGTGAAATAGGTCAATTGAATTCAAAATCAGTTGGGGTGTCTGTGGTTCTGCGCATTTAACGTTACACGTTGTATACAAGGTGTAACTCAAATAATGCACAACCTCTTAAGGGGTCATTGGCGCCGATTCCCTTGTTCACAACTAAATTTAAGTTCAGTGCATCTTTTTCTATTTCATAAAGGACAGAAGATAAATATTAGTTTATTCCTCTCAAATTAAGATACTCCATACACGAGTTTAGACGTGAATAAAAAAATTGGCTACTAAAAATACGTCAATTTACGTCAGACGCTGACTAATTTGACAGGACTATGGGCCCTAGTTGCCTGAAATAAATAAATAATATTTATCTTCTGTCCTTTTCTTAATAAAATAGAAAGAAAAAGATGCACTGAACTTAAATTTAGTTTAGTTTGTGAACAAGGTAATCGGCACCAACACTACTCAACACTACTCACACTCACTTGTACTCATCATTATGAACCACTTTTACTATGGCACCAAACCTGAAATCGCGAAACAAAATCAGCTGTTCCCTACATTTATGTTTCGCATAACTCGTCAAAATGTAGGGAAGAGCTGATTTTTTTCGCGATTTCAGCACCCTCATTGCGTAAGTAAAACACTATCACTACATAGTATAAAACAAAGTCGCTTCCGTGTCTGTCTGTCCCTATATATGCTTAGATCTTTAAAACTAAGCAACGGATTTTGATGCGGTTTTTTTTAATAGATAGAGTGATTCAAGAGGAAGGTTTATATGTATAATATATGCATAATATAGTATAGAAACACTGATAATTTTAGAGGTTTCTAATGTTATGTCGTAAATAAACACATTTTTTTGCGCTTACATTGTAAACGCTGGCTGAACCCGTCGAGATAGATCAAAATAATGTACTACAGTATTGTACACCTTAAAAAGATCTACAAAAAAGTCCGCGATGGTATATGTCTATCTCTTAGGGATAACCCACAATAACCATTTTTTATCCTTTACTTTTTACGAGAAATAATGGCTCTAAAATGATCAGTGTTTCTCCATTGCACCCGTGCGAAGCCGGGTCGGGTCGCTAGTTATTTAATATAATTTTGAAGCATATTGCTAATCTATTGCTCCATATGTTCGAAAAATGTGTCTGCTCAACAACGTAAATAACGCAATGAATGTTGTTGAAATGTCAAAATGAAACACATTGCTACTGATAGTGTGTTACGCAATTACCCTGCTGGTTTGGTCCCGTAGTAAAAGTTGTTCATAATGATGAGTACAATGACCCCTTATGAGGTTGTGCGTTATTTAAGTTACAGCTTGTATATTCCCAATCCGTTAAATAATAATAATCCCAGCCTATTATTGTCTAAAGCACTGCAGGGCAAAGAGTTCTTCTCATACAGAGAAGGCACGAGCATTGATTGCCACGCTTGCTCAAGAAGGGTTGCAGATTTCAGATTCATATTAAAAGTTGTCGTCACGATCTAAAAAAAAAAATCAATCCCTTTAAAAGAGAACAAAACGGTCTAAGGAGAATGTCCTAATTTTTTTTTTTGTAAAAATTTTGAACCCTATTCACAGATTTTGTAAAAATCTATAAGTGTGGATTGACTAAACCATAGCTATGTATAGCGTCGTTCTGTAAGTATAGCAAGAACGAAAAAGATGGACTCGTACAACACCGAGATCTGCAATAGTTTTAGCTAGATGATCCTAAAACCAAAGCACCACACCGCGCATAACGTGTACTAGGTGCACTTTCCCCCATCAGCTTTTAAATGCGAAGTTTGGGTGTTTTACATTATATCATGATACTTATAGCAAAGTTTATTACGTTAACATTATTCGCTTGAACTTTCTCTTCCTTTTCGTCGCAGGCGGCTAGTTGCGGCACGGCGGCCGGCGGCGGCGTCGGAGTGATCGGTTTGCCGCCCTTAATCAGGGACACTATCTCGTCGGCCTCGCGACTCAGATCACCGTCCGGACGGAACGGGTTGTCCCAGCCGCTCTCCGTACTGCAAACACAAATATATACTATTCACCAAACGTATTCCCGTATTCCATACAATGAACATTCAATAATGGCCGCATTGATTACGTTCGAACAATACAACGCGCAGATGCAATCGATCGATGCATTCTAATTCAGATCAACTAGAACAATTGCACATGAATACTTCAATCGACTCATCTGTATTATAGCTATCGCTCAACCGTGAAAACTAAAAATTTGGTTCTGGTTGGTTAATAAGTGGTTCGATGTGGCGACACTTAGAGGAGGCTTATGTCCAGCAGTGGACTTCTTTAGGCAGAAATGATGATTTTCATACAGAGGAGGCCTGTGTCCCACCAGGGAATATTATAGGCTAATTATGCTATGCTTTTCGCCACAGGATGGCTATTTTGACTGATTATGTTTGCGTTGTCCAGAATTTTAGCCTCAGTAAATTAAATGTTAACAAAGGAGGCAGGTAGTATCCACATTCCTAAAGTATAATAGTTAGAAAATATGTAGGTACATATTTTCTAACTATTATACTTTACGGTACTTAATGTAGGTACATTAGAGCGCTATTATTGTGGTTCTAAACATCAGCACAATTATGTTGGATTCTCATGAACATGTGTTATGCAGGATGACATCATCGCTGTGTGTATTGACTCTTTTATGTATACACAACAATAACAGCGCGAGTAAATTACTTCTTGGGTGGACCGCTTATATCTATGCTATGTATCAAGTGCTTATTTGTTATTTTACAGCGCAATATCATCTAATATCTGATAATAACTGATACGGATTCTTAAAGATATTCTTAAAATAGATGTGAATATCAGTGCTAACTGATCAGGTACATGAGCGATACATATTAAGTAAGTAGAGATGAACGTTTTTGGTTACTTATCCCCTTTTATAGTTATTTAGTGTTTTATAATAAGGGGTATTAAAACACGAATGTATAGTATCACATGTACTTTAATACCTAATTATATACAGATGCATAAAAGACTATCTACACCCATGATATGAATCCTCTATAAAAGGTTCTGAAACCAAAAGGTGTTGTACAGTGTTGTAAGAATTCTATCTAATTTCATGGAAAGTTTAATTGCTGTATATCTAATACAAACAAACTATGTATTAAATTTTTGTATTACTAATATCGAACAAAACTGGCAGGATACGACGTGAATTCGAATAACCTTTTCTTTTTTTGAAATTCATAACTATACCACGAATTGAGTAGTGATAATGTGGCTGTTTGATGAGTAAGGAAGGGATGAAAAATCAAAGGAGTTGCATAATTAAATTTAGTCCAACATTATAACACTTGTTTGGATGATATTATGGTTACTATGACACTGGTTGTTTTAATGTTGGCAATAAGCTAACTGTTTCAGAAACTTTTATAGAGGATTTATAGCATGGGTGTAGATAAAGTATTTTAAATAATTAGGTGTGCGTTATTGATACAGGAGTCTGTTGTACATGATTTTAGCATTTCAATTTCACGAGGCAGTAACTATTTCAGAGTATGAACATCTGGTGATCCGCTACGCTTATGCTGCAGATGGTTTTTGAACTGGATTACTATCTGTATTGTTACTTAAACAAAGTTTTTAAAATGATGTATCAACATTTTAGACTGCCAATACAACATGTTGTCGGCCCATGGTATATTACCTGGTCATACCTTACCTACCAGAGAGCTGAACTGCCTGGACCACTTCATGCTGCGAATTCATAAAAAAAAAGACTTCGGCGTCAGTTGCTATCTTACAAACTACTATTACTGACCACTACACAACGTTCTTGTCTCTTTCTAAAATAAAAAACAAATTGGCTATAAACAAAACTACTACTTCTATAAATTTCGAACAAGCATTAAAGTACTTACAAGAAAAAAATCTCGCTGAGTTGCTATTTTGTGATGATCCTAACCTACTGACTGACCTACTCATACAGAAACTAACTGACACTATTAATAATAATACTACAATAACAAGCGTTCCTAACAGCAAACGTATAATCAAACCCTGGATCACCCCAGGATTACTACGCTGTATTAAAAATCGCAATAAACTACAAAAAAACTCTCGTTCAGATCCGTATAACTCAATTTTAAAAATCACATACTGTCGATACAGAAACTTTTGCAATAATCTCATCAAAAAAATAAAAAGAAAACATGACAGAGAATTAATCACTAAATCAGTCACAAACTCAAAGCTACTCTGGAAAAACATAAAATCTATCACTTACTCAAATAATGTAAACAGCCCAAGTGCAGCCTTGCTAAGTATCAGACCGTCTCCAACTGAATCAGTTAACTATGTAAACGACTACTTTGCGAAAATTGGGAAAGAATTAGCTGAGCAAATTCAACCCAGGACTAATAATATGCCCTCTGATCCACCAAACATTTCCCCGGCTCAATCTAATTCCTTTGTGTTATTGGACACGGAACCAATGGAAGTAGAAGGAATTTTGATGAGCTTGAAATCATCCAGTGCCCCAGGATGGGACTGTATCTCTACTAGTTTCTTAAAATATGTTTGCAAGGATGTAGTTCCTATCATTGCCCACCTGGCTAACCTTTGTTTCAAAAAGGGCATTTTCCCAGACAAATTAAAAAAATCCATCATTACACCGATACACAAGGGAGGGAACAGAGACGATGTCAATAACTACAGACCTATCTCGATCCTACCAGCCCTGTCTAAGATTATTGAAAAACTAACTAACACGAGACTTATAAACTATCTAAATAAATTTAAAATAATATCATCCACGCAATTTGGTTTTAGACAGGGACTATCCACTGAAGACGCAGTCGCTGCCCTCAGCTCATTAGTCACCGAGCATCTCGATGCAGGGAAGAAATGCCTGACGGTATTTCTGGATCTAAAAAAGGCTTTTGACACCGTTTCTGTTCCAACCCTTGTGACCAAGTTGGAAAGAGCCGGAATAAGAGGAACCCCTCTCAATTTTTTCAAAGATTACCTGTCTAATAGAAAGCAGAGGGTTAAGATAGGATCATATATTAGCGGTGACGCGGACGTCTCATTCGGCGTGCCCCAGGGGAGTGTACTGGCCCCTACCTTATTTCTAGCGTACATTAACGATCTTTGCAACTTAAAAGTCAATGGCGCAAAGATTTTTTCTTATGCCGATGACACCGCTGTTGTCTTTTCCGGGAATGACTGGTCTGATGTCAAGCTCAAGGCTGAACTGGGCATGGTCCAAATAACCAACTGGCTCAATGACAACCTTCTCACACTAAACACAGTTAAGACCTACTACATTTGCTTTACCATCTCTAATCGTTCACAACCAGACGAAGCATTTAGCGTCCAAATACACTCATGTGATAATGTTTTTAAAAATAACTGCAGTTGTCCTGCAATCAGTAAAGTCTCGCAGATTAAATATTTAGGCGTCATGATTGACCAAAACCTATCATGGTACGCTCACCTTGAGCACTTAACGGGGCGAGTTAGGAAACTGAGCTGGATATTTAAAACACTACGGCATGTCCTCCCTACAAACATAAATAAAAAAGTAGGACCTCATAGAAATCTACTTAATGAAGTGTATGTGGCACTCGTGCAATCAGTTTTAGTTTACTGTATCCCCATATGGGGTGGTGCGGCAAAGTCGAGATTTATAGATCTGGAACGAGGACAACGAGCACTAATAAAAATAATGTATTTCAAAAAGAAAAGATACCCTACTGACAGGCTATACCAGATTAGTGGTCTGCTTTCTGTCAGAAAACTATACATTACATATACGGTCCTAAAAAAACATAAGACACTCCCCTACGATACAAACATTATATCTAAAAGAAGAAAAGACATGATTGCTCAAATCCCTCAAAGTAAAACGAAATTCGCTGCTATACAACACAATATAAGATCTGCTCAACTATACAATAGAGTTAACAAGGAGATTTACATATACACTAAACAAGCACATGCATGTAAAAATATTATAATAAATTGGATTAAACCATTTTCTTATGAGGATACTGAGGCACTATTGCTACATTGCAGCACATAACATAACTCACTCGCTTCTATCAACACACTCACTCACAAACATACGCCAATCCACCCTTATCCCCATTTACATATACACATCCACTCGGATATTGTTATTATGATTACTTATTTATTTAAACTACATTTAAACACTTACATACATACACACAAACACACCCTCACACATTTAATTTTATTTTGTATTTTGTAATAATTAGCTTGCTGTGAAAGAGCGGAGTCTCCTAATACAGGCATTTTTTGCTTAAAAGGAGGCTCCAATCACTAATGTGTTTTTTTTTTTAAGTTACGGTTACGAAATAAACTTTTTTTTTTTTTTTTTTTTTTTTTTTTTTTTAATACATACTTGAAATATCTAAATAGAATATCCAAGCAAATCTTGTTGCTATAACTAGCAGCAAGTTCAGCTTTCAACGAATTAGAGAATTAGGTATTTACCTGATCTGTCTGTTATACATAGTGTGGTCCACCATATCGGCGTTTGCGGCAGCCGAGAGCAGGGCCGCGTAAATAACGTGGGAATCTGTCGACAGCACCGGGGGAGGGGGGGACAAGCACTGCGGCCGCACCCCTTGGTAGAACGACACGCGAACCTTTGAACGCTCCGAACTGAAAGCATTAAATATTACTTCACGTTATATTATGAAAATTGCAACGGCGGTCGGAAACGCAAGCATCAAACAACTTTTACTGAGATCATGAAAAATAAATTGAAATCGATTTCTTATGGCATTCAGCTTGGAATTGTTCCTAGATACCTTTCACAAGCGTTCACAACTCAGTATAGTTGTAAACTATGGTGGAGTTTGATTATTGTGGATGCTCTTGTTTCCTTTCCATATTTCTCAAACAAATTATGAAAAATACTTTAAAAGTAATAATAATAATAATAAGTTTATTAGCACACTTAAAAATAAATAACAACACAGTACATAGCATATGGAGACGTGTGCCATCAATTCCCAGAATTTAAGAGGAATATACTATTTTATATTGGAAAGTAACAAGAGCTCTTCACATAACACAGCCATGATACAAGCTTATTCTTATTACCTCTATGAATTAGTAGTTGCTAGGTATTTGAGGAAGACTTACTGATAAAATAATATAATTGTGTATGACTCATGCATGAGCGAGTCTTCATAATATTAAATCTAATTGGTATTTTTTTTATTATAAAATACATTAACGGTGTTAATACAATAAGACGCAAGCAATTAGATATATTTATATTTCATAATGAAAAACGTATTGAAAACATGAATATTTCAATAAACGAGTCGTACTTTTCAATACCTATTATAACTTAGCATTTTCGTGAACAGAAATTTACTATAAAACTCTTGAATCAAAATATTGCATATTGTAGAGTACGCTATATAATATGTTTAATGTCAGTTTAAATTTATAATCTGATTGTACAATCTCAACTTTATAATTTAAATATAATTATCCTAAACATAAAAAATTTATAGCAAGCAACACTGTCAATATGAGCAAAAGTTTTCTTTCAATAAACTTTTTATCTTCTCTCAAATAATTTCTAGTAACTTGATTTCCTATAGTATTTGAGCAACTAACACTAAGACAGATAAAAATATTATTATAACTTATCAAATCACAATGTGAGTGATAATAGTAATCAGCTTACTTAGATGTCTACTGGCCAAAATCTTACATTCCATGTACCTGCAAAAATTGTGTTAAAAATATTTATGTATTTAATTCTTTTTACTCTACCTTACATCCAGTATTCTAATTTCATATTTTTATCTTACACTAGGTGACCTGACAGACATTGACCTGTCTCAATTTTAATAATTCATACCTACAGATGTCCATAGATAATTTTTTCTTTCCTTAAACCTCTGGACTATTTTGAACATTTTATTTTTACACAACATAACATTTCGCAAGTTTTCCCCAAAGGGAAATGTTCTTTTTTACCTACTGATTTGAAAAGAAGAGTAGTCAGTAGGGAGGACTGACAAATACAGGTGGATTTTAAGATGGACTTTAGAGGATAGCAAAAACTATGTATCAATTTGACTTAGTGGATGCAATTCCTATAAAAAAAAATGCTAAGGTATTCTAATAATTTCAATAAAAATAAGGGTTGCTTGAAGATTTTAGTCTCTAAGGCTCCTGGAAATAAGTTGATAACCAGTATTTTCTGTTTATACATCAGATAGGAGCATTTGATTTATAAGAAATTACTACAGAAATGATATCAAAACATCACAATAAGAATGATCATATCATCACATTCCGCAAAGCCCGTCTGTAGCTTCTTGCCTAGTAACTAGGACATTTCATGTTTCGCAGTGTCAAGATAGGCACTATCTACCAGATAAATTAAAAAATTAAACATCTGTATGAAACTGTCTGGTAGATAAATTAATGGAAGTTACCCAGAGGTGGTGAAACAAGTCTGAACTCTCCCTCACTCATCATCTACTATGGCCAAAATTGCAGTTCAAACTATGTACTTTTTATTGCAGAATTTTACATAATGCTAAGCAATACTCGCCTTGCAAATCGTCATGAACATATTCGCATGGCCGGGACGCTAGCGCCGCGCTTATTAACATTGAAGGTGACTCAATTATGGAACCTCTTTTATTAGTAGATGACTATATTCATCGCCCACACAGTATTTAGCTCCAATCTTGAGCTCACACTTAACATTTTGACTTGTTAAATAGAAGTATTTGTTCAGCTTTATTCAATAACATCTCATTTGCATAATTATTGAGATTGAGTCATTTTATAAATTCAATGTTTACTGTGTCTCCAACCTTATTGAATAACATTAAAAAATAAAATATCACAAGGTTGGTTACATCATAATAAAAAACCACAGTCACACCCAAATAAACTATCTCCCACTACAATGATATGACATCATTTACTTTCAATTTTTGATAAGGTTTAAATAAAGGCCTCAAACCTGTTGTTAAAGAATCGACTTTCAAACATTACATGTAAGAACATTCAGATCATCTAGCAGATGAATGCACATTAGCTGGGACACCCACCCACATTTTTGTAGCAGATCATCCTAGGAATGATACAAAAATCTGACATCATCACATTCTTTAACAACACATGAATCAACAGTTGGTAAAAATAGAGAAATATCATCGCTTTGCTTAATTGACATAGTCCCAAGGTCACAAACAGTAGTAACTCGGCTTACACAAGTGTCATGTTAGTCACACTAGACATAAAAAAATAAGTTTGACAAATGAAATTAGTCCAATTTATGTAGTCAATGCTATGAAATAACCACATGTTATTACTTTATTGTTTACAAAAATAAAAATACACAACTCGGTCACAAAACAAGAGTTTTAAATATGCAAAATAGGCCTATATGAATATTGACTCCACCCTTTCATATTATATAATCTGTAAACTGTTTTTTCTGACTAAGCTATCACTGACAACTTTAATTATTTGATTATTAAGAAGAAATTAATATAAAAGAGATAGACATTCATTGAATTCTAAATTAAATTGAAGTCTGTACTAACAGGTTTCTATTCACATTGGCAAACATCTATAGTGTGACTTAATTGAACACTAGTATGTGATGCATGATGTAGGTCACAAGCTATGCAGCCCTACATGCTCATGTAGACATGCAACTAACTTTCTGGAGTATCTAGGTGGGGCATATCCAGGTTATTAACCCATTCCTGACTTTAATGGCTTCCTATTTCGTAGTTCCTTTACTTAGACAGCAAATTAATTGAAATATATTTTTGTTAGGCCTAACATAAAAGTCATTGTTTACAATTTAGACTTAGGTCTCAAAAATAAGAAATTGTACGGATTTTACAAAAGCACATAATACCTACATGAGAAATGACTTTTATTCATGTTGAGAAATTGATGTGTATAATTGGTGCACGAGACGAACAGCCTGCTATGGCCTCGAAGCGGGACAGGGCGGGCCCTCAATGAATGGAGTCGATCACTGATGGTGTCATTAAAAATAGAGCTTTTAAAAGATTGCCAATACATGTTTACTACTTTGTAGGTACGTGCTGAGTAATGACCTTGTGTTCCCGACTGCTGGATGGAACCGAAAGTCGTTTTATGTTTATAAATCAGTACTCGTGACGTCATTGTGACCGAATTATCCGCACAAAACTCGAGATATGAAAAGACAAATCAACTCAAATTCATGCTATTTCGCGACGTTAACCTTTACACAAAGGACAATCGCATTAAAATTCATAATTTTTATTAGTGCGCAATCCAAATTCAGGAAACCATCGGCAAGTGAACACCCAGTTTGCAGCACAACAAATATGACGTGATTAATGTAAATAACATACCTTGAAAGTATCCACTCACTGTTCACGTTTTAGTTATTATTTAATCACTGAATTTATTTAAGTAGCTGCCTTTAAACAAATAATAAAAACATCGGCGTAGTTGACGCTAGGGTTTGGTCCATTCGACGCTTCACAAAAATGTTTCCCACTACTACATCGATCTCGGAAGTCGCGCGCGGCTCCGTGGCGAATGGAATGGAACGGAACGAAGCGAGCGGAGCACGCAGCCAGCCAGCGAGCTCGCCCAGTGACGTAATGTTAGCGTTCGCTTCGCGATAACATTTTAACGAGACAACATTATGGCTGTCACTTTTTTTACTCTTGATTTAGACAATATTTTAAACATAAAATACATGGGAATCATTAATTAATATTAATATAATGTAGGTATTATGACTAACTGTAGGCTACAGACAAAAGACAACAATACGAATTTTGTTCTACGTAGTAGCTCAATAGATGGCGCTATATTTATACAGATATTGCACATCGAATTTTTAATTTTCCCCTTCTAACCCTGAGGTACACCACAGAACAGTCAACATCAATGCCGTTTCAATTGATTGCTAGTTACTGTTTATAACGATGGACTCCTAGCAAATAGTTGCAGTGTGAATTATTTTGATCAGATCATGAACAACGCTCAAACGGAGAGGACGTGAGATGAAAGTGTGCGCAGTTCATCATTAGAATCATTATTTTACTTAATATTGTTTCATAAGTTCCTTTTTGCGTCGCCGCCATCGTGACGTCGAACGAAAAATTTTCACTAGGTAGGTACCTAATATGTTGGAATAATTTCCACGCAAACATGTCAGTGGGCTTTCGACTGCAGTACGCGGAGATCTAAGTAGTTAACGTTACTCTGGCTAGATTATTACAGGCGCATAAACTAGTTTTATCAGTATGGTCAGCTTATTTTCAAGATGAACTCAACTTAACATACCTACCATAGTATTTTTAAAAGATGTTAGTCATTCAGCGTTAAGAGACTCATTACAGTTTAGGAGTTGAAGCAAGAAGAGTTAGCATCGCTTATTAGTACCGCGGAACGGTTTCATTGTAAGGTCAAACCGGTAAAAAAATTTAGTAATTCTTTGCATCCATTATAAACCGCCATGTTGGAATTTATGTGACGTCATATAGTCTATAACCCGAGGAACAACATGACGCTTCCAACGATACCTCGTCTATCACAATACGATGTGCAGTTTAGGAGTCATAAGGTACCTAACACATGAACAAACATACATACATACAGAGCCTGTTAAAATCATAACAGTACTTTGGTTTTGCCGAAGTCGGGAAAAATGCAACGCTAGTTGCGTTTGCAGAGCATAAACGCACGTCAACGGCACGTAACAAAAATACCTTAATAGGATTTAAGCCCCTAAGTAATCGGTATTATGAGTAGAAACCAGAATAATGTGTTAACATGATGTCAAATATAGTCTGAGAATTGCAACTAGGAGGTAAGCGAAGCGGAAATATACCTACTGGATAAAAGATTAAACACGAAGCGATAACCAGTCCAAAAAGAAATAAATAACAATGAAAGTCATTGAAACTGTCCAAGCTAACTAAAAAATTGATCCCCTACATCGATAATGTCTGGTGAAGAGATCGTTCACACATAGATAGCCATGTTAGCTGTTAGTTACGTAAAGAAAATAAAATGGGGCGATGTTCTGGCTCTTTATTGATTGCGGAAGATAGGGGGAGCTCATCTATGCTATTCTATGCACCATGGAGGGGAGCTTATTACATTGCGAGAAACAAAATTAGGTAAGCATCTGTGGTATTTTTCATCGTGTGGATCGTCCTATTTTGTTTACGATTTTTTAATCTGATAGAAGAATATTAAAGTCTTTTACAGTTCCCTTCTCAGTGGGAGGTGAAACTAATTCTTAATTTTTCAAAATGTGAGTAGGTTAGGTACCAAATAGTAAGCGCAACGGCATTTTAATTAGAGGTAAAAGGTGCCAGATTCCTACAGTTCATGCATAGTTCATGCATTTCGGTCAATTGGTGTCCTCAATTAGTGCATGCCCATTTGAATTTGTCAAGCCGTTGCGCTCGAGAAACAAGCACCTATGTGGGTCCTACCTACAACATAGATAGGTAGGTATTTTATTACTATGCCAATCGCAATTCTGCTGCATACATACGCTATTATCTACATGCTTACAGTAAATCCTATTACCCATATAAATGCACAAATAAGTTGCGTTCTGAAATAAAATAGAAGCCTAAGTAGGACGATTAATATAATATTTCAATTGACCATTTCACCTTATAAAAACGGCTAAATACTTAATAAAATAAAGGTAATATAAAAAATAATCAAAAAAATCGCAAGAAGCGTTCGCGTGGATTCGGAACAAAAATGAATAATTAACATACTCAAATGAACAAAACGTACTCGTCTTCTATGGGCGTGTAGGGGAACGCTGTCTCTTGCACCTTGGGCGGCGGGCTGCTCTCCGGCTCCTCTTGTAGGGGACTCTCGTAGATTAGGGTCTCCACCATCGACCCCTTTGAACTGCCGAACGACACCCTACAAAAACGAAACAACTTTAATAATACAATTTTTAAAATATAGTTCAATACAACGCAGTTAGATTCAAATACAACAGGCTGCCATTTGTATTCAACTTGTGATTTTTAATTTAAAACTTTTTGGCCTCAGGTTACCTATTTTTTCGTATCGTATTCAGCCGAATACCTACAGCCGTAGCTATCGGTTGTTTTCGGCTACGGAGCTACTCTTTTATTATGATTTTAGTTTGTTACTTTATTTTTCTGCAGCGGTTCTGTTACTTTACCAATTACCTTTCCTTCACTCGTGACTAATTTGTCATGTTATGCTTCTCATTTGTCATCGTGTCGACTTTTACAGGTTGCTAATGGTTCTATTTCCGATTTATTGCTAGTCGTTCAAAGTAAATCGTTACAATCACCTTACAAAGCATGTTTGTAACAATAAAGTACTACTTATCTACAAGTGATGGATTTTTCTATCTTTACAAACGCTTTATATTGTCTTGTAAGTACCTACCTACAGTGTTACGGTATGGTGAAAGTGATATCAATATTACTTTAAATTACTATCAGTGTGATGTATCAAACTCACAGGAAATAGTCTTGCTTTACTCATGGCCTCCGATATCGCCAGATATCGAGATAAAATCCGATATTTTATGATATTTCATCAACCACAAAGCCCGCTTTGCCTACCTACTTACTTGACTGGCGCTGGCTGACTGACATTTCCTTGACACTTTGACAGTGACATTGTTTTGTATATTTTGGCGAGGGAAAAAAATCTTAATGGAGGTCGTTCCTCTTATACGACACCGTGCGAAATTGCGAGCTGACGGTATGTAACCGAGCTCTAAAAATTAATCTACAGTTATGTACTTGGAATGTGCAGTTCATGTAAACTGGTAAGCGCTATGTGGTAGTCATCAGCCTATAGCAGTCCACTGCTGGACATAGGCCTCTCCTATTGCACGCCATTCAACTCGATTTTCGGCAACTCTCATCCAGCTGCTACCAGCCACCGTGCGAAGATGGTCACTCCACCTAGCCTGAGGGCATTCCACCGTACGTTTACCGATTCGCGGTCTCCATTCAAGAACACGTCATCGGTTCTACGGCTAAAATGGCCGACCCATTGCCACTTCAGCTTGCATATTCTGTGAGCTATGTCGACAACTTTGGTTCTCTGCCGGATCACCTCATTGCAGATTAGATCCCTCAGAGAGACCCCAAGCATAGCCTTTAATTTATAGACCAGCCGTACCGTGCCTAAACGTGGACACTCACGGTCCGTGAGTGTCCACATTTCGGCGCCATACGTCATAGCTGGCAGGACGCACTGATTGAAGAGTCTTTAGGCTCTGTGGAATTTGCAACGAAAAGACTCGACGAAGCTTCCCAAACGTTGCCCAGCCCAGCTGAATTCTTCTGTTAGCATCCCTCTGAAGGTTGTTCTTACTAAACTGCAGAGTTTGCCCGAGGTAAACGTATTCTTCAACAACCTTGAGAGCACCGCCATTGACAGCAATCAGTCCCGGGGTAACGTCTTCGTTGAACACAACCTGGGCTTTGCCCAAGTTCATCCGGAGACCAATGCGTACAGAAGAATCAACTAGGCCGTCTAGCCACTGATTCAGCCAGTATGACGATGTCATCTGCAAATTTGAAGTGTGAGATGTACTCGACGTTGATGTTAATGCCGCGTCCTTCCCAGTTCAGCGTCTTAAACACATCCTCCAATGCGTTAGAGAACAATTTCGGGGAAATTACGTCCCGTTGTATCACCCCTTGACACAGGGGATATGTTCAGTTCGCTGGTCCTGACTTTGGACGGTCATTGTCGCGTTTTCATAAAGACTTCTCAGCACTTGTATGTATCGCCAGTCGACTTGGTATCGCTGCAGAGACTCGAAAACAGACCAGGTTTCGATACAGTCAAAGCTTCTTCATAGTCCACAAAGGCAAGACATATTATGGGCCAATTATACTCTTCGGACTTCTGTATAATTTGTCGCACAGTGTGGATGTGGTCTATGGTGCTACATCCTCCTCGAAACCCGGCCTGCTCCGTTGGCGGAAACTCGTTGAGTCTTCGCGCTAGACGATTCGTGACGAATCTTGAAAACAACTTATATACGTGACTAAGGAGCGAAATTGGTCTGTAGTTCTTAAGACGGGTCTTATCTCCTTTCTTAAAGAAAAAACGACCACGCTCCTTCGCCACGCTTCTGGATATGGTAGACATGGTGGATATGATAGTCGCTGATACGCAATATGTAAAACGAGCACGCGCAATAAAATCTCTTTGGGTAAGTAGGATTATCAGATTGAACATGGTTTCTGACAGGCAACAATATTGAGTTATGATTGAGTTCTTGTAATTATGTCAAAAAATTATACTTGTCAATTTTCGTAAACATATTTTGTGAAACCCTGTGTGATTTTTATTTACCTAATCTAATTTACTTACCACTTAAGAACTTATTAAGAAATTGCAGTATCTAAAATCTAAAATAAGTTCTTGATTCACAAATCTTTGCTTCTAAGTACTTCTTCAACTTTTTCTGCACCTAATACATAGAAGGTAGGTAACGTTAAGGTCACTATCGAGATAGATACTCAATTGGCTCCAAGTGTCTCAGCTAAGGTACGTACGTAAAACGTACCTACCAACCTACCTTTTATCCGCTACTACTATATGAGTACAAACACAGATACCTACAGTTATACCAAACGGAGTAAAGAAAAATGATTCAACCATGAACGATTTGTAACAATCAATGTCTTAGCCTAAAATAAAAACTTTCTATCGTATAGACAAGGAGGCGGCACAATAGTCACGTAATTTTTACGTTCAATACAGTTCCGGATCCGCAGCTTACCGCTACTTAACATTCTCAGTGAAGTTGCCCCACTTTAACTATAACTGACACCAGCCTAGCCTCTAGCATTCCTTTACTTTGATAGGTTGCATGCAATTATGTAAGTAGAGTTCTAATTTGAATTTCTCCAGTCAGTTTGCGTATATTAATGAATATTTATCCAATGTTGAAGCCTCGTTACAGGGAGGATAAACTATTTATTAAGTGCATTAAAGTATCTTATAAAAGCACAGATATATACCAAACTCTTTTGTAATACTAACTCTTTAACTATTAAGCGATCGACACTGGTGTAAAAAAATAGCTTTGTTCTTCACCAAATTAAAATGAGTCAAGTTGCTCCTAAAAACGCTTCTTACTTTAGATCGCTGCGTGATTCTTTCACGTTTCGGGGTTCAAGTTCTAGTCCAGGCTTATGTCAGTTTTAGATGGAAACATTGCATTTTGTCCTTACGGTGGAGCATTCAAAATCAAAAATAATCTACATATTCAAATTCGTATGAGATTCAGTCCTTTTTGAACGTGAAAATTACCAAAGACTCCCGTACTTCAACACTTCCTATTGTTTTAGCTGGGAAGAAGACGTGGCGCAACAAACTCTCCAGCAACACGTCAGTCTGATAAGTTAGAATCGTAGCTGCTGATAATCCATTATACTAATAATAAAGCTGAAGTTTGTTTGAACGCGCTAATTTCGGGAACTACCAGTGGGATTTGAAAAATTATTTTTGCTTTTGATAACCCAATTCTCGAGGACATCACGCTATGACTCTTAGGACACGAGCAAAACCGATAATGCCAGAAAGAACTCTAAGAGAAACCGAAGTAACAGCGCGGGCGGGCGATGCGATGCGACGGGGTGGGACGAGGGATCAAAAAATGTCACGCGGACGAAGTCGCAGGCATAACCTAGTTAGGGCTCTTACCCACGGCGAGATCCCGTTTTGCAGGTACGGTTTTTTTGCAGGATCCCGTTTAGTGGTGTACGTGTGATTGATTAATTGATTTATTTATTCATAAAAACAATTTACATTGTGTTGAATATATACACGTGCAATTTACGTACAAATGCAGAACTATGAATTATTAGTTTTTAAATATACATATTCACACAAGCATCCCGTTCTCCGGATACTGCAAACAACGGATACAAACGGATACTGAAACACGTACACTACTAAACGTGATCCTGCACAAAACTGTACCTTCAAAAAACGGGATCTTGCCGTGGGAAAGGGCCCTTAGGTATATCAGCGCCCAGTCGTGTAATGTCATGGATTGATTAGACTCGATTCTCGCATGACTTTCGAGTCACAGAACATAGGTACATAAGTTCTGTGCTTTGAGTCATTATCTATGAACAGAAATATTTTGATAAATTTTATTTGAGTTACTTAAAAACTAATCTCAACTATAATTGTTCAATCCATTACAACACCAGATACAGTAAAAATTTATCTGTAAGACAATTAACCTTATCACATTTCAAACGGTTTCTTTCATTAACTTATCAACACGCTCGAAATTGAATATTTATTCCAGTTTGCACATAAAAAATTCAGTGCTTCGTTTGTGTTGCAGTTACACATCTAGAATTCATGAAGGATCTTAAGATACGAGCCTATTGAATGTATAAAAAGGATCTCTTACGTGCTGCTTGGTCCACACTCTGCGCTCATACCTTATTTTACGTTTCCCAATAAAATCAAACGTCATCACTCGAACAAAGACGTGTTGTTGGCATCGTGCCCGGCTCAGGCAGATACTACCGTTTTGCTCCTATAGTAAGATCATATGTTCTTGTCCTATTATAGATAGAACCTCGTTAAATAATTTCGACAAATAACTTTATAGGTGAATAATGGATGGCAAGGCGGTCAAATATGACCCCAACACGGAAGCGTTTCAAATGCGAGCGCAATGGAAAAAACAGGATAACTGCAGAAAGCAGTGGTTCGAAAGATGGAGCTGGCTGCTTGATGAAAGAAAGTAAGGGTTACTTTAGATACATAAAAAAACGTCGGCTCTTGTAGGAGTCGTGGTCTATGGTTTTGATGGTAGGTACCTACATAATTTTTTGAAGTATTTGGCAATATTTCTGAACTCCCATATCTGGTACCGGTCTCTACTTATTTGTCTATGTATTTGAAACCTTTATCTATAAACAACACCCTCATAGTCCGATGGGGCGAGAAGAGAGCGAGAGAATACAGAGTGCGCCTGTGTCTGCGCACCACACTTTTGCACTACTCCCGCGCCGAAAGCTAGTCTCCGTTCAGATTGGCTCCCATGGCCGAAATACGATCTGGAGGACTATTATTATAAACAACAGATGGACCTAGATAGAATTCAAAGAATCCATAAAAAAACGTAATGGTTTGTAAATTACGTTGAGAAAACTTAACGACTGTAAACTCTAGATGATTCTACAGGTAGGTCAGTCGATTACGTAGTCATAGCGTCGTCCACTCTTAGTGAGTGCTCTATACTGCAGTTACAAGTGAAGTAGTTACCCTTGCTCCCGACCAAATAACTTTTGCACGCGTCCCGAGATGTTCAAAGGACGTAGGTAAGTATGTGAATGCCAGTGCAGCTTTAAAAAAGGATAATATACTGAGGTAAATAGACGAAGTATATTTTGAATTGATGCTGGAGAACAATGAGAAGATATCATATTAAAGAAACCGCTCTCGTTCCTTTCCTTCACGATTGAAATAAAAAAGAGCAATTTGGATTAGAGTTAAACTCATTAACGGACGATATTTATCGTGATTACGTTGTGACCCATATTCAAATTGACTTTGTGCACAATATTGCATGTACGAAGAGCGCTGCGGTGCTAATCCAAATAACTCAATAAATAGGCACAAATAAATGAAAACTAATTTCCTGCCATAGCCCAGCATATTATCTATTTATTTATTTATTACTTTTATGAAGGCTACAGACTAATTACAAATAATATAGGTAACAACAACACATTATAAAGTTGCTAATAACAAGCCTCCACAGATATATAACATATTGATTACTTAAAGCCGAACTATAGAACTATATTAAAGTACACTGTGTATATCGCCTCTTTGCGAAGACAACGTGATATTTCAACGACTGCAATTTTTAAGACATGTCACGTTGTCACCGCAAAGAGACGATATACTCGTAAGTAAGTATTTATTTTGCTACATATGAGTTTAAGAACCACTCGCCGGCGCATCATTCACAAAAAATGATTTAGCTAAGAGTATCTTAGTGCAAAACAAATCAACATCATGTTCGGAAGATACTTACATCATTGAAACTTCGAGCGCTTCTTATAAGAAAAGCATTACGCCTATAATAAAATTAGTAGTGGCAGAATCCTTATAGATGCTTATCCCGATCGGTTTTTAAGTTAGGGAATCGGAATCCTAGTTTTATTAAAGTAGAATATTCATGCTGCACTCATATGGCGCTGATTAATTTGACAGGACTAAACTAAAATTTATCTTATGTCCTTTTTCTTAATGAAATAGAAAGAAAAAGATGCTTAGTTTGTGAATAACAGAATCGGGACTAATCGAGTGATTTCACATGTCACATAAAGCAACTTAGGAATAACTGACCCCAATAGTACACCCATATTTCACCAGTTACCTGTTTAAGACTACACTCCTGACTACACTCTGACTGTGGTCTGACCACTGTATTTAGGAATTAATGATTCCTAATTTCATATGGACATACGCATTCTTTAGTTTTCGCATCAAGCTCAACTACGCTACGGTGTGTCCACTGGAAAAGGTGGATTTCATCCTCCTGAAAGATCGTTACTTACGCAATTAATTTATGTACGGTCTAACAAAAAACAATGAACACTTAAATTTTTAAAATCTTTATTATTGAGCAATATATTCATAAAAATCTGAACTGATATAGTTAGTAAGGAGTATTAACTCTAATCTTTTGACATTCAATACTGAGATGCAATGTTTAGAATCATTTTTGTATCAGTCTAGAGGACGTGGATGACAGTGCTTGTCGACTTTTGTTGGCTGTACCTACGTTACGGGTTGACGCGTTTAATTCACGGACATAATTGACTATGCCCTTATAAATTAGGACACTAATGGTAATTAGCTGCCCTTATGATTGTTCGGGATGTATCCGAATGATTTACGGAATTTCCAAAACGGAAAATCTGTTAGCAATTATCTACCAACGTAAGTGTGTTACCCGTGTTCGATATTCGCGTTTACTCATTTACCTGTACCATAAACACTGTCAACTGTTAGTGCAGCAACAAAGCTCCTGACGTCAATACTCCGTCAAAGCGACACAATTGGCCACGGAGATCAAATTTATCGTGAGCGCTGGAGTTTCATGCGAAACCAATGTTGAACACGACCGTTCCTAGTTCACGAACGGACGAAATTGCTATAAAAAAAAACAGTTTGAATGCTTTAGAAAATGTTGACCTTTCAGTATTTTTGTTGAATTGTTAAGAAAGCTCCAATATGAATAGCTTATTTAGATCTAGTACACGGAACATCCTGCTTTACCTACTTGCAAAGCTTTTGTTGGTGATTTTTAGGGTTCCGTACCCAAAGAGTAAAAAGGGACCCTATTACTCCCGCTCCGCTGTCCGTCCGTCCGTCTGTCACCTGGCTGTATTTCATGAACCGTGATAGTTAGACATTTCAAATTTTCACAGATGATCTATTTCTGTTGCCGCTATAACAACAAATACTAAAAAACAGAATAAAATGAATATTTAAGGGGGCTCCCATAGAACCGACATGATTTTTTTTTGCTGTTTTTTATAAATAATGGTACGGAACCCTTCGTGCGCGAATCCATTAAGCCCGCCAAAAAGTCGCCGCATTAAGTCCGCCTTTGTACCTTTTTGTGTGCGAAAATTTTAAATAAATAAATAATCCGACTCGCGCTTGGCCAGTTTTTTTTTTTTTTTTAATATCCGAAAGGGTACCAATACCAAATTATAGCAAACGTTCCAATGAATGCCACTTCTTTAGACAACTATAAAACGATAACAGCATCATACTCGTATCATTTGATCGAAATGACATAAGTTCTAACCGATGGATGTGATATAATAGATTACGTAGGCAATCAATATCATACGTACTTATTTATGGGTCGTGTCGGACGTGTAGGTAGGTACACAGACACAATTAGGTAGATAACCATTATGAACTTCCCAATAGCAGCTAGATATCGACCGCTTTTGTTACCTAACCTTGGAAAGAAAACCGTGGTCGGTTGATGAGACACGTACCTACGGTCTACTCCACTAGGGTATCAATAGAGTGTAAATCGATCAGTTCAGCTTTCATATAGATACTCGTAATAAGGCGGGTCAGAAGTTTACCATAAAAGTGATGTTTCTATTCTCAGGGAGACATTGGCTCAAGCAGAGGCGATTCGTCAAGAGGCATCAACTATTACTCGCTCGAAAGCCACCGTCAAAACGGAGGAACTGAAATCTCTGAAGCCTGTCCCTCCAACGTCGACTGGAGTTATAGGATGGCTCGCCAGCAGGTTCGCTTCGCTCACATTTATATCGTGAATAGTTCAGAATAGGTTCTTAAACTTCGAAAATAACTTACTATACGCTCAATTATATTTAAAAAAAATACTATGTACGATCCATCTATACTAATATTATAAAGCTGAAGAGTTTGTTTGTTTGTTTGTTTGAACGCTAAGATCTCAGGATCTACTGGTTGGAATTGAAAAATTCTTTTTGTGTGGGATAGTCCATTGATTGAGGAAGGCTTTAGGCTATATAACATCACGCTAGGACCACAAAGAGTGGAGCATAAATGAAAAATGTTGCACAAACGGGAAACGATATTCCTTATTGAGAGCTTCCGTTGCGTGCGCTGCGAAAATGGTTTAAGTTATTCAAATATAATGTACAAAAGAAATGTTCCTCTTTAAAAGTTCTACAAAAAAGTCAGCGACAGCATATATCTATCTATTAAAATTAACTCACTGTAACCATTTTTTACCCTTGAAATGTTAGGTTCAATAGAGTTATCTTTTGCGAAGCTTATTTAACCCATATGGTATTAATCTATATCTAAATAAATGGGTTTGTTAGAACGGAAATTGAATATAGAATATTTGTGCTTTTTACTCTATACAACGTGTAACGTTAAATGCGCAAAACCTCAGACACCCCACCTGATTTTTAATTCAGTTGCCCTATTTCAGAGAGAAAATTAGTAATTAAAAAAATAGTAAAAGTTTTATGTGCTGTTTTAGTTTTACTGGCCATTCTGATCATTTCTTAAGTCTGCGACGACGCTTTATCGAGGGAGGAGTCGTCACCGGGCCGCTACGCCGCGCTGACATTGGTTTGCTTGACCTATTAATAAATAGACACGGCAAAGTTTTTAATAAAGATTTTTTGAAAAATGTGACCTATATTAAAAAGTGGTTCAATTAATTCTGCTCGTTATTCTGATCAAACTATTTTCAGCACACCCAACTGATTTTTAACGTTACACGTTGTATAGTTTAAACAAATATCTTAGAAGATATCGCAATGTAAAAATGTCCGCGCGACAAAATAATTACGCGGTCCGCTGCGCCGGCCCTCGCGTCCCAATGTAGATACGTGGAGATTCTGGCCTCCGGGAAATTCAAATTCAAAATATTTATTGCACCGTAATATTTACAAGGTGTTATTGTATAACGTTTTGTGAGCAGTGGTGGCCCAGTGGTGGCGGCCCCGACTTACGAACAGTTGGTTGTGGGTTCGAACCCAGGCAGGCGCATTACTTTGTGTAATTTATTTCATCACGTGCCACTGCTCTTAAAACGGTGAAGGAAAACATCGTGAGGAAACCGGTATATCTTAGAACCAAAAATTCGAAGATATGTGACATCTACCAATCCGCACTGGGCCCGTTTATTTATTTATTAATATAAGGCTGATGCTGATGATGATGATGATGATATGTACCTATAGTAATTCTCACATTAATAATATATTCTAAGGTAGGTAATCTACGTCCTCACCTTCCGCCTGACGCAGGTCCTCACCGGACACGGCTGCTTCGGGAGGTTCCTGTTTCGTATAAGGCGGGAGGAAACGCCCGGGTGTCACCATTGTGTGGATCGCCCGGAGGACACGGTGGAGCATACAGTGGAGGTCTGCCCGGCTTGGGCAGAGCACCGCCGCGTCCTCACGGCGGCGATCGGCGGCGGCGATCTCTCGCGTCCGGCCCTGGTTCAGGCCATGGTACGGAGCGAGAGTGCATGGGAAGCCGTCACCTCCTTCTGCGAAGCAGTAATGCTTGCGAAGGAGGAGGCGGAACGCGTGAGGGAGAAGCAATCTTTGCGCCCTCACGCCCCTAATCGCCGCAGGAGACGCCCTGGGCGTCGGGAGTCAAGAGCTGACTCCCGGCCACCGTAGGCGCGGGCTTGCAGACGGCGAGCAATGGGCAGTTCGCCGTCTGGTAAGGACCAGGCTCGGGTCGACGGCGCGTTGTGTTCCACGCGCGCCTCAAAGAGATGTCAGCAGTGACGGGGCCCACCGGGGCCGATGCTTGCCAGGGTCGCGGGTTGTTCGAAAGAGTTACCGTGGCCCTTGGCACAGGCAACTGAAGGAACACGGGTGGGTTTTAGTCAGTAAAAGTCTGACACACCCTCCCGTTCCGCCCAGAACGGGAGAAGTTATTTGATAATTTCCCACCCAAAAAAAAAAAAAAAAAAAAAAAAAAAAAAAAAAAAAAAAAAAAAAAAAAAAAAAGGTAGGTAATCTAAACTAATATTATAGAGAGCAAAGATTAAATTTTTTGTTTGTTACGATTCAACTCAAAAATTACTCTGACGACTTTGAAAATTCATTCCACATTAGAAGACTAATTGAAAAAATATTACTATGTTGGATAATCGATCTATCGAGGAAGGTTGTAAGCTATACAACGTGTAACGTTAAATGCGCAAAACCACCCCAACTGATTTTTAATTCAATTGACCTATTTCAAAGCGAAAATAAGTCATTAAAAAAATGTAAAGATTTTATGTGCTGTTTTAGTTTTACTGGCCATTCTGATCGTTTCTTGCGTCTGCGACGACGCTTTTTCGAGCGAGGAGTCGTCACCGGGCCGCCGCGCCACGCTGACATTGGCTTGCTTGACCTATTAATAAATAGACAAGGCAACGTTTTTAATGAAGATTTTTTGAAAAATGTGACCTATATTAAAAAGTGGTTCAATTAATTCTGCTCGTTATTCTGATCAAACTATTTTCAGGTTTTGCGCATTTAACGTTACACGTTGTATATTATTGTGACGCAGACGAAGTTGCGTGGGTCAGCTAGTTTTTAATAAACCTCTAAAACACCCTTTCTCATGTTTTGTGTACAAACAGATTCAAAGGATTTAGAATTTTAAGAAATCGTACAATTCGAATAACACATTTACTAGTTGACCTCTTTTAGAGCTTATCAGCACCCTAATTGTTTGACGCACTATCAGTCACAATGAACAACAAACAAGGATACTCTGAATCCATTGCTTTGTGTGTTCGAAACATGTGTCTGCTCAACAACGTAAATAACGCAATGAATGTTATTGAATTGTCAAAATGAAAACCATTGCTACTGATAGTATGTTAGGTAATTACTCCGCATATTATGGTTTAGATCTTCTTCCAGACCCTTTGTTTAAAGGACGGAAATAAACTCCTTTCAGAGTGTCAAATTGTATGGAACTTGCGAGAAACCACGCTCGCAATCTACGTGAAAGGCTGCTGTAAAATAACCCGCGGGCGGGCTCTGCAAAGTATTCCTCGCATAAAAGGATATGTGGAACAGTTTATGAAAAAGACTTAATATGATGAATGATTACTTTTCAGTAGACAATCCTTTCTTTTTCACAGGCCGGATTGCCGCCTAGAAATCTACCAATCTTGGCTATATAAGCCCCGGTTACACCTGCCTGATGCCTGGGACGACCCGGACTATACGGGTCCTAAGAAATAGATTCACTCCAAAATTTTAAAGTTATTTAACAAATATTATATTCTAAATAAAATGCAACTGATTATACTTACAATAATTACTTAATGTTGTTTTAATTCAATTGTTAAAAGAATGTGTTCGTGCCCGATGCCTCTCTGTATACACCATTTGTAGTAATTCACACTACTACGTAATTGGCTGCGTTGGATAATTGGTAAAGCAATTAAAAATCACAACATTTATATGATTAGCGTATACCCTAGTGGTTTGCGTTAACTACTGTTTTATAAACGAGTTCCCGCAATAAAATTTCACATAAATGTTGATACGACGAGATGATACGATTGACCATTTATATTCAGAATAATTATAGTTACGATCACGTAACCATATGTCTGAACATAAATTCGAATGTAGCTATATCTTTTGTAATGAAGGCCGAGAATAAAGTCCTTTAACCCTTTGAACGCCAAGCGCAGCGCATCGGAAGTATGCTCTCTACGCTAAGCCATTTATTTACTACTAAATAGGTACCTACAAAATGCTAGTGATAAAATGTTAAAATTACCTAATCCTTTTACCCATTTTCTTTAATATCAGATAATAAATTAGCACATCTATTTGTCGCCTAAACTCGTCGTTGGCGTTTTAGCGCCCGATTACGTTTGTCGCTTGTAAGCGTCATTGGCGTTCAAAGGGACTGTGCATTGCCCTTGATCAAATGCAATGAAAGTATACTTTCACTTATGATTATGAATGAGATATACAAAGGATAGGAGATGGACAAAAATATTTTTGAAAAACCGCCCAAATTCGTGTCGAACCAATGAAGCACCGGCCGCAAAAATAATTTAGTACTTCTTAGGATTTCTCGAAATCTATGAAAAACAAAGTTATTGCTGCGATTGTAAAAGCTATTCATTCTTATGTCACATGTATGGGGAGTACAACCCGTAATCTTTTTCGTAGTACAACTGCACTATTTATTTTAACAAGCACCAAATAGATACTCGACGGTTATGACGTAGTAGTTGCTTAATTATTCCTAAATTACTTTCAAATATTCTCATTACTATCTAAATAATAATCTTTGTAGTTATTTTCTCATAATGTCATTTATTTGATTGTTCATAAGAATTTGAGTAATTAACTGACAGTTGATTTTGAATATGGCGGTTATGTGTATAAAAATGGAGGCGAATCGTTTTTAACGTGCATTATAAATTGTGAACTAGCGATAAGGACGTTGCTCTGCCCAAATACAGACTGAGTGTGAATTATAGTTCGTGTTTAATTGTGTAAACCCTGCTACTGAGTATCAATTGTTTAACAGTGCACAGAATACGTTTTACAATTTTCATCAACACACAGTCATTTTACTTAGATACTAGTACTCCAAGTAAAATGGTTATGTGGCTGTGTCACATATACGGCCATGGCAAAATTATAAGGGGTCTGTTTCTGCTATTTAATAAACATACCTAAAGGCAGATACTTTTTCGTTGTGCTGATCCATCTAGTAGTCACCAGTCGATATCGGTCCAGAATAAGTAAGCTATAGTGTCCGAGCGTGTGAATAATAATAATAATAATAATAATATTCCACAATTTTCACACAACGCCATCTAGTCCCAAACTAAGCAGAGCTTGTGCTATGAGTACTAGACAACTGATAAACATACATATATATTTCTAAATACATACATATTATAGATAAATTACACCCAGACAAAGAACAAATGATCGTGCTCATCACACAAACATTTGTCCTAGGTGGGAATCGAACCCACGACCTTGCGCATAGCAGTCAGGGCCACTGACCACTAGACCAACAGGCCTGTCAACTGGAATGGACAAATGGATTGGGGTATGCGTGTTCTTGAAAGAAATCCAACGTAGGGTAGGACACCGTCAAGTTGTCTAGGTGAAATGACGAACCGCGCAGGATCGCAGCTAGCGCTAGCTAAAGAGTCTGTGTATGTGTGTAAGTTAAGTCTAAGTTATGTCCAACAGTGGACTGCGATAGGCTGATGATGATGTATAATATGATAATAGTGGTGAAACTCGAACCGTCATCATCTGCGTAGCCTTTTCCCAAGTATGTCGGGGTCGGCTACCAGTCTAGCCGGATGCAGCTGAATACCAGTATTTTACATGGAGCGACTGCCTATCTGACCTCCACAACCCAGGTACCTACTGGATAATACGATACCCCTTGGTAGGACTGGTCGTCAGACTGTTGGGCTACTGACGGCCCGTAACGACTGTCAAAGATCCACGAATGACAGCCGGGACCAACAGCTTAACGTGCTTTCCGAGGCACGGAGGGGTCTCGGTATGTAAAGATGGTCACCCATCCACGGACTAACCGCGGCAAGCGTAGCTTAACCTTATCGATCGTTCCATGCGGCTGTTATTACTTAGCCACAAGCCCCTCAGTGGTGATACTCAAACCGTGCGAACATTATTCCTTAATATGTATTATATTAAAGGAGCAATAATATTAGAGACTAGTTTATACCTACACATTAACAACCTTCAAACACAATGGACAATTAGAAGAAATAATGGAAGATTAAAAGGGCTAACTATTTAATTTTTTTTACGCACCAGAAATTCATCTTCCCATGACAATCCAGCAATTTCACTCCGCGCTCTAATTTTACGCAGCGATTTGAGACTACCGTTCTTTTTATATCGTAATTCGTAATCCATTATTTTCGCTGTTAAATCCATAACTAAATACGCTACATAAATGTCTGATACAAGACGAAATGAAATTCGTCTTTAGATTTTAATTATAAAGTATTAGTTTTCTTTTTCCCACTGCCTGAGAATCACGTCTTGAGTAATCGGATTTTAACTCCCTTACTCATTTGCGATAATCCGATCACTTATAGACATAGGAGCACGTATGTTTGCTTTCAAGTTCATCGGATTAATTTGGTAGAGATGACTGGATTCTACAGGTATCAACTATCGATTGCCGGTTTAAAGTAATTGACAGGCAAAGAGGCCCATATTATACTCTGGGCCACTGTAATGAATTTATGACCTTTGCTTAGAATTGCCTAACTACTCAATTTCGATGACAAAATATAAGATAATAATATATACATAAAAATAATGATTAAAAAAATTACCTTTTCAATGTGGTGTGTTTGGTTCCATTTCCGAGTAGTTTATGCTTTGGTTTATCGTGTGCGCCAGTGGGCGTCGACGAGGATATGGTGAGATCGCTGGCGAAGGAACTGGTCGAGGACTCTTTAGAGATGTTGGTGATGGCGGAGCGAGCGCGGCGCGCGGCCGACTCGGGGCTGCCGGGGCTGCCCACCAGCTCGAGCGCCATTCGCCCCTTGACCGGCACCGGCGGCGGCTTCTCCTCCACAGGCACCATGTAAGACAGCATCGCTGCCTACTTTCTATCCTCTAACCACATGAAATCTCACAGCTTTTTGCTCACGTCTCAGTTTCAAACTTGTACAGTAACACTTCCCATATTCACAAATTGATTTCAAAGTCCTATTCCTTTGTCACTCACGACGTTGTTTATCTCTTTCTCGACACTCGGTAGAGATCTGAAAGATGATTATTATGATAATATTGGAAATCATTATTGTTTAATGTGAATACATAGGTAAATTGAAAATCAATTTGGGGAACACCTGGCTTTTCGTCAGTGCCATGACGAAAAGCCAGGTGTTCTCCCAAATTGATTTAGTTAGTATAAAATAGGTAGTAGCTGCTGGTCGATTCTGTAAAAATCTCACCGTGAAAACTTGCGTGGAGTGATTGTATATGTATGCTGGGTCAATCCTTAATACCTATCAGGTGGGATAACACTGACAGCTCACTCCATGCTCACTTCACCTAAGTTTTCACGGTGAGATGGTTACAGAATCGCACTGCTGGTATCTAATTGAGCAAAATTCATGAGTGATAGCGGTCAACTGTGAACGCATATAGAATAAAATGATGCGTCTTCATTTTGAAGTTCCGGGATTCAGGTTTTCCCCAGAGGTTTGTGGCCAGATAGGGTCAAGTTATCTTCTCTTATTCTTAGCCGTTGGCTTGCAGGCGCAGTGGTTCAGTCTTTTTTATCCTAGTATGCGGGGCGGGAACTTTATTTACCCTGGGGAACGCCGATGATTATATGTGGAATTAATGTATTTATCCCAATGATTTACCCACACAAAAGACACGGAATTTAGCAGTAAGGCATTTAAAATGTAGCAGCATAAAGTTTTAGTTCACACATCGATCCGGTTTTGTAGGTCTAACAGGGTAGGTAGGAAAAGTGATTCTTTTTACTTAAAACATCATTTTTATCGTAGGTGAACTCTTTCGTTGAGGTAACTTTTTAAACAACTTCAAAAAAAGAAGGAGGTTATGAATTCGGTTGTTTTTTTTTTATATTTGTTACCTCGGAACTCTGTTATTTACAAGACGATTTCCAAAATAATCTTTTTATTTGAAAGGATATATTTTCAGACTAGTCCCATAGAGATTTCATCAAAATCGGTTTAAAAGTTTGGTTTTTATACCAAAATTACTGGTAAAAATTTAAGTAAACGAAATTGCTTCGTTTGCATTCCTATGACTTTTCAGTGGTGGCTTAGTGGAATTGCCATGGGATGCATTGTGGCTATAAGTTTGATTAGCGTGTGAAGTGCTACATAATTAACAGACCTCAAAAAGGAGGAGGTTCTCAAATCGACTACCTATATATTTATTTTTTTGTATGTATGTTACGCGATATCTCCGGCAATTGTAAATCGATTTCAAAAATTATTTTATTA
Organism: Eremobia ochroleuca; assembly: GCA_949629135.1. Lineage (NCBI taxonomy): Eukaryota > Metazoa > Arthropoda > Insecta > Lepidoptera > Noctuidae > Eremobia > Eremobia ochroleuca. Next base: position 14,481,100 of record OX451384.1, on the reverse strand, counting down.
ACTTTGCTTGGGTAGGTTTTGAGTTAGCTTCAATAATACGTACGTTTGCCACTTAGTTTCTATTGATGATTTTATAATAACTTCCTGTCACTGAGTAAGTATAGAGGCGAGCACATCAAGCTACTACTACAGTCTGTCAAATGTATTTAATAGATTTTCAATTTTATCTAAAGTATAAGGTTCAAAGTTGATTGAGAAAATTTTACAGTTTCTGGTAGCTTGATGTGCTAGCGTCTGTACAACTTAAAAGTGAAAAATAAATATTTTTCCAAAAAAAAAAAAACTGATTTCCAAAACAGACGCTACAAAGTAAAAAAATACCATTCATTTCGGAAGTCGGTGGCAAACAACGAAAATGCGAGCCAACGACACCGACTTCCGAAATTAAAGTTTGTTTTGGAAGTAGGTTTTTTTTGGTATTTTTTTTTTGTAATTTTTTTTTAATGTAAAATAGAGAACCCATGAAGTGGAATTCTTACTAAACACGATGTGACAACGCTATCCATGCTTATGTTTATGCATTCGCTAGGTTGAAAATATTGACGTGCATAGCCACATTTGCTACACATTAAATTACTCTGGCCTTGGTCGCATTTTTGCATCAATATCTTGCAGAAGTCGATAAGTAGGCAACGTGTGATAGGCACATTGATTCGTTTGTCTTGGCCGAACGGCTAGCGTAAAATACCTTCTTAAATTATCTCTGGCCGGAAGCGATGAGTATTTTCCATGTGCTCATTAATCTCACAAGACTATAGACGAATAAGTATTTTGGAGGATTGACTCATTAGAAACTTAGCAGCTGATTGGACCTATTATTATGTTGATAGTACTTAGAGAGACACTTTGTAGGTGCATATTTATTGTAAAACGTGTCTATTAACACTTAATTACTTACAAATTAATATTCACTTATCACTCGGAATATTTGTCGGAGATGTTATAACATGTTATTATTGATTTTATATGTAATGCTCAGTGACTGTCAGTTGCGTCGCAGCTTGATGACTGTAATTGATCGTAAAACTATTCCGTGCGTTTCACAGATTCCAACCTTGATCTTGAATGAACGAAGATTCGCAAGCTACGTCGGCAGGTGCCTACGTAAGCTCTGCCTAGTTCCAATCTATTTTTATAACTGCAGATAAATACTTATAGTGAAACTGTTTATAGGAATCTGATGAGGCGTTGCTTACGGAAGAACTTGATCTCAGATTAGGTATCTCACTAAATTGTTGATTAAAACTTGAGAATGCTGCACATGGGTCACACTCTATTTTTGTTTTTTGTGACTGGCTTTTACAGTAATAACGTGAGATAAACTTTGGCTAGATATTCGCTAGTTGTCCTACACGAAATAAGAAGTTGATGTTTCAATTTAGACATTACGACATGCACTGGACATGCACCAATGAGCTCACATCTCTATTGTTCCACATCTTGCCTTTGCCAAGGTCAAACAATAATTACGCACGCATGATTTTATATAATTATCTAAATATAGTGTGTACATCATCTCGTTGGCGCCTGTTCTATGATTTACACGATTTTGAGTACACATGGGCATTTTTTTTTGTAATTTCGTTACTTCTTATACAACACCGAACACCAGTAGGTTCTGAGATACTATCTCGGGATTTATCGATAACTCTGTATTCTTATAGTTTGAGATAAGATTCATATACAATTTATTATCACGAGACTCGAAGAATAGATACTACAACTTTGGAATCAAATTTGTTGGTTATTGTAATCGCATTCATTGTAACGTTTGGCCCAGTAGTACGTAACGGCCCTGACTTACAAGTCGTAGGCCGTGGGTTCCAATCCAACCCAGGCTGTGACTTTACTTGGTGTACTTTAGGTATTTCATCAAAGTGAAGGAAAACATCGTGAGGAAACCGGCATATCGTAGAACCAAAAAGGGCCTGCGTGTTGAATTATGGCCCACTCCCACTCACATAGAGGACGCCTGTGACCCAGCTGTGGGAACGTTACGCTGATTAATTAATAATGCTTATGATTAATTGTAATGTTTCACTAAAAAAACTTCTATAGTAGATAATGTAACTTAGATTTTGAGTTAGGGAGGAAGGACCTTCGACCTTTGCGTGCTGCCCATTTTACACTCGTTTTTTTTTCTATTTTTGGAACGGTCAACTCATTTGAACTATATTCATCTTATCAAACAGTTGGTGGTTTAAGGCATGTCTCAATTGATGTCTATTTGGATCCAATAATTTCTTTCTACTCTTCAAGGTTTGGCTGGATGCCCACTTAAATATCCGCTGAGTGAGATAAGATGTTAGTCCGGCCCTATTCGACAGTGTGAATAATTGGTGATTTGTGAAGGTGAAATGCTTACCTTAATATGTTTTCTCTTCTAGATTTTCATCCTATGAACGGAACTCGCTAATTTCCTTTCAGTGATTTCGGTGGCTGAAACAAAATAATTAAATCAATACTTGGCTATGGTATTAAAGGATTTGTAGTTAACATTTGTATAAGGAGTAGGGTCAAAAGATGGAGACTGGGTCTACCTCCGAATGAGAAACAAAACACAGACGATAGATAGGTAGTTAGTTGCTCGCTTGAATTGGGCGTTATTGGTAAACATTTGTGAAATTGGTACAGTGTATTGACAAAAGAGGATAGCGGCATTAGTTCCGATTTTGGTTAGTTAGCGACCTCGATAATTGATCATATTACTCTTGCCTGAGCAACCGCCTGTAAGTTCGTCATACTCCCTTAGATGTCACTGCTTGCGGTAGCGTCGGGGGTCGGGTTGCCTCCTTCCCTCAACTATGGTGACAGCGACAGTGGCTGATCTTTGCGCTATGGTCGTGAACGGATGCTGCTTGTGGTGACTGGTTGTTTTATTTATTTTACTTCGGTGGTCCTAGTTTATCTTTTGTGATTTCGAGTCCAACACAACACAGCATTGCATAAATATGTAAGCTGTCACGCCCTATATGCCTGGAAGCTTTTATTTAGGTATTAAATTTTGTTTAAATTAATATTTTAAATTATAATTTTTTTTTGCTTGAGTATAGTTTTCATTGCATTTATTAGTAAATTGGCGTGGCTGGCTGACATATGGAAAATAATTTCATTTCATTTCCTGTGTCTCGTAATTTAAATCTATTGTATACAAGCAAGTTTTTTTAACAGCTGCAGCTTCTGGGGAGTTTGTTGCGCCACTTCTTATTCCCAGCGAAAGTACTAGGAAGTGGTGAAGGGCGGGCGTTTTGGGGGACCGTCTTATGCAATTTTGACATTCGAAAAGTACTGATCCTCAGCCTAATTGGCTAATTGGCTCTAATAAATGACTTTTGATTTTGATTTTTGGCCACTTGCCAAAATAAGCATGCTGCCGTTGTACGTCTTGAAGATTTTTTGTCTTCTTTTAGTCCGTGTTTGATATCCAATCTATATTTTAGGTAAGATTTGTAGTTTTGTTTTCCTCAACAAAAAACATCAGGCAATTAGTAGATGACTCTTTAACGGAATACTCATAATCTTTATGACAATACTCTTATAAACAAGTTAATCTTCTTGACATAAAAATAGAGGTGACTAATTTATTTTTCAACATACTTGCTCGAGAACTGGCTCTTATTGAAGCACTTTTAGGTTCACAATGCAGTGTATAAACACGCATGCTTTTTACTGAATCATTATGAAGCAAATTGCTAATCCAATCGATTTAACTTTTAAATGATTATCATCACGCTACACTTTTATGGAGCTAAGCAAGTCAATCATGACATATACAGGGTGGATTTTTGAAATGGGGCAATAAGGGCAGGTACCTTGACTGTTGTCGCTATAAGAAAACGGTCTTAGGAGACTGTCTTTAAATTTGATCTGCATTAAATATTTTGATCTGCATTCACAGATTAAAAAAAAATGTACAGTCAGCTAGGAAATGGGCAATTTTTCATGCCAATCGATCCTGTTGATCCCGTGAAGGATTATAAAATTATATTGGAGGGGCCTGTGGCTAAATAATAACAGCCGCACGGGTCGATCCATCCGGTTAAGCTACGCTTGCCGCGGTTGGTCCGTGGATGGGTGACCATCTTCACATACCAAGACCCCTCCTTGCCTCTGAAAGCACGTTAAGCCGCTGCTCCCGGCTGTCATTCGTGGATCTTTGACAGTCGTTACGGGTAGTCAGAAACTCAGAAGCCCGAAAGTCTGACAACCAGTCTTACCAAGGGGTATCGTATTACCCAGTAACTGGATTGTGGAGGTCAGATAGGCAGTCGCTCCATGTAAAATACTGGTATTCAGCTGCATCCGGTTAGACTGGAAGCCGACCGCAACATACTTGGGAAAATGCGGGCAGATGATGATTGGACCAACTGAGGTTTGAGTACCAGAAAAGTCAGAAATTTCAAAAAACTTCCCATTATTTCGTAGGAAATGAGAGTGAGATGAGAGAACACAAAACATTGGTATATTGTGTTGTCTCGACAACAATCGAATTATTTCCGTACTTTACTGCCGGCCGATGCTGTAAAAATCTCACCGTGAATACTTGCATGGAGTGAGCCGTCAGTGTCATCCCACTGATGCTGGGGATTGACTTAACAAACATTTACAATCATAATCAAGATTTTAATAATATTTTAAATGTTAATTGTATTGATAATTTTATATACTTTCAAAACTAGGGTAAACCGAGGAATAACTGGCCGCTTTCAATAATTGGCCACTATTCACTTCAACTGCAAAAATTAAGAGTTATCCTCACAGCATCTATTATTCCTACTATTATTCGGCATCTATTATTTTTTTTCGGTATTACCTACTCAAGCAGCTTTCATTTTAATTATACTTTTTTTTTATCATGGACACTAGCGCCAAAAATATTGACCATTTTTGGTCCATAATTGTTACAGAGAGTCTAACACAATATCTGATGATGACGATGATAATGTAGATAATTTATTTATATTTTAAGTTTCCCTATCCTATAGAGTTTACAAACAAACTGTGTTATACTGATCTCTTTTAAGCTAAGATGTTGATTTTTTTTTATGAATTACGTAAGCACGATATTGTTATAGTTTGCCTTATTAAGTTTTTGATGTTTTTTGTATTCCTGATATAGGTACTTTATCCTATATTTTAATTGTTTTTGATGATTATTTCTACATGGCCAATTATTAGTGTTATGGCGGCTAATTTCTAAATTTTATGGCCAGTTACTACTAAAAATAACCACTTTTTCATTCCATTAAAATATTTCTGTATAATTCAGTTTTATTTGAATTTTTACGCATCAGTATCTATAAACGGATACACGCTTTAACCAAAGGTAATATAAGAATATTAATTTCTGGAGACATTTTGTCATAACACTGACATGAACTGGGCGATATGCTTAAGTGGCCAGTTACTGATGAGCTTACCGTAGTATTTTAGTTATCAAAACATTACTATTTTGTGGGGTTTTAAAATAAAATTGCAAACGGAAACTTAGAATATCAATTTTGTTTTATTTTCTAGAATAGTCCTTATATAAGGACCAGTCTTTTTTGTCTAGATTAAAACCCCACAAAATAGAAAATAAATAAATCGGGACAAAACTATAAAATCCATTTTAAAGTTTCGTCCCGATTCACCCCTGCATTCCTATTCACCCCGTTTTACTGTAGTCAAGGACTTGAGACAAGAGGCTAGACATGACGTAACAGAGTTTGAAGGAAAGCTCTCCGTGCCTCCATGCTCATAGAGACATCAGATATCTAAGATGGAATGGGTTGTCAAGGTACACAGTTATGTAACGTGAATGTTTTCCCAAAACTGATTCCAAAATAAGCTTTTCAACACCTCCTTTATGAAGGTAAACATACAGACGTAACCAAGGCAACGGGAAAATCTTCCAAAGGAAGTTTATTTCCGTTGATTTATTTCTTTAATCTTTTCGCACAAGAAGGTACAACGGCGGACTTAATTAATACCCTAGGCATTCTCTACCAGTCAACCAAGGGTGTTGAAGAAATTAGATGGCAGGTGCTTTGGTTGAGAGGAACAATGATAGAGAAAAATATATATATACAAATATGTTTAAATATAAATATATACAAATTCAAAGAAGAGGTGTTTAGATGACTCAACGCTATTTGTTTTGAAAATAACTGCGATTTCCGCTTAAATGTATACTGACTAGTGGCCGTCTTGTTATCAAGAGGAAGCGCATTCCAAGGAAGAATGGACTGAATATGAAAAGAAGAATGAATAAAGTCAAGGAAGTATGAGAAGGACAGAGTAGGAGAAGATTGTTAGAAGAACGCAGATTCTTAGCGTGAGAAGAAAATAAGTAAGTATTGGAAGTGAGACACGAGATAAGAAGGAGGACTGGGAGAATTGAGAAGAAAGAAAAGCGTGGTCAAAGCGCGCAAACTTCTTCTTTGGCGAATGGACATCCATTTGAGCTCAGACCTATAAGCTCGACACCTGGTGATATTTCCTGAGGTTGAATATGAACCGGATACCATTGTTGAGCAATCTGTCGAGCTTATCCAACAAAACCGCATTCAAGTCAAAGTAGCACACGTCACCATAGTCGATAATAGGGAAAATCAAAGTCTGCATAAGCATGGTTTTCGTCTTAATGGGCAAAAAGTTTCTCAGACGATATCATCAGGGATCAGGGATCGCAGAGTACCGTTGATCCTTTGACTAACACTAGAGACCTGGCGTTGCCAGCTAATTGTCGAGTCAAGATGCAAACCGAGATCTTTCACAGTAGGGGTAATGGGTATGATGATACCATTGAAAATAAGACGAGGAAGAGAGCTAAGCGTCACTCTACCCATCATGCGTGAGCTTCTAATTACAATGACCTGACACTTTGAGGGTTTTACTGACACCCCGAAACTAACCGACTACTTTTTGGTAGCATCTAAGTCTCGGTTTACATCTGCTATAGCGTCCAATAAACCTTCCACAGCTTGCTCAGCTGAATACAATTGAAGATCATCAGCATATAGATGATACGGACACCGAAGACATTGAGTTATAAAATCAATGAAGATGGAGAATAACAATGGAGAAAGAATATCGCCTTGTGGAACACCAGAATCCAGGTCACGCCAACTCGACGAGCTCTCATCAACATAAACCGACTGCTGATGTCCACGAAGATGAGAACCATTCCAGAGCCTCGGACGAAAGCATAAGGTGAGAGAGGATAGAAAGGAGGATATCGTGGCTGACGGCGTTAAAAGCATTGGAGAAATCAATTAGTACCAAAACGGTAACTTTAGTATCCTCCATCGCTTCTCTAATGTCACCAGTCACTTTAAGGAGAGCGGAGGCTGTACTGTGTTCAGGCGCGAACCCGGACTGAAAGGAGCTTTCGAGGTTGTTCCGATGAACAAACCCCGTAAACTGCTTGTGTACGTAGGCCTCAAGCACACAGGAATGGGAGAATGGAAATGGGTCGAACGCGACTGGGTAGGAAGGGATTTGAAAGGGATTGGAATTGTCCGAAATCAAGAGAAAAGTTAATGAAATGGGTAGTCGGAGGGAGAAAGCTATCAAGGATCCAAACGACCATACTGCGACTGATGCCGTCATAGCCCACAGCCTTAGATTTTATGGACAGGATGAGCTTTTTAATTTCGTCCAAGGTCACCGGAGAAAAGTGAAATCGAGTCCCATTTCACTTCTCTCCGGTGACCTTGGACTCGGGTTAGGCCAGCAATGAAATCGACCGTCTGGGATATTTGGGAATCCAAATGATAAGTGTTTGGGAAGTGACGGTTGATATCATCAAGGCCAATTGTATTAGGAAAATCCACATGTCGTGGTCGGCTGATACCAAGAGTACCCAGGAACTTCCAGATATCATCAGGTGAAGAAGAAGATATGTTCTCGAGAATATGGCAGCGTTTAGCGTTGCGTATCATCTGACTACACAGATTTCTAGCAGCTTTGAAAAAAAATTGCCTTTTCGCGAAACGGAAATAATGTCTGTAGGGCGCGCTACCGTAGTCGTCAAAGCGCGGGACTAGACAACATAAATGCTTATAATTTCTTTATTAGATGGTAGGGGCGACTAGACAAATGTTATATTTCTAATAGCTAGCTGGTAGGAAGGTATAATGTATTTCGACCAAAGCAGGTAAGTATTTACTACCTATGCTATTTAGTTAGTTTGATATTGTAAAAAAGAGCGTCTATTCGCCAGGTTTATCTGTATACCCTGATAAATGGTAAAGCTTAATTAATCTCTGCACCACCCTTGGTTGACTGGTAGAAAATGCCTAAGGCATTAAGTCCGCCTTTGTACCTCTTTGTGTGCAAAAATATTAAATAAATAAATGAGATCTCTACATTCTCGACTTGTCTAATATGTTTACTTGCATCCTTCAGTACATTCGGAAAGTGTCCTACAATCCCTAAGTATGTAAGTAGTTGCTAAACAGTTGCGGCAACGCCAATAAAATCTGGTTTAAGTAGACACTGTAAAAAAAGCATTTCGAAATCCTGCCGTCGTCGCGTCGAGCGCATCATTCAACGCACACTTACTGTTTTTGATGATATCAAGATTAAATGTGTGGGAATGTAAGTGAAATAATATTCCACGGTGAGGGAAAGGTCAGTCCCCTCTGCTGAACCCGGTACGACTATCGTCACTGCTGCTTCGGCAGTAGCACTCGGTACCATGTGTAACGATTGCAATCGTTACTGAGCTAATTAGAACGCTCGCCATAACGTTTCTCACACGTGCTCTATAGGAAGTAGCTGATTTTATTCAACATCCCTGTTTTAGTATGTGGTCTACTGTAATGCAATTTAAGTATCATGTGTATCCTGGCAAACTTCATTTAAAACATGGATAACGCGTACATACGTCGGTGTTAACCAAACCAGTATAAGCTAGCCTCTTATTCTATTGAAAGTCGGTTCTACTCCAGGCCAGCTCAAGGTCAAAGTGTTGCAACTGACATGTGGCTTTACTATACAGTCGTAGGTTCGTCCATAAGCTAAGAAGCTTATTGTACCGCCACCGAGTAAAAAACCTTTTTGTTTAATACCTTTTTGCTTTCCATTCCCATATTTGGGGTACCACAGGGATCTCACCTGTGACTGTTACTCTTTACTTAACACCGGTCTTTTTCGATGAACTTAGCCTTTAAAATAATTTATTTTCTCCTTAAATCATATTCTGACACCACAAACGGTTCCTTATTCCTGAGTAAGCACAAACTACTGTACGATTTAAATTTATATTAATAGAAGATAAAGGTGTGGTTAAAGATCCTAATGGCTGTCATCAAAAATGTACCCTCTAGCTCGGTTGCTTCAAATTGTCTTACAACAGTAATTATTCTGTATTTGACATAAAGCTATGTATAAAACGCATTTATCGGTCAGTGCAATATTTATGGCGTGATAAGTTTTACTGCTCACATTCTATGATAACAATTTCAAGCCAGAATGGGCAGTTTTAAAAGCAATCTCGGATATGCTCCATCTATCCACGCATGCTTATAAACATGTTAGGTTGCGCAAGATTAGTCTGCCAGATACATTTTGTGTCCACACCGTACAGATGGAACAGATTCCAAGAATCGCAAAACTGCCGAACCGCCTTTGTCACTAAGCAATTTGGAATGGCTTTGCATCGGTATTTGTCCTCTATTTAGAGTTGAAACGCGTTGGGTCGGTCGAATACAATTTTGGATGTGGATGTCCGCACTCGTCACAATTCCGAACATCAATATTCATGAAAATGTAAGAATAAGCGCACGAGTGGGACTCAGACACAATCTATTTAATTCAATGACACGGTCAGTCCGACCTTTGCAGATGATTTGTTTTTAATATTATTGGAAGGCATGCAACTGTTCGCTTTTTAAAATTAATTAGGCCTAATTTTTCAATCGACAGAAATTTTTTATTCGTCGAATAAAAAATTCAAAATTACTAAACTTTTAAATGACTAAATCAAAGTTACTAAATTATTACCCTGTCAAAAATTCAAAACTATTCCTCCGATAAAACTATCCTGTTGGAATCCTGTAGCCCTTAGATGAACATTCGAAAAACCAAACAGCCGTACAGTTCGTTGAGTAGGATGATCGTTGTTCTCATGAATACCTACATGCAGCATGATTTTTTTATTTGAGTTTTCATTCAATTTTGGAAATAATTTTGTTTAAGTTTCATTATGTCCTATTAACAAGCTAGGGAATCAATACCTTATTTTTGTTTACCGGTGTACAGCTACTTCAATATGAAATATCATAATTACAATTAATTATAAACCGCTATGCTGGCGAACCTATCAAGTTCCCCACAAAACGGATAAAGTTTTGATATTTTTTCACGCTAGCTGAACACATTTCCAAAAGTTATAACTTCGCTCAGATTATAATTGAATTGAATTTGCGTGTGGTCTAGTTTCTTCTGTGGTATTTATATACCGAAATTGCGGTGACGCGACGATTGCGTGCAACTTACATAAGCAAAATTATATTAAGTATTTGCAACAACCGAAGCAGGTTTTAAACAGGTGTAAGCTTCAATGCCATCTACGTGCAATCATTTAATTAAAATTCTAAATCAAAAAAAGTTTATACTTGCGTTTATTTATGAGAGCGACTGTACATGTACAGGGAAGTGTTAGCAACACCCCGGGAGAAAGACTTTTGTTAAATAGACCATGTCCAGTGGAGGTACTGAGGTACCTACAATTACTCATGCGTAACGCTGTCATGCTATAGGACTATAATATAACTTGCCTAGTAAACTGGAAGATTATAGGTAGGGTCTGTTGGCTCTGTTTTATTGGCGGATTGGTTCTTGTGATATTATTGTTCTAATTAAAATAGGTACATACCTAATTTCTAATATAAATAAATACTTGATTATTCAATGTTATAACTCAAGCAATAAAGAGTCTTCGAGCGATGCAGCGGTTGTCGCACCACAGCAATAAGATTATAGCTGAATTCATACCGTTATGTACAGACGCCAGTACATCAAGCTACCCGAAACTGTCAAATTTTTCCAACCAAATTTGAACTTTATGCTTTAGCGATAAAGTTGAAAATCTATTAAAGAAATTTTATAGATTGTAGTAGCTTGATGTGCTGGCGTCTGTACGTCCAAGTCTACCTAGATCTACCTTGTCCTGCCTTAAAATTCTACAATATTAATTTAAAAAAATATCAACAGTAACTATGTGACTATGCTTTCCTACAAGAACTGCTAATGAAATATTATAAATATAAAGTGGACGATTGATTCATTACAATTTATTTCCGGCGGTATCGAATATGTTTGTTGTTGTTCAGCTTCCGTGATTACTAAAACCATGTTGCATGTGTGCATAACATCTAGACGAAATGGAACAACTTAACTTCGATTTAACGAAATCATTATGCTATGTTCTTAACTTTTAACACACATGAAGTGCAGGTACACATTTTGCGACTGTTTCGCTATTTTAATGACATAAGCAAAAGCTGGTTTGTAACGCAATGTGCAGATCAAGAGATTTCGTAACTCAAATAAAGTCAAGTCGATAAACTCGATGAAATATATTTTTTCGCAATCTGTAATCCTGGCATTTATACCATGGTCTTACAATTATAAAATATCGCTTGAAAAGTTGAAACACTCAAAAGGCGCTTGATAGCGTCTACCAAATTGTATTTATTTATTTTCTACGGCTAGCGAAACCCTAGTTAAAAATCTAATTATAAGAAATCAACAACATGTACACAAGTATAACGTGAACGGGAACATGACTAATCAAGAGAAAAGGGTTGGCTGTTCTGTTACCGAACCGAAATTAAAAATAAACAATTAATTACGAATGAAAACAGAACACGACCACGAACAACGTGATTTTCCGAGGGGAGCTGTGCGACCCACCTACTCAAGTTGTCAGCAAGTCTACCTACACAATTTCTAACAAAGCAAAGATTTCGCTATTTTTAATTACACCCGACTTCACAGAAGCCCTTTAAACTTTAGTTTTTTTTTTTTTCAATTTGCTTTTAGTCTGCTCTTTTGCCAGTAATAGGCACCCCAAGAAAATTCTGGGATTTACATAAGTTGTAGAACATAACATGGCTTTGGATCTTGGATTTCTAGGAACACTAAGACAATCTGACTAACCCCAAGTCCAAGGTTTATATAGAAATTTCATACTTTAACCACGCGCCAATTTGTATTAATAGAGTATTTACAAGAGAGAATCATTAGATTCCATAAAGTGGTTTAATCGAGCTGAATGATCTACTCATATATCACCTGAGAAAGTGATAAGCACAATATTGATAATCGCGGCAAAAGCGTATCAGGTCATCACGTTAACTGTTTAGCTGGAAAGTAGGTGGACACTGGACAGTGGACATAGATTCGGCGCACCCAGATGACGTGGGCAGGGAGAGGGACACTATTGTACGACATTCAATGTTTGTTTGTTCGTATGACATCACCACAGCAACGTGGAGCGATGCGTTTACCTAAGTAGCATCTAATAAAAGCCAACGATTGCCAAGCGAGGATTGTAAATAAAGCTGTTTATCAACTCTGGCCAAAATGTAACAAGCATGACTTCGTTTCCAGTTTTTATGACCATCGTGTTGACAAAGCTTCTGCCAATGTCACGGTTGAAGCAAGCAATGTAGGGAATGAAGACTAAGTATAAGATGGAGATAGTAGGTAGACCACTGACAGAGATTGTTACGGAGCTGATGGTTCTTTAAATTCTGGTACAGTTAAACACTGAAACAGTTTGATTTTGACGGTACAGCAACAGTAAGAGATAGAATAACCTGAAACCAACTCCGTAGGCTAGATGTTGCGAGTCAGTGACGGTGTAACTGTAACACGACATGATACATGACCCCTTCCGCCTAACTACAGTCAGTATCGATGTCGACGCAGTCCGATTTTGCATTGATCCACTAATTGCAGGCCTAACCTTGGCACAAATGTTCCCTTTGTGAGAAATGCTAACGTTTCTACTTATAACGGTATAAAACTGTTATTGAATGAACATCCTAGGAAGCTTCAATTCGTGACATTTCATTGCCCATCAATGGTCCACAAACAACGCGTATCTTTTATTCGGGTAAACTGCTATTATTACTCAAAGCTGTAACTAACTTTCTTCTCAGGAATCGCTCTTAACTCTACTACTTTGACGTTGGTCTACTCAAAACCATAACAGTTTCGTAGATTCTTAAAAATAACATTGAATCATCTTCCTGATTCTCTAGCCGGTAAACTCCTGGCCTCCGTTCTAGATTTTCAACTAATGTTTTCGTTTTAGATCTGCATGTCGATTCTGTAAAAATCTCATCGTGAAAACTTGCGTGGAGTGAGCTTTCAATGTCATTTCACTGATGTTAGGGATTGACTAAGCAAACATTTACAATCATAATCGAGATTTGAATAATATTTTTTATGCTAATTCTATTGATCGTTTTAAATAATTTGAAAGCTAGTATTTTAGTTGTCAAAACATGCCTTTTTTCCAAGGGGCTATGTTAAGTTTTTAACGGTCCTAATCTCGTACACACCTAGGTACGCATAAACTCACGTCTTATTCCCATGGGATGCCCACGGGCCCATGGGACTGTAGACATCATAACGCCACGTGCTATATTATTTTAATCCTTATAAACTCCTTTTTTTTTTGGACCTTCATACAACTGCCGGTCGATTCTGGATAAATCTCAACGTGATAACTAAGGTGAAGTGAGCTTAGAGTGAGCTGTGAGTCATGCTGATGCTAGGGATTGACGCTATTGGCGACTCACTCCACGCTCACTTCACCTAAGTTTTCACGGTGAGATGGTAACAGAATCGCACGGCTGGTCAGATAAGCGCGCCAGTTACGAGTTAAAGCCTTATAGGTGATCTATGACCATCCTGTAGTATTTAAGAGGACGCTATCATCATAATATTTGCAAACAGTTCGCGTCTTGCTCCATTTAAAACCATCATAAAACAAATACTTGGCCCTTTGGGTTGTCTACATTAGTTCAAATCAGATAATCTCCACAGTTGATTGGGAACGCAAATCAAAATGATTCAAAATGATTATTATTATTATTCCTTTCCATCATTATCTGCCTAGCCTTTTCCCAACTATGTTGGGGTCGGCTTCCAGCCTAACCGAATGCAGCTGAATAGCAGTATTTTAAATGGAGCGATTGCCTATCTGACCTCCACAACCCAGTTACTGACGACTGTCAAAGATCTACGAATGACAGCCGGGGCCAACGGCTTAACGTGCTTTCCGAGGCACGGAGGGGTCTCGGTATGTAAAGATGGTCACCCATCCACAGACCAATCGCGGCAAGCGTAGCTTAACCTGATCGATCGACCTGTGCGGCTGTTATTATTTAGCCACGGGCCCTTACAAAATTGGATTACCCAACTGAAGAACCAGCCTGCACTGCTGCTATAGTTTAATACGGTCTAATGCATAAGTGACGCCGCCTAGATTTAAGTTATAAACGGCGTTCCTGGTCCACTTTCATCGTTTCCGTCATGATGACTCGCAAACTCAACAACTACAGGATGTCCTACGTTTATGAGACCGAAGTCGCGAACATAAGAAAATGTACATTTCCTGCTATCATACAGACCTAGAATTTGAGACGTGACCTCACTTAATCATCGACCAACACTAGGTCGTACTAATTTATTATGTAATGTGAAAAATTGGGACGCAAGGAGACATTATTGGTTCAATAAGTGTGAAGGTTTTGACATAATAATCTAGTCTATTCAGAAATACTGCCATGAACTCTTTATGTTAAATACAGCAGCTGACCTTTATCCGGTAGTTTAGTAAACAAAGATATGAACGAGCGAATAATACAACACACTTATGTAGCTTTGTTTATTTGCGCCCTGAAATCCTCACGAAAGGAAAACCCCCGCGTTTCTTTGTTTTAACAAATTATAATGTAGACTAGTTATCCGTTTAATAGTCACCCAAGCAACTCCTAATCGACGTAGTTTTGTTTTGAGGTCAACGTTTATGAAAAAGCGATGCCAAGTAGGTTAATGCGTTAAGGAACCACGATTATTACGATTACTGGTGTAAGTAAATACACTTTGATTTGCCTGTAACCATTTCTTACATCCTCAATTCCACGTTAACCCTTAACCACCTACCACCGCGGTCCCTGAGACCGCAACGTATTTTTGCATTCAAATATTTCGATGTGTAAGTGTCGTAGGACAGTGCCCGTCTATACACCTTTTCTACACATCATTTATTAAGGAAAAAACTATATTCACAAAATGCATTAGTGTGTGTAATGAAAATAAACTGATCCCTTTATTTGCTAGTTGCCGTTGTGGTCTCAGGGACCGGTGGTAGGTGGTTAAGGTTTAATGTCCAGTTTTAGTCCACACTTTTGCGTAACATGAAATAGGCAAGGTAGTTGGCCTACCTTGCGATTTCATGTACAATACAAAATATTTTAAAAACCCTTATCGAATTCATACCTCTCTTCCTATAAGGAAGCAGCTATCTTCCGTAGTTGTGCAATCATAAAGCCCTACCAACCTACCTATGAGACAGTGTCGGTTGGAGCAATGCAATTGAGATACCGGCATCATCCACCTCCGACACCTCCTCTAGACACCAGATTGGCCGGATTCTCATCATTTGAATTTCTAGATTATCTAACAGTAGTTACTACGAGTATATTCAGGTATTACTTGAATAAAACACTTGCGAGGTCCAGACAGTCCTTTTATATATCTCTATCCGACACGGTCTTTCTGTTTACATGCATATGTATTGAGAACACTTTGATATTATTTATAGTCTGACATGCCTACGTAAACGCGTTGTCGTCAGTAAAGTATTGGAAATGAATTCGGGATAAACAAGTGCAAGCGTACATACGTGCACTGAATCCGAGCGGTGCGTGGTTGCCGCCGGTGCGGCCGGTGCATTCAGGATCAGCCGTCCGGATCGCGCGCTGTCAGGCGGACGTATCAAAAACAAGAGGGAGCGAATGGATGCGGCCGGCTGTTTATAAACATTGAAATAGTCAGACGAGATGCGATCAATACCGAGACGGGTACACTCAAACGGCCGGGGCCACGCTGGCCCCAACCTCACCTGCCTCGCGGAATCAGCGGCGTAGATAACACAGTGCACTGGACCGCAGACGCAAGGCGTCGAGTGCAACACGGCGGGAGCAATCACTCGGACGTACTGAACGGGCGGCTGACGGCGGCCGTGTGCGCGCCGCCCTAGCGGTTACGTCACTTGGTTTTGACAGCTAGCGCACGAGGTACGCGCGCGTCGCCAGAGGGGGCCGCGCTGCGGCGCCACCGGCGACCGCGGATCAATACCAAAATGTGCGCCGCGTTCCACGCTGCGCAGAGCGCTACCGCGCAACCACACGAGACCGCACGAAGACGCCCGCCGATGCCGCCGCCCGCCCGCATGAAACGCTCGATGCGCTGCAAATTGCAATGCCACGAAACAAGATAGAACTACGTATACACGCTTGCCTACTACGTATGTTGAATTGAGGAACCTACAACTCTGGAAAACCTTGTCTTTGAAAATAACGTCCTCGTCTGCTCAATATGAACCTAAGGTACAAAGCCCATTATTATCAACATAGGGACGATAATAAGTTCCGACAGTCATTACGTAATTCATCCATCATTCTAAATCGGATCGGTATTTTTTTAATCTAATTACCTATTAAAAACTTCCAGCATTGGCATTACACAGAGCTTAACGCTGGAAGTATATGAAACACTTTTTTATACCCATTTGGGGTGGCGCAGCTAAGACTAGATTTATGAACGTGGAACGTGCACAACGAGCACTTCTTAAAGTTATGTATTTCAAAAGCAAAAGATACTCTACTGAAAACCTATACGAAATTAGTAATTTGCTATCGGTCAGAAAACTGTACATAACCCAAACGGTTCTAAAAAAACATAAAAGCCTTCCATATCAATTGGATAGAATACATAAAAGGAGAAAGGATTTAATTACAGAAGTTCCCCAATGTAAAACGAAATTCGCAAGCAAACAATTTCCCTATCTCTCAGCTCAATTATACAATAGGATTAATAAAAAAATATATGTACACAATAGGAACTATTACGACTGTAAAAAAATGTTAACAAACTGGATTAGGTATCTTATTTATGGGGAAACGGAAGCTCTTCTGGTATATCACGAGTAATATAATCACACACTATAGCCATACACACCTCACTATACTCCACACTCTACACTACTGTACATCACAACTCACTACACCACCCCACACCACGCTACACCACACCACACCATACACTGCACCACATCACATCATATCACATCAAACCACACTGTATGTTATACACACCACACCAAACTAATAGCACACCACGCTTCTTACTACATGATGCATACTCAAGATGTTAGAATACTGATGACAAGACTAGCAAGATAGATATTTAACTGTAACACTACATCTAAGATATGGAAGAGCGGAGTCTCCTAACACAGGCATTGTTTGCCTAAAAGGAGGCTCCAAACACAAATCATTGTACATGAAGCTTTTTCTGATAATAAATTTTTTTCATTTTTTCATTTTCATTTTCACTTTTGATAGACGGAGCATAAAGCAAAGCAAGCAAATCTAATATCGTAAAATTAACCTGATGTTATCGTTTACGACCGAGTGGTTGTGGCGGAAATTATTGTTAAACGACAAATCATCGATCTGGCCTCGGTTATATCAATGAATAATTTATTTAAAGCAGCTTGCTTACTCAAATGCGCAGACGTTAATCGAGAATTAAATCATTCTTTCTCGAAAACCAATTAGGGCGTCGAAATTAAACAATACAGGTGTTACGAATTCAAGCATATTTGACACTTACACTTACCAACCACGACGTCCGACTACTCGTGGACCTAGAAAGAGCTCCACATTAGGTATTCTAGTAAAAACTCTTATTCATATACGAGTGATGCCTTACCTAGTTAGTGATCTAAGAGCTCCTCTATGCTTTGGAAATAGTTACAATCGTGTAAGAGAAGGCTCCTACAAACTCATAATGGATACCTCAGGGTTCAATTTTCGGTCTCACAGTAACTCGCGTCAGAAAATAAGGCATACCTAGTCATATTGGACTTCATTATGAGCAATAGAAGATATGCAATGATGGCATGCCAAGCTAGGTTTTATAACGTTAGCAATGACAAATAAATGTTAAAAATATATTTTCAATCTAACGAAAATAAAACATTAAATACACTACAAAACGTATTGTTTTTGTACTCATTTGTATAGTTAGTTGGTCATTTAATTTAGTACCTAGTGTTCATAGTTAGTTGAGTTAAATATTTTAAAAGTTTTGTCAAATAAAAAGTGTGTGACGCAACATGTATCCATACTCTTGCGCCATCCCATCTTCTTGGCTCGGCGTGCTGTGCTGGCTCTGCTGCTGCGGCTGCGGAAAACCTCAAGCGGGGAAAGTTATAATAAGTTTATCGATAATTATATTTTCGAACCGTTTCGTGTTGAAATCCTCGGGCCGAGTAGTCTGAGTGCTCATCGCTTGTTAAATTAAATCACCAAACAGCTGGTTGACACTTACCGTGATCCAAGGGCTGGCTTTTACCTTGGCCAGAGGATAAGTATTGCCACACAACGTGGCAATGCCGCCAGGTCTCTTGGGTACATTATCAGTCGACAGCAATGCGGAGGAATATTTCGACGTCATGTTTTAGTTTGTTATTAGTTTTAGTTAGGTTACATTATATTTTTATTTTAATAATTATTATAATATTATAGTTTTAATAATAAAATAATAATTTTATTTGCTTATTTAATAATTGCAACTGATGAAGCTACTGAAAGTAACTGAAACTTTTAGTAGCGCCATCAGTATGCAATTTGGTGTGGACAAATGTGCGGTCATGCATGTAAAGCGAGGGAAGATTGTGGAACCCGTGTGAACCCAACTCTCGGATTCCACAAACCTTAGAGCCCTCTCCTCATCCGAAACCTGTAAGTATTTGGGTATGTCGGAAGCGTTAGGCATCAATGTTACTGACATACAGCAATCGTTGAAGGAGTGCTTCCTTGGCCGCCTGGAAATGTACAGACGCCAGCACATCAAGCTACCCGAAACTGTCAGATTTTCCCAATCAACTTTGAACCTTATGCTTTAGCGATAAAGTTGAAAATTTATTAAAGAAATCTGACAGATTGTAGTAGCTTGATGTGCTGGCGTCTGTACTTAATAGTCTTCTATCAGGCGGAAACAAGGTGCGCGCCTTCAACGGTTGGATCATGCCGGTTTTGATGTACTCTTTCGGCATACTCAAAAGACCGAACTCGACGCCCTGGATAGGAGGGTCTGTACTCTATTGAGTGCAAATCGAATGCATCACCCACGGACATCGGTAATGAGGCTGTATATCCCGCGAATGTGTGGAGGTCGAGGGTTTTTAAACGCTAAGACCCTCCACAATCGCGAGATATGCAGTTTCAAGGAATATTTCTTACAAACCAACGAGGGGATGCATCGACATGTAGACGCGGTGGACAAGGGTCTCACCCCGGTCTTCCTGACTAAAGAGAACTGGTGCAAGCAGTTCTTGACACTAATGATCGCATGGAGGTATGGCAGAGTAAGGAGCTTCACGGACGCTTTTTCCGGGCCCTACATGGACCCGATGTAGATCTCTACTAGCGCCCGTAGCCTGGCTATGTTTCGGTGACCTTTAGAGATACCGAAGATTGTGTCTGAGCAATTATGGATGAAGTTAGGATGAGCCTTGTGGAATCGGAGGTGCCGTACTACAGGTATGTGCCCGACCGGGTCGAGAAAATGGAAATATCACATTGTATTGGGATCGATCCATCATCTATCAGGACTATTGTTGCCAATAAACCTGATATAGTGGTGATGGATTGATCAGAGCGGCGCGCAATCATTGTTGACATAACCGTCCCGCATGATGAGAACCTCGTGAAAGCCGAGAAAGATAAACAAATCAAGTATCTTGACTTGGCTCGCGAGGCTGTCGACATGTGTGGACTCAGCGATCATTGTGCCGATAGTCGTGAGAGCCAATGGGTTAATAGCCAAGAGCCTCGACCAACACCTGAGGAGGCTCTCGTTGGGCGGCTGGATCAAGGGCTTGATTCAGAAAACGATACTTCTGGACACGGCTCGCATTGTCAGGAGGTTCCTCTCTCTGGAGCCCTGATCGCCGGTAACTTGGACCCTGATCCCGATACCGGTGGGCTACTATTTTTTTGTATTTTGTGTTTTTACATTCTAATATTAAAAATATAATAGGTATATATGTATTTAGTGAAATAAAGGAGATAATAAATTTACAATATTAAAATAGAAATACAATATAACCTGTTTCTTAGTTTATTTAGGGCTCATTTTTCTATTGACAGATAATTTTTATTCGTGAAATAAAATTTACTTCTGACAGGTGTTGTATGGAGGAACTGTCAAAAATTCAAAATTATTCCTCGGATAAAATTATCTGGCGTTGGAAAAATCAGCCCTTAGTATTAGAAGTTTGTCTATTGAACAAATAAATATCCTGCACCCTAATTGCGTAACACACATACACTCTCAATTTGAATCATTTTGAAGCCTTTTGCTAATCCATTGCTCCATAATTATGGTCGAAAAATGTGTCTGCTCAACAATATAAATAACGCAATGAATGTTGTTGAACTGTCAAAATGAAACCCATTGCTACTGATAGTGCGTAAATAGCCTGCTGTTCCCTCTATGGGGCTCTCTCTATTGGGGACATATATTTTGAATTTCCGCGGCTAAACTAAAACTTAGACAAATGTTTTGCACAATTTCATACATGAGAAGGGGCAGTATCCAAAATGTGGACACCATAATTTTTTTAGTAATTTTTTTTAGGTAAAAAAAGAACAAAGTATCTCAAAAATGTTCAATAAATATTACTTTAAATATCCCAGTGTTTTATTTTTAACTTAAAAAGCCAGGATCTTCTGCCCTATAAAGGGTTAAACCTCTATTTTGAAAAGAAAGGAGAAAAAAAGAGCGGATGCAATTCTATAGGCCCATATATCCCTCCATTAAAAAGCTTATTGATATGGGTTGAAGTTTTGATATTAATTCAAATAATGATGAAGTTTATTCTATCATCGCAGGCTAAAAAAAATAAAATATACAGTTTTATTATTTGGGAGATTGGTACTTTATCAATGTTACGCATGGCGCACGATGAAGTGTGGTGTGAAGGTCGTTAAAACCACCGATATTAAACTCCAAAAAATATTAGGTTGTCTCATAAATTATTGCCAGTTCAAAACAAGTTATTATTAATATTTTTTTATTAAAAAAAACACATTTAATCAATTATATATAGTCTCCCTCGTTAGCTACAACAGTCAGACATCTACTGGGCAAAATTTGAATACCCTTCTCCCAAAATGGGGCAGGCTGGGACTCGAAAAAATTTTCAAGTTCGATTTTAATACTTCCAGAATTTTCGAATTTTTTTCCTAGTAAATGAAATTTAAGAGCTCGAAATAAATGAAAGTCTGAAGGCGCAAGATCCGGGCTATACGGTGGATGTGGAACAGTCAGCCATCCTAGCTCCTCCAGCTGTTTATGTGTTAACTTGGCGCAATGAGGTCGTGCGTTGTCATGCAAAAGTTGGACTCCAAGTCGTTTTGGCCGCTTAATTTTTAACATCTCTGCTAGTTTGCGAAGCTGCTGCGTATACAGATTGGCGTTAATAGTCTGATGAGATTCGAGGAGTTCCCAGAAAATCATTCCTTGCCAATCCCAGAAAACAGACAACATAATCTTACGACCGTGTTCATTAAGCTTAGGCTGGGCTGGTGGGTTTTCCCCGCGAGGAATCCAATAGGCATGACGCGTGTTAGTTTCATAATGTATCCAGCTCTCGTCACATGTAAAAATGTCCTTGAGAAAGTCTCGTCTGTGCGGACGAAGTAACAAACTTTGACAAATGGCCACACGAACGGCCCGGTCATGGTCCGTAAACGCATGAGGTGTCCAACGTGACATCACTTTGCGATATCCCATCGATTTGAGATAACGATCTATAGTCGCGTGGGATTGTCCAAGCGCCTTCTCTAAATCGCGCGTAATATAGTCTGGATGTAACTCAAGTTCGTGACACAAAGCATCATCATCGAAGCTGGTGGGTCGGCCTGGGCGAGGTTGATCTTCGCAGCTTATATCACCGGTGTCAAAACGCTTGTACCAGAAACGAACAGTCCGATCGCTAGTAGTACCCGGTCCAAATGCAGGTGTAATCTTTTTAGCCGTTTCTGTTGAAGAGACTTTAAATCGATGCTCATATAGCATAATAGCTCGCATTTGACGCTGATCCATTTTCACTAAAAACTAATTATTGCGTTGCGTCCGCGCCTATTTATACCCTCACCATAAAAGATACTCATCCTTACTAGAAAGATCTAGAACTTTCTTGAATTTGCTTTAATTTAAATACGAGAAAATTCGAGAAAAATAAAATATGGCAAGAACTTATGAGACAACCTAATATATTCATAGCAAACTTATCGCAGATCCTTCGCAAAGTAATCTCCATACCTTCTCAGCGTATTACGCAAAGCCCCCGCACCACTTGCAAAGCATGCTACGCAAAACCTACATGTCGTGTCATGTCATGTAGTAGGCGATGGTTATGCGTAGCACTATAGCGTAGCGTACTACGCAAGGCCTACGCAGACCATGCGTAGCATTATGGCGTAGCAAACTACGCAAAGCTACGTGGTCTCGATGGAGAGATTACGCCGCGGTCTACGCTGATCCTAAGCAGCGTCTTGTCTAAGCAGCCCTTGTTCTGCGCAAACAATGATGCAATATTGTTGCAGGAGTTTAGTTCGCTCCTGTGAAATATTTGTATGAATAAAGATGTATTAATTAATTAATCATAACTAAGTGTTATATAAAAAAAATCAAAGACAAGTTTGAAGCATTCGTTGCTTTATTACTTCATAATAAAGTATTACTTGAACTTTCATACACAAAGAAACAAATGGGGACAAGTCGTAATTTCCAAAACTTTTTATGAAAACTGCCAAGCTCAAGGTTCGACTAGACGTCATTTTATTAAGCCATTCATATCTTCAAAAAGAGATAATAAATAATAAAACCTACTAAAGTCGCGGAAACTGCTCATTGTGTTGATATCCACCGTTGTCGCAACTGTTGATACATAATACATAAGTAGTAACCATTGCGTTGAAAATATGTGATCTAGTTCAACAATCTGATTCATTTCCTATTTCATGTTTATCATAAATATGCAGTGCGATTCTGTAACAATCTCATCGTGAAAACTTAGGTGAAGTGAGCGTCGAGTGAGCTGTCAGTGTCATCCCACCTGATACTAGGGATTGACCAAGATCGATATTTTAATAATATTTTTATGCTAACTCCATTGATCATTTTATATAATTTAAAAGCTAGTATTTTAACTGTCAAAACATTACTATTTTGTGGGGTTTTTAATCTAGGAAAAATAGAAAACAAAAAAAATTATATTCTAAGTTTCTGCATTTTATTTTAAGCCCCACAAAAATGTTTTGACGACTAAAATACTATTTTTGAAATTATGTAAAATGATTAATAGAATTAGCATAAAAAATATTATTAAAATCTCGATTATTATGGTAAATGTTTCCTTATTCAATCCCTATCATCAGTGGGATGACACTGACAGCTCAGTCCACGCAAGTTTTCACGGTGAGATTTTTTACAGTATCGACATGCTGATTGTTATAGTTACTCAAACAACGCATAAGTTCTTAAATACGATTAAATGTTTTACAAAAAAAATATTGCATCTTAATAGATGTAGGTATATGAAAATATAAACAATTGAAGATTAACACTGCTTTTGCTCGTTTTAACTATTGTAAAGCTGTAACAAGTATAAAATGAATTACAAAATGCTCAACGTGTTACGGGATAACATTATGGCACTTTGATGATCTAACACTTTACATCATGAAACTGTAATCTTAATCACTATGACACCGCGGGCGCTAGTCGAAGTTGAACAATTAAAAAACAGCAGCTTGGCAGTTATAAAACAAGGGGGCGCGATAGAAATTAAAAATCTCAAAAACTTTGACAAGCTTTACACACTGGCATCGATAAAAAAGAAAAGCAGGTACACCGTCAACTTTATACACGACTTGTCCGCGTGTTTCGTAGAAATCTAGAGAGAAAAGAGATTAAAGAGGAAACATTAGACAGAGTTTATAAAATGGCACTACATATAAAGACAAAACAGAGTGGTCTATAGTGTTCTATACAACATTCGACGGGGATCAGTACCACTTCGAAGAGACAAAAGTTGCAGCTGTAACTAAATATTCTAATAGGAGGTGCGTGGGGGCGGGGAGCTTCAGTACACTTTCAGTTGATTCTTGTCATCGAAACCGGCCGAGTGGCCAGCGTTGCGGACTATGAATGAGTTGCCGTCGAAGTGCATCCGCCTCTCGCCGCGTCTGTCGGAAGTTAATGTTCATTTACTATAGAGGTATAACAGGTAGCAGTCGCACCGAACTGTGTTATTGTAATGTTGATTGTTAGCGAATTATTAGAAAGGGGCCATAGCAGACATGGCATGACGGGCAACTATAACCGTTAGATCAGATTAGATAAAAACAAGAAGACGGACCGTAAAAATTGAAAAACAAGCCTTTAAAAGGAAGGCGTAAAAACATTACAAATTGACAGTCGATTGTTGCCAATGGATCTTGCGGCCGAACCCAATAACCTATTTTCAGTTAAAGACAGATTGCTACTGATAAGAGCCAGTATAATAATAAACATTGCTTAGGTAGATAATAATTATTATAATATTGATAATATTATATTAATAGTAAGAGGGGCCCGTGCCTAAATAATAACAGCCGCACAGGTCGATTGATCAGGTTAAGCTTCGCTTGCCGCGGTTGGTCTGTGGATGGGTGACCATCTTTACATACCGAGACCCCTCCGTGCCTCGGAAAGCACGTTAAGCCGTTGGTCCCGGCTGTCAATCGTAGATCTTTGACAGTCGTTACGGGTGTCAGAAGCCCGAAAATCTGACAACCAGTCTTACCTAGGGGTATCGTATTACCCAGTAACTGGGTTGTGGAGGTCAGATAGGCAGTCGCTCCATGTAAAATACTGGTATTCAGCTGCATCCGGTTAGACTGGAAGCCGACCCCAACATAGTTGGGAAAAGGCTAGGCAGATGATGAGGTAGATGATATTTATCCTTACAAACGTGTTACAGGGATGCTTATTTTGGTTTTTTCATACAAATAGCTATACGTAATAAGTGGTATACCCTCCCATCGATAGATAGCGTGGGCCAGTAAGATTTATAGATTACCTATTGGGAAACCAGAGATAGGTAAGTTTTTCTACATCCAGTATGCCAAAACTTGTGATGGACAAGTTATTGGGTTCAGCCGTTAGTGACGTTCTGATTCAGAGATGTACTCTGAAACAGAAACTCAACTGATTAATTCAGAAGTTTGAATTAAGACAAGGCTTTGGGCTTTAGGCAAAGCTAAAGCCTATATAGACAAAGTACAGTCTAGCCACCAAAATCAATACATCATCTGCCTAGCCTTTTCCCAACTATGTTGGGGTTGGCTTCCAGTCTAACCCGGATTCAGCTGAATACCAGTATTTTACATAAAGCGACTGCCTATCTGACCTCCACAACCCAGTTACTGGATAATACGATACCTCTAGGTAAGACTGGTTGTCAGACTTTCGGGCTTCTGACTACCCGTAACCACTGTCAAAGATCTACGAATGCCAGCCGGGACCAACGGCTTAACGTGCTTTTCGAGGCACGGAGGGGTCTCGGTATGTAAAGATGGTCACCCATCCACAGACCAACCGCGGCAACGTAGCTTAACCTGATCGATCGACCTGTGCGGCTGTTGTTATTTAGCCACGGGCCCCTCAGCCACCAAAATCAATACAAAATATAATAATTGAAGGGTCTCACCTTACAAACAGATGCTGAGTCTGGCCCAAAGAGGCGGTGCAGTGCAGAAACGGGCTCGTGATGGACGCCGACCCGTTGCTAGGGCTGGTGCGAAGCTGATACTTGTGGCTGCAGCGGTGAATCCTGCAACAACGGCAATACAAAACCTTTAGAAAGAAAGCATAGTAAGAGAACTGTTTGCGTATTTGGTAAATTAATGTATGAAAGGAACAGTCTTCTTCTTCCTGCCCTTGTCCCATTTTATTTGGGGTCGGCAACACGTTTTTTTTTTCCATTCTTCCCTGTTAGACGTCATGGCATCATTTACTCCTTTGTCTTTCATATCATTCCTCACACCGTCCATCCATCTTTTCTTTGGCCTTCCTCTCCCTCTCGATCCATCTACATTCATATTCATCACTCTTTTCGTTACATGCGTTTCATCCCTCCTCATTACATGTCCATACCAAGACAAACGACTTCCTTTCAATTTTTCTGTAACAGGCGCCACTTTTAAACTTCCTATAATATGCTCATTCCTTACTTTATCTATTCTTTTTACTCCACACATCCATCTCAACATTATGAAAGGAACAGTATTTTAACAAAATTAAAAACTAGCGAATAGTGCTGGATATATGCACTGATCTGATGAAAAAACTTAGAAAAATGAAGAAATTCAATGAGAATGCTACATAAATTGTATTTATTTATTTATTTGATCTCCAGCAGAAGCTACACAATTAGATGCAAGTTTACATGAAAAGAAAAGCTTGATCTATCATTACATAACCCAACAATTCAGCATAATCTATTTGATATCTTCTATCTATAAAATAAAGTCGGGTTAGTTGCACCATTTAAAACTCAAGAACGGCTGGACCGACTTTTGTGATATTTCTTTTGATGAATTTGTCTCCGCCTCGAATAGTACAAGTAGAATAACTATTAAAACAAGGTGGACGTAGCATACTTATCATCTGCTACTTCATCATCTGCCTAGCCTTTTCCCAACTATGTTGGTGTCGGCTTCCAGTCTAACCGGATGCAGCTGAATACCAGTATTTTACATGGAGCGACTGCCTATCTGACCTCCACAACCCAGTTACTGGGTAATACGATACCCCTAGGTAAGACTGGTTGTCAGACTTTCGGGCTTCTGACTACCCGTAACGACTGTCAAAGATCTACGAATGACAGCCGGGACCAACGGCTTAACGTGCTTTCTGAGGCACGGAGGGGTCTCGGTATGTAAAGTTGGTCACCCATCCACGGACAAACCGCGGCAAGCGTAGCTTAACCTGATCGATCGACCTGTTCGGCTGTTATTATTTAGCCACGGGCCCCTCTTGGTTTTTTTTTTTTTTTTCGTTTTTGTATGGAACAAACACCCTTAATAAACAATAGACCTTTATTAAACCAAGACTATAAAAATAATAAAACAAGTTTTTAGATAATGGAATAAATGTTTAATTTGGATAACCATTCACTGACGCTCAGATTGCTTACGGGACTTGACAGTGTTATTAAAACTGCAAAAACATGCAAGACGTCCCGCTGAGAACTAGATATTTGCATCAGTTTTAATCAGTAATAAGAAATTATACATCACTATAGATGAGTGAAGGAGGCAAAGAAATTTCTTTTAATATTAAAAAACGCTAATAAAAAAATCAGTAGATATTGATTAAATATTACTCAAGTACAATTAAAACCAAAGTTGCTAGAAAAATTACCTACAATATATTTCTATGTGCAATGTTTTGGTTCAATAAAAGACAGAAATAATCTTTACTTCCCGTTCTCGCATAGCCTAGCGCCTGTCTATCGTTAAATGGAAGTTTATTTACATGAAGCGCATAATGCCCCATTTTGTTTACGTGTGAGTTACGAATCGGTGACAAGAATTTTAATATTTACCAGCTGGTCTCTAAGAATCAAGAAAAACATTAATTGCACACAACTGCAGTATCACACTGTTAGCCAAGAAAAATATTAGGTATGGGATGTACATTTTTGCACTGACATGACGAATCCACAACCAAATGTACTTAAAAAAGTTTGTACAGTGAAAACTTTGACAAAGATTATTCTTAATAATTCCATTCGTTCAGTTCTTCAAACATTTGATACTTAAGTACTTTGTTAAGCCTGACAAGTAAAGGAGTGATATAAGCCCGCATTAAGTCGAATTAATGAAATAGAAGTGAGCCGACTAGGTAACGCGTCTGTTAAAGTAACGTTTGTCGCTTGTAAGGCTTCTCTAATTGCACGCTTGGTGTTCCGGTCGTAAGATAAGTGTGATATGCATACATAAACGCTAACTTCTTTTCCCCACGGAGGTAGGCTTAGAAACTACATAACGCCACCTGCTACGATCCTTACATACTCAGGGCTTTATAGTGGCGATATTTATTCGCCCAATTATATAGCGCGATGCAAGAGGTTTCATATTTTACCACTGCATGAGAGCAGACGCATTTTGCTGATGTGGCATATTTATTTAAAATCGCAAATGGTGCTATAGATTGGCCTAAACTGTTAGACAGTTTAGAATTAGTTACACACTGTAAAATGATTCGCAAACCTAGTTTGTTGCATGTCCCTCATTCCAAGTCCGCGTACAGGCAGAATTCGTATCTAATTCGAGCGAGCAGAAGTTTTAATAAACTAACTGGTGAACAGAAAATACCAGTTGTTTTTAGTTATTTGTGGGTATTAATCGATCATGTTATTTTGTTTCTTAATTTATGTTTGTTATATTATGTATTTTGTACAGACTTTTTGTTGTTTTTTTTTCTGTTTCAAGTGTTTATCAGTGGAAACTTGTAAATGGCCTTCAAATGCATATTGTTTAAGAATACTGTTAAATATTAGCTGTAAGTTTCCCGAATAAAATAAAATAAAATAAAGAATATGGCGACGGGCTACTGTCTTTGCCGCCTATGCAGATTCTGCCGTACCAGATGCATCGCATATTGCAAGCACGTCATACCTTCCAAAGCTGAACACGTCAACGCCGCTTGAAGGCGATGGTATGCTGACGGCACTTCCCCCGAAGGGTTGCTTGACAAAAAGTACTAAGTGCCTACAAAATATGATAATGGTTTACGTTACCTGACGAGTCCATCAGCGGTCTGGCTGACGCGCACGTTGTTGATGATCCAGTTGTCGATGCCGTCGTCGGTCAGCCAGTACTGCGCCACCTGCAGCAGC
Organism: Eremobia ochroleuca; assembly: GCA_949629135.1. NCBI lineage: Eukaryota > Metazoa > Arthropoda > Insecta > Lepidoptera > Noctuidae > Eremobia > Eremobia ochroleuca. The sequence goes on along the minus strand of OX451384.1, from coordinate 14,451,843 downwards.
GACAGCGCCTCGTTCACATACGACGGCCCGTGGCGGGACTCACTGCACAACAATCCCTCACTTAGGCCCGTTAACAGTCAAAGCAGAGATAAGACAGATGACTCGAGCATCCAGGTAGCTCGCGAAATTTTACCGCTTAGCGTTTTAACGCAATTAAATAAGCTAGATTTTTGGTTGTTTACGAGAAATATTTTAGCCTTTTTTAGTTCTACCAAAAACGATTGGAATTTGTTGCACAACAATAATTTGTACGCATTAAAGCTAATTGATACAAGACACGGTCATTATAATAGCACATCGAGTTCGAGAATCATGAGTTTGGGTTTGTAGACCTACACAATCACACATTGCGTAACACAATATCAATCAAAATCTGAATCATTTTGCTTCAAATTTTCGAACAATTTGTATGCTCAACAAAACAACGTAATAACATGTACGTCAGAACCGCGAGTGTACTTTTCAAATGTGCGGGTGTATTTTTCTTTTTTAATGAATGTTGTTGAACTATCAAAATTAAAGCCATTGCTACCGTTAGTGTGTTACGCAATTCCCGCGCCGTTTCTTTTAATCTAACCAGTGTGACAGTGTTTTTCTAACTGTCGATGATCCTGTTATTACCGCCCCGGTTACTGGGCGTATCAAGAAAACAGTTTGTGTGAAGAAATGTCCTTACTTGTAGAAGACATTGAGAGTGAAGTCCTGGCTCATGTCAAGGAAGGTGTCGGTGGTGGTGCGCGTGCCGGCTGCGTCGACTAGGTATACCAGCGCACACTGCTCCGCCGTGAACGACACGCCCTTGTACCACATCTTCGCGTATCTAAATAACAAAACATCACGCTTATATTCCCAGAAAAAAATAGTAGAGGTGCATAGTAACCCCACATTCACCACATAATAGTGACTGCTCGTTTTAGCAAAAAATCTAATAATCGTGGAAAGTATTCGGCAGAAATCGCAACACAACATATCGTCTTTCATTGACAATTAGTATTGTTGAAGTAATAAAATAAGAATAAATAAAAATAAGAATAAGTATTGTTGAAGTGCTGTGTTTCAATTTCTTCGCTCAGGTATGTGACCAAGTTTTACTATTGTAAATCAATTTTCTTTAATTATTGTTATTATTGTCAAATTGCAAAATCTATATAGTATTTGATACCAAAAAGTTCGTAGTGCTAAGTACGATGGGCAATTTTTAAACAATTTAAAACTACAAAAAGGTTGCATTATGTGACCTCCATTTTGTGACTTATACTACGGTCACATTTAACGGAACGGTAAGTCACAACAGGTCGGAATGCATAAAGCTTAGTTCATATTGCGAATCCTTACTGACCGGGTGAATGAACTTAAATTGCTTATTATTAAGTTTTCAATTTCCAATTTACAGATTGAAGTATGCTGACGACAGTTTTAGGTATGATTTTCTTAACTTAAAATAAGTATTGTTTTTCTTATGATAACACTGTAAGTACCTATTATTTTAATGAGAACCGCGTAAAACTTAGTAGGTAGTAATACGAATAGGTACCTTGTAGTTAACTATTTAATTGACACTTCTTGCTCGTAAAGTGAATTTCTTATACCTACACAGCGTACACACATCTTTCATTGATTTATACATAAAATTCTTAAAATTTTGTAAGCTATTTACGTATATAATAAGCTTTTGTTTGGCTCTGTTATAAACTCTAACAGTTGTATTTAAACATCGCCCTCTTGTATCAGAAACTACTTACGACTTAGTAGTACAAACAAGATCAAACTGTTTTATATTCAAAGTATTATCATTAAAATAATGTGTTATTTCTTTACATAATAGTCATAAAGCTATTCCTCACTTCCAAGCATAAAATATTTTATTGTAAATTTTTGTTTTCGACAATTTATCAGGCTTTAACTACAATTCTACTTTTACTTTTAATTTAATTATTTTTTTAACTTTAAATATATTCTGCCACTGGCTTTAATAATGGCCAAGCATTATAATAGTATAACCAAAGACAACTTAGCATCTAAATATAAGACTAAGTAGTTCCAATATGAAAAGTAGGGCTAACAGTGTTTAGATTATCATTTGGTGATAATAACTTAGGGTACTACGTACGCCGTACGTATTATTTAGGCAATTCATAAATCAAGTGAACACAGCTTTATGTTTTTAGGACTTCCAATTTGTCACTGTCCCTTCAAGAGTATGAACTTAAATCTATGAAACCAGATGTTTTTTTTTCCTTTTAAATAGTTGCGGCTACAAATATGTTTACAGTAAATGTATTATTTTACAAAAAAGGTACACATATTGAGTAAAATATTATGTTATTAGAGTAAAATTAAAAAATAACCAAGTAAGAAGCGACAGAGTCACAAAACCGAGTAAAAATCAATCATTTTTTGTAAATCCTTGAAGCTAAGGCTATTTTTATTGATTAGTCAATGAATAACATATATTATCAATTTAGATTAATTAAAAAAAACCTTATTAATTTCATACTTTCCTTTAATATTGCTTTTAAATCTAGTCACACAACGGAACTAGTTCCGCCTCAAAGTCCGTTTTGTTTCGATATTATCGGGAAAATGCCTCGAATTCCGCGTTCCTTTTTGTTTTTCTGTATAATAAACTATATAATTTCGTAATATATAATAGACAAATGAAAAAAAAAGCAACCTAAAAATAAAATCGAATTTTGTAGCAGGTAACACTTTATTTCGAAATTGCTCAGGTACAAATATCGCATCACAAGAATTAGATTCTGTATGTATTGATACTAAAGGGTGACGGTGATGGTATCGGATGGACGACCTACAGAGGAACCAGGGAAGTCCTGGATGAGACTCGCACAGACCGGAGAAGCATGGCACAAAAAAAAGAATGCGTAAACTCAGCAGTGAGTGAATCAAGGCTGCCAATGATGATGTTGAGGATTAATAATAAGTACGTCGCATTTAGAGAAATAGTACAGTATTTTGTTCTTATGGAAGTAACGGTACCGCTATAAACAACAGTTTCAGTTTATTTATCTTTAGATTTAGTATTTTTTGGTTAAAAATACGAACCGGATCCGATGTAAATCTATTTGCGTTTTCTTAGAAAGAAATGTACCTGCCGGTATCAAGTTCAAGTGAAAAATAAAATTAAAGAATACCTATTTAGTTTACATCCTTGCCATGATAAAACTGCATAAGGTACGATGTCCGAGCGCACCGCATAATTTGTATATTGTATTGATTATTGAGCTATAGCTATATAGCTAGTATCCCCGGCCGTCCAGGCTCCGTGTGAAAACTAGGTCAGGTCAGACACATAAATACTAGAATATGCACTTTGTATGTGTAGGGACCATCGAATTCTATATACAGCTACGTTCCGAAATAATTATTGCCACTAACTACCACTAGCATCTACAGGGTGAAATTGAAAACATGCGACAAATCGAAATGGGAGATTGTACTCATCATTATGAACAACTTTTACCATGGGACCAAACCTAAAATTGAAAAAAAAAAACAGCTGTTCCCTACATTTTGAAGGGTTATGCGAACATAAATGTAGGGAACAGCAGATTTTTTTTTCGCGATTTCAGGTTATCTCATAGTAAAAGTTGTTCACAATGATGAGTACAATCTCTCATTTCGATTTGTCGCATCTTTCAATTTCAACCTGTATTACTTTTCTAGTAATACAGGTTGAAATTGAAAGTTTGGTAGCTCATCAACCTTAACTCAGAATCTGAAAGTAGATTGGTCATGTTTCCAACTTATCCTTCCTCGATTTGAATTGCTACACATACTGGTGTTCTAATTTGCCGGTAGGTCTTCACCATACAGATAAGTGACACGATTAGGTAAGTATTCAAGGTAAGACCTCACAGACAAGTAAGGTAGGAAGACAGAGTTAAAATTTTCAGGCTCTCAGTTCGTAAGGCAGGATGCAATTTGCAACGACTTTTCTACTTTACCAGACAGGACAGCTTGCAGGGTAATTGCGTAATACACTATCAGTAGCAATGCGTTTCATTTCGACAGTTCAACAACATTCATTGCGTTATTTTCGGTGTGGTCCTCTGTGGCCGGACCACTGTTTAGTACTCAGATGATATAGTTCGAAATAATACGTACCTAAAGTCTACTTTCATCGGAATATATCTATATTTTTAGTACCTCAAGAGATATCTTTTTAATTAACAATTTATGTGGTCCGGCCGCGAGGCAGTGCTCTCTGGCCGCGCCACCTCTAATTAAATAGAGTATAATGAACTATTAATAAATCAATATCCCGAAAAAAAACTACCTAAAGAGTACCTTGCTTACGAGAAATATGGTCCAATAAACCCCTTTAGATAAGGAGTTATTGGTCGTAGAGTGTGGTCCGGCTGGAAAGTATACTCTGCAGCAAGTCAATTTTGCAATATTTAATATTAACTAGCGATAAATCAATTTATATAATAGTACCTTTTCTCTACTCTTCGTTGATATTTTTTTTTTTTAAGAAACTATTCATTTTGATTAATTAATCTTTAAAGTATGTGGCGCGGCTAGGGAGGATTACTTTCAGCAAATATAACGAAATATGCTTTAGTTCTTTATGCCAACGAAAACTGCATAATAAGTACCTTATAAAAAGACCTGGACTTCATCTGTAAACTTTTCATAATGAAATATAAACACAATTGTTAATAAAAGGTATTGTACATGACGGAAAAGTGTTTTATATAACTTGAATTTAAGCAAGCGTAAGCTGCTGACAGACAGACGGACATGGTGAAACTATAAGGGTTCCTTGCTGACTACGGAACCCTCAAAAGGTTCGGCTTTGTACAGCGCGTATTCTCTATCACTAAATAGGACAAATATCCATGTGTAACTGCGTTAAGCGTATAAGTCCGCGCCTTCTTGCATCTTCTTCGACCACCAGTACTCTCAGAAAGTACAAGTCCCAACAGCCGTCCCTCCATCCTCGCCGCCCCTTACCATGTCCACCGCGACCCTTGCTCGAAACAGCCGGCGCCGCTGAGCCTGTAGTTTTAAATTCTTCCCTAAATAATTCCGATCCAACCTGTCCCTTGCTGCCCTTTCCCAGCCCTAAGCCGAAGTCCGTACCCCACAGGAGGGGTGCCCTTAGCGTGTAGTTGCTTAGTTTTGAATTCTTGAAACCCTGGCTGGAGGCCTTAATTTATTGAGGCATTCACAGGCAAACCTGGTTAAGCAGACGACAACCTCATAGGTTGAACTGAGAGGTGCCATTAAAAAGAAGAATAAAAAAATCTTCGACACACGTCGCAGGCCTACCGTCGCGGACGTTCGCCTAGCTCAGCGGGCGGACTAAAGCTCGTTGTGTCATAGGCACCTCGGATACTACTCGTGACTAACTTGTTATTGCCCTGCTGGTGTCGGGCCTGGATCTCGACTCGTGATCCGTAGTGGTAGACGCGCCCGTTCGGGTGGATGAGCGCGGCAGCAGCGCCCGAACGCGACAGAGCCAGGATAATATTGTTCTTAGCGTTGGTTACGCGCACTGCACCGTCGATCGTCATGTCCACTCTAAATAAAAAACTTTCTTTAAAAACCGATCCATTCTATTTCAAATTAAATGGTTTATCTAGGGTAAACCGTTATTACTTTGGGACCAACCAGTCAGCGTGGCACTCGCCAAAACAATTTGTATACACTCACGAGCTAAAAATGTCATATAGATATGTTACTATTACTTAATACTAAATGAAACTTTGTTTGCCAGGACAGTTCACACAAAATTTACATCAAATTTTCTCGTTTTCCATTAAGGTTTGCAGAAACTAGGACGCCGATTTCTACCATTAACTTTTTTCCTTCTTTTATCACAATAATATACCAGTTAGCTTCCGCCTTGCAATCACGACGTCTCCCGTCACCTATTGCCAGTAAGTTATTAAATACTGCTGCTTTACTCAGCGACCTAAGTAGGTACTTACTTAACTCGGTCTCTCAGGCGCAGGCAGACAGTGCCGTGAGGAGTCACTGAGGCATTGTATCCAGCTCCACCCACTACATCCGTCATCTATGACAAATTCAAGGTAAGTTTATTTTTGATTTTCCATTAAATTATACTTACAATTGTGCAAACGAATGTCAACAACAAACGAATAAAGTTATTTTTACCACATAGTGGTCGTGAACACACGCATTTGTTTTACTTCCTAGACACTAGAGACCGCTAGGGAAAAAGGTTTCAGTATAAGGGTGCGTTTCCACAAAAGCGGAGCTGGGCGGAGCGGAGCGGAGACGTGTAGGAATCGTCCAATCACAGACGAGACGAGTGACGCGATGAGGATTTCAACCATTGTGATTAGTCGATTCCTGCACGTGTCCGCTCCGCTTCGCCCAACTCCGCTTCTGTGGAAACGACTGTCAAACGAATGTCAACAACAAACGAATAAAGTTATTTTTACCACATAGTGGTCGTGAACACACGCATTTGTTTTACTTCCTAGACACTAGAGACCGCTAGGGAAAAAGGTTTCAGTATAAGGGTGCGTTTCCACAAAAGCGGAGCTGGGCGGAGCGGAGCGGAGACGTGTAGGAATCGTCCAATCACAGACGAGACGAGTGACGCGATGAGGATTTCAACCATTGTGATTAGTCGATTCCTGCACGTGTCCGCTCCGCTTCGCCCAACTCCGCTTCTGTGGAAACGACTGTCAAAGCTGACAGCCGGGACCAACGGCTTAACGTGCTTTCCGAGACACGGAGGGGTCTCGGTATGTAAAGATGGTCACCCATCCACAGACCAACCGCGGCAAGCGTAGCTTAACCTGATCGATCGACCTGTGTGGCTGCTATTATTTAGCCACGGGCCATCATCTGCTACTTGAAGACTTTAAAAGTGTGGTGATCCGAAAACACGATCACTTTCGTCTGATATTAAATTGCACATATAGATGTGTGACTATCCTCAATTGCGGACTTGCCTCAAGCTCGCGCCAAGTATCAGCGTGGTAGATGTCATCACCCGGGTAGAAGGGAGCCTTGCGCTGCAGGGGCGCGCGCCACGGTGGCTGCCATCCTGCCGCGCCCACCAGCTCAGCTTGCCCTAGACCACCCTCGAGAAACTTGCTGTAGTCTTGGAAGGCAGACAAGTTGGACTCCTCCTAAATGAAGCATAAAAATACAAACCAAAAAATACTAAAAGTGCGCTTAGCTACGCCAAGTTCTTCGGTTCTAGTTTTCTACTTTGTTAAACTGCACCTATTGTGAAAATGTGACGGAAATGTCATTTTTTGACAAATATGTCGCAATATTAGCTAAATTAGATAGCGCCCAATCTTTCAGCACTTCAGTCTCAATTGAAAGAGAAATATACTAAATAAATAAATAAGTAGATACTCTGGAACGGAAACAATTTAGGTGACAATTTGCTGTTGAATCAAGTCCCGGAATGTTTCGACAGAAGGTAGGGAAACCTTTCGTGTGTGGCTTACACAGCACTTGGCTCAAATTCTCCCATCGAACAGTCGGCAGCCGCTAAACACGCAGATGCTACAGATAGACCTAGCAAAGCGTACAGAAGACTAGAGGGCAGTCGAAACTGTAATTTTATTAAAATATCGTCATAGTGGAAGTCGAAATAAAGTCGAAAACAAAAAAAAAAAAGTAAACACTCGAAAATGCGAGCGGTGTGACGATGACTGATTCACACCAAGCTTCGGGATAGAAATTACTTAGTAGACACTCCAGCCGGAACTGTTAGTCGGACTGACATTTCTCTAGTATTTTACTACTACTTGTCTAGCGGTCAGTTAAGCCAAACGCACATTACAGCCGCAACGGGCCGCAGCTCAACGCATTTTCATACAAAAAAGTTCGATGCGGCCTGCCTGTAGTGAGCGATGGTTCATAGAAAATGTACGAAAGTGATGAAGGAGGATTTTTGCAAAGTGTACGCGTTGCGACGCGGCCCGCCTTAATCTGCGCAAGCCTTTAAGCTGATAGCAGACGCTTCACTCGAGTGAATATTCATTTTTGCTCCATTACATGCTCACACAACAACGACAAAATTACATTTAAATGAACGTCCATCCTCATTTCCTTTAGTTTTCCAGCATTCGGAGCTGACTGAAACAATCTGATGGATTGGTTCACCAGCACCATTTTTTTCGTTTATTTATTGTGTCAGTTGTTTCAGTTCGAGTGAAAAATGATGAATGAAAGACAAGGCACAGACGCCAGCACATCAAGCTAGTAAAATCTGTCAAATTTCTTTAGTATTTTCAACTTGATCGCTAAAGCATAAAGTTCAAAGTTGATTGGGAAAATTTGACAGTTTCGGGTAGCTTGATGTGCTGGCGTCTGTAACCAATGATATAATATCATTGGCTGTACCTAAATAAACAAACAGTGAAGAGTATGATAGGTACCAGTTTTAACACTCGTTACAACAATACTCGTGCATAGGTAAACATTTTTTGTAAGTCTAACGAGTATAATCTGGCTATTTTAAATAAATGGTTATTAGGGTCACATCACCTGATTGTAGGAGTGCGCTGTATAGACACTTCTAGGTCGGACAGGCATAGTCACATCCTTTCTAAAATCTGCATTTGCCATTTTAATACTTCTTCAACTTATAACTGTTAAGGTCTATACACTATTTTAAAAAATACATGAACAACAGTGACTATCGACACTGGAAAATGCTACATAATATAAATCATACTACACGGTAGGAAAGTAACGGAAGAAGTCATTTGTCATTTATTTTTTTCCTAGTTCAAATTTTTATTTACTTCTATAAGGCAATGACTAAATATTTAAAATAGTGGCTGCTGGCCACAATGCACAAAGAGGTTTTTGAAAAAAAGAAAAAACCTATTATATAAAAAACAGTCTGAAAAGTTAGAGCGGCTAATAACGTTGGGATGTACACAGAGGCCAGTGTCCAAAATCTTGGGGTACCTAACGCTACTGCTACCTACGCTAACTGGTCACTCACCTTCAAATCACTCTGGTCATCACATCAATCACATACAATACCAGTGGTTCTCCGCACAACTATGTTTCTGCATGAGAGAATACGCATTAAAACAGCCTTTTAAATCAGGAGACAGGAGCCTTTAAAGTCAGCCACGCTCAGGACGACCACCCGCAGTGAATGATGACGATTTACGCCGCGAACTGCAGTCGAATCCGGATGCTACCACTCGTGGATTAGCGGAAGCACTTAACTGCAGTCGCCACGCCGTGGAATACCATCTGCATGAGCTTGGGTATCGAAAAGTTTTGGCTCGGTGGGTACCGCACATCCTTACAGCCAGGCGTGCAGTCCGTGTCGCTGTCTGTCAATCACTTTTGCTGCGACCCCGACGTAAAGAGTTTTTGTCTGATCTGGTTAGGTACTGGAGACGAATCATGGATTCATTACGAGAACGATACACGTCGTGCTTTTTGGCTGTCTCGAGAAGAAACGCCACCAACTCAACCTACGCTGAGTCAAAAGAACCGCTTAAAAGTTCTGCTTTGCTGTTTCTGGGACGCGCAAGGATTGCTGTTTTATGAACTATTACACTAAACTTACTAAACTATCTGCTGCTATCAAGAAAAAACAACGAAGACGATTCAATGTAGTTTTACTAAAGGATAACGCTCGACCTCACGTCGAATCTGCCGTTCGCCAACAGTTGGAGAACTTGGGCTGGGAGACGATACCCCACCCACCTTATTCCCCAGACCTCGCCCCATCAGACTGTCATTTGTTTAGAACCCTGAAACAACATTTGCGGGGTAAGCAATTTAATGATTTCTCTTATGTAGAGGCGGAGTTGAACAACTTTTTCGAGGCACAGCCATCAAAGTTCTGGGCGAAAGGCATCAAAACTTTGCCGGATCGTTGGCAAGAAGTCTTAGATGCTAATGGTGATTACATCATTGACTATTGCTTTTTGTATTGTAATAATAATAAAAAATATAAAACGTAAACCAAGTGTCTCATTACTTTTGTGTCAATCTGAAAAAATACAAAATAATTTGACGATATTTTTGAGGGGTCGTCAACCGCAGGTAGTGTAGTCACTTGAAGTTGAAATATAAAGGTGCTCCCTCACCAGGAGCATTCGCCTGTAATCTAACATTTCATATTCGATTTTGAGCATTACATTACAATAATACCTCCCTGACTGTCGAGCATTCGCGTGTAATGTAACACTAAAGATTGCGGGGCGGGGAGCGCTCCGCGGCCCGCTGGACAAATTACAATTGGAGCGCATTGATGTTACAAGTTGTATCAAGGTATTACACATTGTATCATTACAAGGTGCGCGCTGTAATGCTCGATTTTCCTCCCTCACTGATGTAATGCTCGACTCTGTAACGTTACATTACACGCGAATGCTCCCGTTGAGGGAGCGCCTTAATACAGTTTTTGTGTGTAAACTTCACAATGTGATGGGTATTAAAATGTCAACACGATAATGCAAAAGAAAACAGAGGGGCAATTCTCGTAATTTTATGAACGTTCACAGTCTGATCTCAGTCTCAATTTGTCAAAATACCTCTAATTTTCCCACATTTTTGACAAGTTTTTGACATTGATTGTCGCTGAGTTGAGGTTGAGACTATATTTTGAACGATTTTTATTACGGGAATTGGCGTTCAGATTTTCTCAACTCATACTACAAGTAACAACACTACAAGCGGACGTTGACCCCACAAAAAAAAATACTCAAATTAATTTATTTTTTGTTTTTTTTTTTTTTCGTGTTTAGATAGTGATACGCATTACCAACAGCTGCGGAGTTTCGCTAGCTAATTTAATTTGACCCCGTAGTCCAGCAGTGGCTGTCCAGTCTTTCGGCTGAAATGATGATGAAAAGCGTTCAGAACTAAAATCATTGTTATTTGGATTCGCCTTCATAATTATTAGTTTAAGTACCAAATACGCATTGATTTAATAAAGGTACGTAGTTGCTACTATCTAACTATGTAATTCAGTGTAGTTGGTATTTACTCAAATGAGATTACGCGTTCCACGTTGTATCACGTGTGCGTTTTTTATAATGTGGCGTCATTTTTACGAAATACGGTTTAGTCGAATTTAGGATTAACTGATTCTGTAGTCAATATCTCAGAGATCACACAGAGATGCAAATGATATTATAAAGCATTAAACATTTTTTGTAACATAAGTAAGAAAACTAGTGAGCGGAACACACAGCATCGTAAGTAAAAATCGCCAAAGGTGAACCATTTAGTTTACAATTTTTTATAGATTGTAAGATAAAAAAAAATGTTTAGGAATTATTAATTCCGGTTTACAGAAGATGAACAATAAATAAAAAACACAATATTTCAAATCAACTTTACTTTAGTCGATTTTTGCTAGTGTAACCTTATCTTTATTTTTCTTACTATCGAGCTCACTTAAAACTATTCAGTGTTGCCTAGAATATCAGCCATACGTATTGCGGAGAAAGTATATCAACATTATCATCAATATAATTTACAGTTCTCAAATGTGGAAACACTAGCGCGGCCACGTTTCGCCAATCTTGTTAGTTGTTCGCTCTTCAGTCATTTTATAAGATCATATTCATTTGCCGGATTTTCCTAAGGGAAATACATTAAAAATGAGTGCTCCAGCACCAACGCCTGCTTACAAAATAGGAATCGTGAAGCAGGTAATTCAACAATAACATTTTTTTTTAATTCCCATAAACAGTAAGCCAAGATGCCTCGTGCCGATCTCGTTAAATCTGCCCCGTTGGCACCACATAGGGTAACATGATTTGAAGTGTATACCAATTCCAGAAACCCCTATAAGCTTGATTTCAACTGCTTATCATATTAATTTGTATTATTGTAGCGTTAGCTGCTGCTTGTCCATTTTGTTCCAGCTGGCAAGTCGAGATAGAGTCGTGAGATAGCTAGATATAATTATGTTAAAACGTGCCTATTACTAGAAATATCGATTTTTGCCAAACAGGTACTATCCGGTGACACGATTGTGATAAGAAGACAGCCTCAAGGCGGGCCACCTCCAGAGAAAGTGATCGCGCTGTCAGGCATCACCGCACCCAAGCTAGCGCGCCAGAAAACCGCCAACAAGTCAGTATTTTCACATCAAGTAAACAATTTTTGATTCAATACACAAAGAAAACGATAGCTTTAAGTCATTAAATCAAATTTACATGCCTAGAATGTGAATCACGACATTTTTAAATCATACTAGGTATTTAGTTAATGTAATGTCTTTTATGCATAGTAATATTGTTCAATATATTTGAACCTGAAAACAATCTTCTTACAAACAATGAAAGGTAACATAACTGCAAAATTTAGTAGAGTTTATCACAATATTTACTATTTAAACACACATTACTTTTAATTGGTTCATTTTTGTGATCAATATACAATGCAGTATGAGAGGGAACATAAATTATCCCTTCTGTTCACAGAAGCTAAGCGATATACTATGTGTAAAAGATCAGTTGACCGTTAAAAATTGTAGCACAGGTGATTGCCTAGAGTAAACACTTCAAGCAACGCTCAAGGCTCTTTTAATGCATTAAAATATATATAATCATTATATATATTATAAAAGAAAGTGTACAATGTGCGTGCCGCTACAACTCAGAAATGAGTCCCGGTACGATCAAAGGAGATATATGGTGTGGTAACCCACTATCTCCTGTTCATGAAGATGGTATCGGTTTTAACCTGAGGGCCATGCTTTTGAAGATATAAAGGCTGAAATTTTCGCCGTCTAGAAATTTCTGGAACACTTCAGAACATTTAAGAGTATTTGAGAGCATTCCACAACATTCCAAAACATTCTGGAATCTCATATCAACTCCCTGAGCGAAGCCGGGTACCCCAGCTAGTAGGTAATATGTAATACGGACTGGTGTCCAAAACTCCACGTCAATGAGCGTACTTTGCATAAGTATGGAAAATATATATAATACAGCTTTATATAATTATCATTTTATCAAGTACTTTGCAAAGCAATGGCGAAATAAAATTGTAATCTGATATATGTTCTCTGGCGTTACAAAATTGTATACGCTTGTCATACATTACATGACTAGATGCCATGACTAGTTGCATAGATGATCATTCCAATCATCATGAGAAAGTAAAAATCTTAGATTGTTACAACCTATTTCTGTATGTTAGCTAAGTACTGCTAGTCTACTATGGTGACAAAACTTATCAAAACACATAAGCAAGCTAGCATTCTGCCAATCCATTTTGCTGCTGTAGGCACGTAAGCTAAAGTTGTGCTCACACTAAAATAGTTGCTTGCTTACATCTTTCTGCTTGTTCCATATGGCAAGGTAACAGTATGGTGATAGGTAATTAGAGAAAGAAGTGATAATTTAATTCAAATGATTGTAATGAGGTTCAGTATGAATGAATACAGTTCATAAAATTATTCTATTATTTAGAAACAGTTTATGATCTTCTGACTGAGAACATAATAATACAAATACAGCCTAAAAAAAAAGGGAAATGTTTCCTTTCTAATTTAAATATCAATACTTTTAATTCAGGTGACTATCTTCATCTTCTAACATTTGAATTGCTTTAGAGCAATTTCCAGTGGATCTTAAATATTTCTAGAGTACTTAACAATATTCTCCATCTTTACATACTGAATATATGTTTACTGAGGTTACCTTTAAGTCAGTAAGTACTGAAACATCTACTTCATTCAAGTGTTATCCTTGCACACATATTTACCACACGCACACATATTTATTTTCAATGAGTAGATGTTACAGATCAGCTACTGATGATGTGGAACAATTTCTCCTATTTACTAGAAATAAGAACTAAATGTCTTTCATAAATGGTTACCACTAATTAGCATCGTATTGATTTCATATTGTGGGCCAGTGCATTCTTATATTAATCATGTGAATTGTTAAATGCACTGAATGTGTTACAAAAACATACAATTTAGGGTTACTATTTACAAAAAAAGACCTTTATAGAAGAGATAACACACCCGTCACATCACTTCTTTGTTAGGTTAGGTAAAGGTGTACCCTATAGTACTTTCTCTCTGGGGCCGCTGTAGTGAAAGAGATAGAGTTAAAATATTACTACATATTTATAAATTTGGAGGAACAAACAACACGAATAAAGCTTACACACAAGCTTCACATAGGTAATATACTGCCTTTGAATCACTCATTATACCAGCCGGTCGATTCTGTAAAAATCGCACCGTGAAATCATAAGTGGAGTGAGCACTTAATAGTGTTAATCCCTAGCGAATGACAGCTCACTCCACGCTCACTTCACCCAAGCTTTCACGGTGAGATGTTTATAGAATCGCACGGCAATAAGTAATTTACACTTCCACATAATATTTTTTTAACTAGGGCCTGGATTAAAGTGTAATTAACCAAGAAATTTGGAAAATATAATAAATTTTATTAGATTTTAGATATTTGAGAAAATTTTGGATGAAACCTCAAGTATATTCTTAAATATTCATCCAATTTTCAGTCATTATAGACATAATGTCTGAACAGAAGTATAGATCATTTTCACATTTCATGTACGGTCATCCTAGTTCATTTGATATTAAAATGGTTCAGGCTTAATATTTCACACAAAAGTGCTCACAAAATAACATCTAATACTAAGCAGTGCATGTAAAAACAAAATTTCATCCTGTTGGTTTAGTTTTACTTAAAGAATATAATAAATACATATTTTATGAACCTAAATATCCAATATCCAGGCCCTAGTTATAGCTAGCTTTGCACATAGGGTCATCATCCAATCCAATAAGCTACCTATCTACATTTCACTATAAAATTATTAAACAACATTACTGATTCTGTAACCATTTCACCGTGAAAGCTTTGGTGAAGTGAGAGTGGAGTGAGCTGTCATTCGCTAGGGATTAACACTATTAAGTGCTCACTTCACTTATGATTTCAAGGTGAGATTTTTACAGAATCGACCGACTGGCTCGCATTTCGACATCACAACAACTATTAGCTTATTTTTCTAAAGCTATGAATTTTGAGATAATTTATTATCAATGATCATAGTTGAAACTTAAAAAAATAATACATGCTGACTATATTATTTAGTAAAAAAGTAACAGAATTGCACAGCTGTGGTAATTTTTATTATTTAGTGCTGAAGTTTTATTATTGGTTACAAAATTAAATGATCTTAATAGGCAATGTGACTTGATCACATACAGCATAATATGTAAAGTCTTAAACATACAGTTAATTTTTTTTTACTTTCGTTTAGTGGATGATGATGACCCTTGTTAACTGCTACTCATGCAATGCTAGTACTCTGTACTTTTTATTTTAATATTAAGTCAAAGATTTAAACTGCTTTTCACCTAATTAATTATTTCCATTATTTTATATTTCATGCATATGATAGGGCAAAAAAGAAAACCAAGTAGGTATATCTGCATTTGCTATTGTTGCTTGTTGATATTGTATGCTAATGTATTTTAAATTTTACCTATAACAAGCAATGCGAAACATTTCTGTAGAACATTACAAGCAATCAATAATCAGCCTGAGGCCAGTGCGGCCTTATATTTTGTATTACAATACAACAATCAACTCATAATTGCTATGCTGTTTTATTAATCTCTTCACTAAACTTCTGTTGACCATGATTATACTAAATTTATTTTCATCTTATCAGTGATACGGAATCCAAGGATGAGCCTTATGCGTGGGAAGCTCGTGAGTTCCTCAGGAAACTAGTAGGTCGAGAAGTGATCTTCACTGCTGAAAAACCACCAAACTCAGCAACCAGGGAGTATGGCAGTGTATGGGCTGGCAAAGACCCCACTAGGGATGATAACCTGACCGAGATTCTCCTTGCCGAAGGCTTGGCAAAGGTCAGAGACGGTGGCAGAAACATACCGCAACTAAAAAGGCTGGTAGAGATCGAAGATGTGGCGAAGTCACAAAACAAAGGCATCTGGGGAACAGACCTTCAAGTAAGTTATTAAAATACAACTTTTAACTGTGAAAATATCCCCGAATTTTTGTTCCTTTTACACTAAGCAACTTATACTTGGTGTTAGTCCTTTCTGGAGAAAATTTGAATTGGATCATCAAAAAAGGTAACGGTTGCAGTACACTAGATTATTATGTGAAAACAATGTAATGTTAAATAAAACTGTACTACAGTAGGTACTTGGGGTATGGGTATCATACATTATAAGTATGATAGACCTCCAAATATAGAAGTTCGGCGGACCAAAGAAAAAAATGTTAATTAATTCAAGGCGACAAAGTCCAACAAATATCAATAGGCACATGCTTTACAGTGGAATCCCAATCTCAATTAAATAGAAGTCGTCAAATGCAAATGGTATTTGAATTTGATGAGTTTAAATTATATTTTGTATTATAAAATAATTTTTGTTTTGGAAGTTGGTGGCAAAAAAGTAAAACAATACAACACCAGCTTTCAAAGCTATTTTTTTAAGTAATTTATACAATAGGTATTTGTTTCAAACTCTCATTTTTGAATTGCATCAAACAGGATCATATTCGAGACATCAAGACTCCTGGGGAAAACCCAAAGGCGTTTGTCGCTAAATTCGGATATCGGCCGATCAAAGCCATCATCGAGTATGTACGTGACGGTTCCACAGTCAGACTTTGCTTGCTGCCTGACTATTACCAGATCACGCTCATGCTGTCAGGTATTCGAGTAAGTACATATTATATAGTTAAAATCCTTAGTACTCTACGGAACTACCTTTTGTGGATTTACACAAAAGTTCAGGATAAGTTCCAATTATGAATATGAACTTTATAATTGTCATCAATTGTTTTTTAGTGCCCAGCAGTGAGACAAGATGGTGAATCTGAGCCTTACGCTGAAGAAGCTCGCTTCTTCCTCGAGTCCAAGCTGCTGCAAAAAAATGTGGAAGTCATCCTTGAGTCGGTCAACAATAACAATTATGTGGGAACTATCTTGCACCCACAAGGAAACATAGCTGAAGCTCTGTTAAGGCAAGGCTTTGCCAGATGCGTTGACTGGTCCTTGGCGGTCATGAAGGGTGGTTAGTATAGTTTAGTTCCTAAGAGTTCCTTAGATAGTATCCACCAGAAAAGTAAAGCTTACAGTGTCACAAAAATAAAATGAATTAGTAATACACAACGCGTTGACTGGTCCTTGGCGGTCATGAAAGCTGGTTAGTATAGTTTAGTTCCTAAGAGTTCCTTAGATAGTATGCACCAGAAAAGTAAAGCTTACAGTGTCACAAAAATAAAATGAATTAGTAATACACAACATGTTGACTGGTCCTTGGCAGTCATGAAAGCTGGTTAGTATAGTTTAGTTCCTAAGAGTTCCTTAGATAGTATTCACCAGAAAAGTAAAGCGTACAGTTTCACAAAAATAAAATGAATTAGTAATACACAACGTGTTGACTGGTCCTTGGCAGTCATGAAAGCTGGTTAGTATAGTTTAGTTCCTAAGAGTTCCTTAGATAGTATCCACCAGAAAAGTAAAGCGTACAGTTTCACAAAAATAAAATTAATTTGTAATACACAATGCGTTGACTGGTTCTTGGCGGTCATGAAAGCTGGTTAGTATAGTTTAGTTCCTAAGAGTTCCTTAGATAGTATACAGCAGAAAAGTCTAAAGCTCAGGGTGTCACAAAAATAAAATGAATTAGTAATAGACAACCACCCTTGAAATATTTGGCACTTGAATCAAATGTTGAGTGCCAAATGCTAAGTATCATAGCAACACCAGTTAACATGACAGGTTCCTTGTTGCTACACTATTACGGACTCACTATTACCTATAGCATTATAGCTATTTTCATGAAGAATAGGTACCTAACAAATTATTGTGTTTCTTAATAATGATTTTCGCTATTTCACATTCTTCTTTCAATTTTAAGGCGCGGCCCCATTAAGGGCTGCTGAAAAATCTGCGAAAGAAGCCAGGCTCCGTATCTGGACCAACTACGTAAGCAATGCTCCCATCATCGCGGCCAAAGACAAGGACTTCACCGCCACAGTCATGGAAGTGGTCAACGGAGACGCACTCGTCGTCAAGCTGCCCAACAACACCCAGAAGAAAATATTCTTGGCTAGCATCAGACCACCGCGTGAAAAGTATGTTTCGCACGTTACCCAAACAATATTTAAAGGCGTTTGAAGATCCGTGACCTACCTGTCAGCTATTTTGATTTTTTTTTTCAAAATGGCGGCCTTGGATGAAACCTATATAGATAGCTGACATCACGGAAACAAAAAATTTTCGTTAATATCTCGTAAACGTGACACTTTACGGGGTTTGGTCTTATTGTGTTTTCTGTTTGCAATGATTTCAGCTATAGATTTATATAGGTTTCATAAGTAGTCGCAATTTTGAGAAAAGATCAAAAAGTTGCGACAGTACGTATGTCAGGCTTCATATAAAAATAATCTTAATAAATCACCAATCCTCTTTCTCATTATTGATACCATTTTCTTGCGCAGGAACAGCCCAGATGAGGAAGGCAAGAACTCGCCAAGACCAAAAGGCTTTAAACCCCTATATGATATTCCATGGATGTATGAAGCGCGCGAATTTCTGCGGAAAAAAGTAGTTGGCAAGAAAGTTAACGTCACTGTTGATTACATTCAGCCCGCTAAAGATAACTTCCCCGAGAAAAACTGCTGCACTGTCATATCAGGAGGAGTGTAAGTATTCAACTCATTCTCGATGGTTATAAAATTCATTATCTTCTAGCTAAGTCATCATATGCTTTTATTTACTATACAGAAATCTGGCGGAATCTTTAGTCTCAAAGGGTTATGCCACTGTCGTTCGGTACAGAAATGATAATGATCAGAGGAGTTCCCACTATGATAAACTTTTGGAAGCTGAACTTAAAGCTCAGAAAGCTGGCATCGGCATACATGCTAAAAAAGACATCCCCACTCACCGCATCCAGGATACCAGTGGAGACTCAGCCAAGGCCAAGAAATTCTTCCCATTCTTGAAGAGAGCTCAAAAGACTGAAGCGACTGTAGAGTTTGTCGCCAGTGGATCTCGCATGAGAATATATATTCCGAAAGAATCGGTGTTGGTTACCTTCCTTCTTGCTGGCATAAACTGTCCAAGGGGATCGCGCCCAGCTATCGGAGGTGGTGGCGGCATGCAGAATGCGGAGCCGTACGGCGAAGAAGCCCTGCAGTTCACTAAGGAGAAGTGTCTGCAGCGTGACGTTGTTGTCACCATTGAAGAGATGGATAAGGCTGGCAACTTCATTGGTTGGTTGTGGAACGAAAACGAGAACTTGTCGGTGGCTTTGGTTGAACACGGACTTGCCACGATGCACCACACCGCCGAAACCTCGGAGTTTGCTCGGCAGATTAAGACCGCTGAAGAAAATGCCATGAAGAAACGTGTTGGATTATGGAAAAACTTTGTTGAAGCTGAGAAAGAAACTGAGAAAGAAAGGAATGCCCCTATTCAAGATCGTACTGTAAAGTACGAGAAAGTTTTGATCACCGAATTGACGCCTGAAGGCACCTTCTATGCTCAGAATGTTGAATTGGGCGGTAAGCTCGAAAATTTAATGGAGAGAATCCATCAAGAATTTAAGAACAATGCTCCCCTTCCTGGATCTTACATTCCCAGAAGAGGCCAAATATGTGCAGCTCGTTTCACAATGGACGATCAATGGTACCGGGCTAAGGTTGAAAAAATTTCAGATGATAAAATGGCCCATATTTTCTACATTGATTATGGAAACCGTGAGGTGAGTAGACTGGGGTGGAGACTCGCCATTTAATTAATTACTAACAAAATCATTATATTACAGGCAGGCTAAGCAGTACACTTGTAGTTTAACCTTTTGAACGCCAATCACTTGTATACAAGTTCGTATTACACAAGTGATTGGCGTTCAAAAGGTTAATGATTTTGCTCTCCACAGTGCCTAAGGTAGCTGCGCGGTGCGGGAAGGGTGACAGTTATGTCAAGGTGCACACAGGATAGTTTTGACAAGATTTTTCCGACTGGCCAATAAAAATACCTATCTATAAGTAGGTATTGACCAAAGTCAATTGTAATGTGATCTATACCATATTATGTATATTTACTGCTCCATTGAACAATATTGTGGCATTCTGTCATTTTTTTTTTTAAACTCCTATGGTAACTTTAGCATTATTCATATCCAAACGTCATCAGAACCCTTATCTTCTTTCAAAGATTGTCTGAAATTATTGTTTGTGGGAATTTATATTTCATAAACATCATAAAACTAATTAATTTCGTTTAGCTTTAATCGGAGGACTCATTTGAGTTAATCCAATCTCGTGTGCGTTTTACTCAAAGCGGCCGTAAAACAAAACGTGTTGAAGCCCGTTAAACGGGCGCCTGACTGAATTGAGCTATCGCGTTACTTCGTCAAACACCTTTCTCGCACCGCACTCTTACGTGAGGAACCGTCTCAGTTAAACAGTAGGCTTGTAGAATCATCATTACCCTTCTGCCGGTCGATTCTGTAAAAATCTCACCATGACATCACAAGTGAAGTGAGCAGTGTTAATAGTGTTAATCCCTAATGACAGCTCACTTCCCGCTCACTTCACCTAAGTTCTCACGGTGAGGTTTTTACAGAATAGCACTGCTGGCCTTAATTTAGATCGTGTAATACGACTTTTGACTTTAAGTTAGAGACGCTTCATATGTGGTCGCGATCTTAGGAAATGTGGGAACAACGTATAGGAGGAGGAGGAGGAGGAATACTAAGTTTTCTTCCATCCATCCATAATCTTCACCGCTACACCACCTTTTTATGTCTTTTTGTGTTTTCTTCGAATTACAAAAAAAAAGAACTGTGTGTTCAACATCTTTTATCTTGATAAAATGACCTTACAAATTTATTAAATGACTACATAATTCTGTTTCATTCATCCACAATCGTGCGTTGCTCAAATGTTAATATGTTGATAATATAACTTAGGTCGTGAACGTGACGCGACTGGCTTTGCTGCCGGCCGGTACGGAGACGGAGCCTGCGTACGCCAGCGAGTTCACGCTGTGCTGCGTGAAGTTCCCGTCCGACCCGGACGACCGGTCCGAAGCCGTCGCCGCTTTCTCCAACGATGTGCTCAACAGGAAGCTACTGCTCAACATTGAGACTCGCGGCTCCCCGCCCGCAGTTACCCTCGTCGATCCTAACACCAACGTCGATATTGCCAAGGTATTACATTTTTATTATTTTTGTGACTTGTTATTCCTCATTAAAATTTCTTCCATCATCAACAATACCATACATCACATAGTGACGACTTCGTATAAGATGAGCAACTTTAGTAAGTATACTTAGTAAGTAGGTTTCACAGTCAGTAATTGTTGGCTCCTGCTTGAGCTTCTTGTTTTGTTTTGTAGAAGTTTGAAGATCCCTTATTTGCATGAAGTCTTTGTAATGTACTGGTAAATTGAAAGGAAAGAGTTGTCTTCTCGTTAAGTATTTCTGTCAACGCTCGAATTGCTCAATGTTCTAAATCTACAATACAGCAAACATGCTAATCGATACTGTTTGTATTTAGAACCTTATCAAAGAGGGCTTGGTGCTGATGGAGTATCTGCGCGACCATCGTTTGGCGACGCTGGTGGCGGAGTACCGCGCGGCGCAGGAGCACGCCAAGAGCTCGCGCCTCAACTTGTGGCGCCATGGAGATATCACCGAGGACGACGCCGTCGAGTTCGGTGCGCGTCGCTAGCGCAACGCCCCCGAGTCGCCCACGCACGAGCTCCACTGTGGCACATGCACAGCCATACACATCCAATATGTCGTATACAGTCTCATATACCCCTGTCTGTAAATGATTATAAACCATTTAACCGATTTCTAATACGTAATTTTGAGTATCTGGTTGTCTTATTCCTTCATAGACCATTTAACCTATGGCCCCGCCTCATATGATTGTACCCCTCTGTCAAGGTAAGGCAAGGCTATGATAATCCAAGACTTTTATAAGAACTGTTTTAGAATCGACTTCATCATAGTGATAACGTTTTTGCTGAGTAATGCGCTCCGTGAAATTTGTAAACCTCTGCCGTTAACGTAAGAAAATGTAAAATACCTAAAATTTTCAAAAACATGGAGTAACATTCCATATGTATTCCAGTATCTTCGGTTAAATAAACACTCTTTCTGTTGAAACAAATTAAAAATTTTATTAGAGAAATGCATCGAGAACTTTACTGATTCAGCAATCGATTAACAGTAAAAATCTAAACCATGTGATCTCAATTCCCCCTTCGATATTCAAAAATATTTTGAAGAATGATGTGACTGGTGATTATTTATGACTATGGATCGATATCGATAAAATATATTTTCGTGTTAGTTGTAGGAGCAAATTATTGTATGATTTTTTAATATACTTTTGGTATTTACTATGGCGTACCATTAACTGACCTGAATTGACTATCTCGGGGCCTCTACAGACTTTAGTCTTCTTTTTCTTAAATTATTATATATATATAAAGTTAAAAAATTCATAGGTTAATAAAAAAAATGTCACAATTTTTCTAAACCGTTTTAGCTGCTGTTTAACGAGTGGTTATGGAGACTTGCCCTTTCTTCCACTTTGGATGTATCTACATTGGAACTCGTAAAGGGTTATTGTATTGCCCGACATAGTTGGGAAAAGGCTAGGCAAAGAATGAATCTTATATGTGTGAACTTTGTTAGGTTTCTGAAGTCTCTTTTCTTTTCTCAAGGAATCTATCGATAAAGGAAGGAATGTAAAATATCGTTACTTGTTATTCAGTAATTTGGCAGCACTGTTGGCTGTGTGATTGGCAGCAATGTCGACCCCACTAAAAGTCAGCGATTTTTTGTCCATTGGTTAAAAGGTCTACGTATTCGTTGTGTACTTATTTCCTTAGGAAATTTTAATATTGTGTACTTTTTAGAAATCGTGAAAATAATAAAATGGTATAATCAAACAAAAATATTGACGTAAACGTCAACTTGTGTAATAAGCATGTGTGTGCAGCGGTGCAATGTGGGTTTGAATCGGACATTCAATCAAATGAACACTTCACGTAACATGATACTCTTGGCATTATATGCCTCTTGTATTTACAAAATATACTATTAATAAAATAATAACTTTCAGGTTCTAAGTGACATAATAATTATTATTATTACACATGAATGTTAAACTATACAATTAATTCAATTAATTATAATGTGACAAGAAAATATTAATCTGTCGTGAAAGCAAATTGTTGATTTATTCTTTTTTTTTTTTATTTTGTATATCTGAAAATAAAATGAACATTATATTTCGTTGTTAATTTCATTATTTATTTTACACGACAACATTATGAATTTTATCTAGACCTGTACTTTTTATCGTTGTGATTTTCCAATTCCCTTTACATTTCTATTTTACATTTTATAAGGACCTATATTTATAATTGAATGATGTATAGCTGATATTCTTCAAAACGTAGCTATTGAGGATTTTAAATATGCATGTTCGAAAATGAGTTTGTACCTTTATTTAATTAATGGATAATTGTACGAGTGTTCTATTTCGATAAACTTTTAGCTTCGTATGTATTTCATATTGTGTAAACCTACCTTCTCGACATTACAAGGTAGGTAGGTATATATTATTCATAACAGTACGTGGAATGTTAACTTCGTATTTTAAAATAAAATATTTTAGGAATCAATTGTTGTTTTAATTTCGCACACCTACCTACCATTTATCTGACATCTGAATGGCAGACTAGCCTAAGAAAATATGGGGTCAACTGCTCTAGTGTGCGTACGCACTGATCTACCACGGAATGGACGGTATGAAGTATGAACACATAACGTCCGTATCGTCCGTCACTACTGGTCTGGTAGATTTTTGATCCTTATAAGAAACAGGAACGTTCCAATGCATCAACATTTTTTTAAAGAAAATTGGCCAGTCTTGCTGACCGTACATTTTTCAAAATATGTGAATGCAGATTAAAATTTCTGTCGACGTAATGGGTCACTTTGTGTCGAGGAATTATGATTGCTAAATTAGTTGAAATATGGTTGAAACTTGCGCAGCGGTCATTTCGGTTAATGTGGTCCGGTCGGTGCGCGGGGGCAAGGGAGGGAAAAGACGCACTTGCGCGCTCGTTTTTTTGTATCTCACCCTGACCGAGGTCGGCAAGAGATTAGCACGTGCGTACACGATATTGTAATATTACTTTGACGTAAAATATGGATAATATCGTTAAATTAGCAGTTCTTATTTGTCTCTCTTCATCTTCAGCTAAAAGTGCTATTAATACTAAATCCCAGTCAACCATAACGACACAACCAACTTCGAATCCGCGCGGAGCAAAACTAATTGATGCCAGAGTGGCTGGGCTTTCAGTACGATGCCACGGCATGCCGCGGGGTGCCGTAGCGCAACCTGCCGTGCCATGCCGACAGTGAGCGCCAGCCCTTAGTTTCTGTTTTGCTATTTTATTTTAAAATCCCACAAAATAGTTTTGAAAACTAAAGTACTAGCTTTAAAATTATATAAAATGATCAATAGAATTAGCATAAAAAATATTATTAAAATCTCGATTATGATTGTAAATGTATGCTTGGTCAATCCCTAGCAACAGTGGAATGACACTGACAGCTCACTCCACGCGTTTTCACGGTGAGATATTTACAGAATCGACCGGTAGTTCTCTTACCAAAAAAAAACTGACGCCTAGAGACCCTTGAATCCTTCTATGAGTCATACAAACGTTCACTTGAACGCGCGTTGAAGCACGCTTTGAAAATTACGGCGCTTGTATACGGTAAGAAAATTTACCGTGTCTGCGGCAGACAAGACAAATTCTTCGTGTACACGAAAAGAATTTTGTCTGTTCTACACACGAAACAACGTTCTCCGCAACAACGTTCGCCGCGTCGTGTCTTGCGCAGACAAGATTTTTTTCGTGCACCGCTGCGAGCAGTGTACACAGTTATTTTCTAGTTACGACACGAATTCTTGCGTAGGCCCGGCGTATTTTCTTACCGTGTACAAGCGCCCTTAGGCGATGTTCGTATACCATACCTACCGTTCAATGTAGTGTTGCACACGTCAGATTATTGCTACGGGAAAGAATTAGGCTACTGGCCTACAAGTTAAAATAAAACCAAGAGTTATTAGAAAATATAATATAGAATTTATTAAAATACGAGCGGATTTAATTTGTTACAAGTAACGCAACTCTAATTAAAACTGCATTACACAAACATTTATGGAACTAAATGCTAACTATTTTATCAAATAAGATTTTGGCACCATAACAGCCAAATATTTTAAGCAGCTAAACATTTAACAGCGAAGACCACATGCCATGTACCAGCACATCAAGCTACCCGAAATTGTCAGATTTTCCCAATCAACTTTGAACCTTATGCTTTAGCGCTAAAGTTGAAAATCTATTAAAGAAATCAGACAGATTGCAGTATCTTGATGTGCTGGCGTCTGTACTTACTTAAATATAAGAAGTACCTAGATGTAATTATTATTTCATACAGGTATTGTACTTTGTATTAAATAATGGCCCCGATTCCCTTGTTCACAAACTAAAGTAAATTTAAGTTCAGAGCATCTTTTTCTTTCTATTTAATTAAGAAAAGGACAGAAGATAAAATATATTAGTTTAGTACTGTCAAATTAGTCAGCGCCTGACGTAAGTTGACGTATTTTTAGTATCACTTCTTTATCAATTTTTAATCACGTCTAAACTTTTCTATGGAGTATCTTAATATGACAGGACTTTTCTTAATGAAATAGAAAGAAAAATATGCACTGAACTTAAATATAGTTTAGTTTGTAAACAAGGGAATCGGCGCCAATATATTGCTTGTCATCGTACGATACATTTTTTTCGAGAAAAGGCAATACCTACTTACTCTTACGCAACATTAGACTATCACATTCTTTAACTGCGTTAATAGCTTATTAATGTAGGTAATTGGCGTTTAATTGAGTTTAAATTACAATTAAATGGAATAAGTAGGTATATATAATACCTATCGTAAGTGATATACATTTAAGACAAGTACTTACGTAGGAAATTATATAAATACGGCAGCACGGCGTGGCGGCACGGCATGGCAAGGTATTTTAGGCGACGAATAAAAATATAACTTAACAGTATGGAAATAAAAGTTGAAATTTCAATATTAACGATCGTAAGTACAAAAACAATACCTCGGTATGCTTAGGCATGCCGTGTCGGCAGCCTTCGGAACGCTTCGGCATCCCTCGGAACGCATTGGCAGTCTTCGGGATACCGCGACAAGACCGCGCCCGCCCGAACCCCGCGGCCCCGCGTGTAGCTTCATTAGCAAAGACGCCTCGGCATGCCTAAGGACGCTTCGGTATGCTTAAGAACGTCGCGGCATACTTAAGAATGCATTGTTACCGCCAGTGTGCGCTTACATGTAGGGATGCCGAAGGATCCCCTGCCGTGTCGTGCCGCCAATGTGCGCCGGGCCTAAGCCCTTCGGCAATGCCGCAATACCTAGCCTACCTACGTTGTCGATTGACTACTTCTGCGATTTCTGTGAGTCTAATGTGGTTAGGGTGCTAGCGCCGAAAACCGTATTTTAGTATTTACAAAATATATTTTTTCATGAATATAGGAAGGCATTGACTTGTCTTATGCTAACAAGTTGCGTAGTAACATAAAAAATACAATTACAGTAGAAACTCGATTATCCGGCCCTCAGATATACGGATTCGAGCTATACGGATTCGCGATTAGTCCGGTTAATCGAGTTTCCACTGTAGTTAAATGAAGACGAGTGGCATCATGTTTATAAAGATAGAAGCACAACCTATAATAAATTTCCTTTATCGTGCGTATGAGCTCCCTAACCAATGAGCTATGATATCTACCTAGAACGCCTAGCTAGCAGGCGTTTTGTGCCCCATGTCCACATGACAAAGTTAAAGACGAAATTACATCAATGGAAGTGGGAATACGGTTTCCGCCTGCAATCTTCGTTGTATTTATTTGTGTGTCCGGATCGCTGGTTATGCGATGCTGGATGGGTGTAGCGTGCAGTCCTATCGGGTAACACGAAAACAAGATACCGTCAAAAGGGGTGAATATGAACCGAGGGATGAAACTTTCAAATGGATTTTAACGTTGATGTAATATAGTTTGTTGCCAACAAGGACACTTAATCGTTACTTATAATAAAGTAAACAGATTAGAGACATTTTGGCAAAAAACGATATTATTTCAATGTTAAAATCCATTTTAAAGTTTCGTCCCGATTCACCCGTGCATTCCTATTCACCCTGTTTTACTGTATCCACCACTGAGCACGGAGACGCCACGCCGGCCGCTGCTAGAAGCAGAAGTCACCGTTTACTTGCGCAAATGACGTACCTATAGAAACTGACGGCTTTAAATGGCGTTCCGTGAATTTTATTGGTACCTACTGCCGTGTTTAGACTATTACGTGTTTGGTGCAAGATACACTCGCATTGTGTTTATCTAAATAAATGTCAAGAACGACTCGAGGATTTGCGGGCTGAAACCGCACCCGCGCTATATGGGTGTGACAGACATATTCGTTTCCCTTATACCGTATCATGTAGGTAATACAACTATCTAAATATATTTTAGGGTTTTGTAGCTTTTCTTGTTATTCTATGCAATACCTATTAAAATTGTGGCTTATACTCATTAGACTCTACGGTAATGTTATCAGTGACACGGAGCTTAAAATCCGCGTAGTAAATCGCCCCCAAAAACATCGAGTCAACAGCAGCAGAGCTCGGCGGCTGCAGTACCTATTAGACGGCAGGTAGGTAGGTAGGTACTTACAGTCAGTGTAGAACATATAAGGACGAACCAGACTTCAAAATTATCACACCTAAGAAAATAAACTATCTCAATTTAATAAATTTCTTGACAGAATGACTAGTTGTCGCCTAGTATGTCATCATCCCCCCATCATCTTAATTTATAAAGTTTTACTGATATTATTTATAACAGCGTAAAGTTATTTGTATGTATCTAAAAAATCTCTGAAATTACAGATAAGATTACAAAAGTTCTTTCAGTGATAGAAAGTTACACTATTCTAATATGTACAGACGCCAGCACATCAAGCTAACCGAAACTTTCAAATTTTCCCAATCAATTTTGAACCTTAAGGCGCTCCCTCAACAGGAGCATTCGCCTGTAATGTAACATTTCAAATTCGATTTTGAGCATTACATTACAATACTACCTCCCTGACTTATGAACATTCGCGTTTAATGTAACATTACAGATTCGACTTTGAGCATTACATTACAACACTACCTCCCTGACTGACGAGCATTCGCGTGTAATGTAACATTACAGATCGCGGGGCGGGGAGCGCTCTGCGGCACATCGGACACATTTAATTACAAGTGGTGCGCATTGATGTTACAAGCTGTATCAAGGTATTACACATTGTATTATTACACGGTACGCATTTTAATGCTCGGTTCTCCTCCTTCACTGATGTAATACTCGTTTTGTATCATTACAAGGTGCGCGCTGTAATGCTCGATATCCCTCCCTCACTGATGTAATGCTCGAATCTGTAACGTTACATTACACGCGAATGCTGCTGGTGAGGGAGCACCTTTATACTTTAGCGATAAAGTTGAAAATCTATTAAAGAAATTTGACAGATTGTAGTAGCTTGATGTGCTGGCGTACTCTGGGATGCGGATAAGACACGGGGTGCAGGTAGTTTATCTTTGAACCGTAATAGGTAGACAATTGACATTTTCACAGAGATATAATAAAAAAAAGTTCAAAATTTAAAGGGATGACATATTAAAGAAATATGTAGATTTAAATTTTGTGGCGATCGTACGGAACCCTTCGTGCACGAGGCCGACTCGCAATTAGCCGCTTTTTTAAATCACTAACGGTGCAATAACCAACCTGAATTTCAAAGTGGCGACCGCTTCACTCTATAGAGTAATAGTATTTACAATGTATTATAACCCATCGTTGACATCTTGCAAAAAGTACAATTGACTCTTGGTTCTGACAGCGTAAAAGTAAGTTAACCGCTTGGAGAGATTTAGAATGTATGAAGGACGGATGAGTGGAAATAGCTACTCGTAGCTACAAAAGCCTAAGGGTTGCTGCACTAAGAAAACAATTAACGACTGAAAATGTCCACTTAGTAGGAGTACGTACTGAATGGAAACGTGTTGTGACCATTATTGGTCTTACTAGCCCAATCATAATATTTTGAAAGGAATCTTCCCATCACTCGCAAATTATGCGGAAAAAGTTGCGCTACCTATAAGCCAATAATTGTGGACTTAGTGCGTACGCAGGGCGAAGCAGACTGGACGAGTTACGTCGTCCTAGGAGCGGAACACAGCACCGCACATGGTTCAAAATTATTTATCATTATAACAACATTTTTGACACTTGTCAAATATTGACCAGCTCTAAGAGCGAGGTCCTCAGGGAGTAAACACCCTAATTTTGTGTCAGCTAGGTTCGCACAAGCGCGTTTTTCCCATGGCGATTTTTTTCGCACACTGCATGTTCAACGCACTACTTAGCGCCGGTAGTTGAAAATCCAAGTGTTTTTTTTATGCCCCCGTCATAACAAGGTGACCATTCAATCCAGTCCCTCCACCCCCCTCCCCGTTTTTGGAAACCGCCGTCTAAATGACATCGTAACGGACTGCATTCTTTGTATGTCACACGAATACGATTATAGTCCAAACGGTGTCACACTTAAAGTTTAAATTACATAAATACACATTATGATAAAATGCCATTCTCCTGCTAAGTATACACTAAAGCTTTGTATCGTATTGATATCAACATAGTAATTGCTTTGAATATAAAAATATGTTAATTCTATAACGAATTGATTTAACTAAAGCTCCTCACACACTAAGACAGTTCTTAGTTAAAACATTGCTTATAAATACGCGTGACATAACAAAATCAGTCGAACACATGGCAATAAGTATGTAAATATGTTAAAGACCTGGAGAACACAAGAAAATTTGGGGACTCTCGCGACATGTCGCTACCTCAGGCACCGTCTCAGTTAGGCGGTAGGCCTGCCGGTAGATTCTGTAAAAATCTCACCGTGAAATCATAAGTGAAGTGAGCAGTGTCAATAGTGTTAATCCCTAATGACAGCTCACTCCACGCTCACTTCACCCAATTTTTCACGGTGAGATGGTTTCAGAATCGTACCGCTGTATATTCATCAATGCACGCATCATCGAGTATTAAGATGATCTCAAGACAAAGGTGTCACGGAGTGATCTCGCTTCATCAGCTTCACACATTAGCTTCACTACATTAGTACTGGCAATCTCCTTCATCACTGGCCAATCATGCGCAAAAAAGCTTAAAAACTGCCTGCTTACGCTATTACTCGTTCAGCGTTCTTTCTGACTTTTTTTCGGTTTGCTCGGCTTAGTATCCGAGCGTGATGATAAATAGCCTAAGTATAGCCTGCCTCGAGAATTGGGCTAGCAAATATAAAAATATTTTTTCAAATCCTACAGGTAGTTCAATGTCAATAGATGATCTTCAAACTCGATGATACTTTAGATATTTTGGTCGCGGATTATTGCCCTTAATACTATTGATATACACATTTTGTGCGAAGTTATAAAATATTTCATAATACATTTTGTATTGAAATATTACTGTGGTTTTATACTTGTTAATAAATGATGAAGGTACTATTATAATCACAATCACTCATTTGCATCGCATTTTGTACGTTAGAAAACTCGAAAATATTATCTACATATTAAGCTACGGGAATTTAAAAACCTACTAAAATATGTTTCTATATAAAATTTGTAAAATTATAATGAACTATATAATTTTATCTAATTACAGTAATCCCCACTATAACGCGGTAGCGTGTGAAATTTAGATATTCGATTTAAACCCCCTGCAGCGAGAAAAGTTAAATATGATTAATTATTTATACGTAACGCGTTATACGAGGTCGTAAAAACGCGTTATACGGGAATACCCTATAACGCATTTTCCTATAACGCGGAACCAATCTACCGCGTTATAGGTGGGGATTACTGTATAACAGTAAAAATAACTATACTGTATGTACTATAGTATGTCTAGTGGAATTTGTATCGTTATCGAAGAATGGACCTATTTCGTCAGGTAACGGCGGGACATTCACCAAGAATTGTTGTACAGACGTATAGTAGTCTCTGCAGGTCCAAGTGTCGTCATGTCCGCCGCCAGCCATCACCACTAACTTCTTGCAGATTGCTCCGCAGCGCATGTACAGCTCTTTGGCCATCGCCGGTGGCACCAGAGCATCATTAGAACCACATAACACCAGAGTAGGCGTCATCACGTGCCCCATTTTCTTCAATGACATGTACTAAAAAGAGAAGAATTTTATTGTTATATAATATCACATTGAACGCCGTGGTGGTCACCAGTGAGCAACAGCAATTATTTTGTTAATTCTTTGGATAGTAATAATAAATAATTATTTAGACTGTTTTGAACCGTATGAGCCAGTAAAATACAGCGTGTTTTTTTTACCGGCTCCAAATTTTTACAGGGTGTTCCACCCATGAATATGAATAACTTTCACTATGGAACCAACTCTGAGATAACGAAAAAAAAATCTGCTGTTTCATACATTTAGGTCAAGTAGGTTGTCACCTTTTGTATTAAACAGCTGATTTTGTTTTCGTGATTTCAGAGTTGGTGCCATAGTGAAAGTTGTTCATATTTATGCGTAGAACAGCCTGTAAAAAATTGGAGCATAAAAAGAAAATCATCCAGTATAATGTGTACAATGTTTCCAAATTGCGAATCGGCGCGTCAGTCCAGATGGAAAGTATAGTGTGGTCACCACCACGGCGTTCAATGTGATATACACGAAATTATTTAGTAAAAAAACATCACCTTAATATCGGCAATGACATCGAACAAAGTTTGTCAGTCAGATTGACAAAACGTTCAGTAGTGAAACAACGGGAAACAGCAGGCAGCAGCTAGTCATAATGTAAATCAGTAAGCACCAACCTTGTTCTTATGACAGAATTGTGGGAGCCAGTTCAGACACTTCCATTTTAGTATAACATGTGCCATGTCAGGTATGCTAGTAAATGTATTTTCTACTACCAACGCCCATATTTTGTTCCTATACTCAAGCCTTGAGGCTAAGTCAATTGCTATAGCTCCACCTGGAAAATGTAATTATTTTCGCTAAAGTAAAGGCATAATACAACTTAAATAACCTAATTCACATTGAGTTCTTAAAGAATGAAAGCCGTTTAGGAGAAGCTCAGTGGTTACAGACGTACAGAAGAATTATACAGGGTCACATTAAATTAGATAGCGAAACTCAGCAAACGTGATGGATATCGATATCTAAACACGATATAACGAAATAGAAATTAATCTGAAGATGTTTTTTGTGGGGTCAACAACCGCTTGTAGTGTTGTTACTTGGAGTATGAGTTGAGAAAATCTGTTTTCTTTTGTTTTATAGTATTGAGATGCTGGTACCCCATCACGTTTGTGAAGTTTACACAATAAAATCTGTATTTAAACTGATATTTCAAGTGACTACACTACCCGTGGTTGATGACCCCACAAAAAAACATCGACAAATTAAGATTTTTTTGTTTTATCGTGTTCAGATATTTTTATTTTTTTATTTTAGTTCACCTATTAGGATCTCCAACAACGACTACACCTTACATGCTATATTATAAAGGACAAGAACAAAAATCCATGTGCTCCCTCAATTATAGGACACCACATCATGCAAAGAAAACAAACAAAACAGTATGGGATGCCTAAATTCGATAATTTTAAATGGAAATAGCACTCAAAGCTAAAATTAAAATTATACAATATTATTAAAGTTATACTATAAATAAATTAATAACGATTTAATATAAATTAAAGACTTAATGCTAAGATGCTGCTGAAAACCTGGCTGGGCGAGCCATGAAGTCTGACACTCTCTAGGTCATCAGTACCTACTGTCTATTAACACTTCGTATGCCGGGAACTTAGATCCATTTTATCTACACCCATGCTAAAAATACTCTATTAAACATTCTGAAACAGATAGCTTATTGCCAACATATTAAAACAACCACCATCCAAACGAGTGTTATAATGTTGCGCTAAATTTCATTATGCAACTCCTTTGCTTTTTCGATCCCTTCCTTACTCAGCAAACAGCCAAATTCTTACTACTGAGTTCGTTGTATCTTTATGAATTTTAAAAAAGAACATTATCACGCACGCACGTTTCACTACCACAGGCTCGTAATTAAAAAAAAAAAACTTATAGGTTATTCGAATTCACGTCGTATCCCGCCATTTTTGTTCGATATTAGTAGGTATTGCAAAAGTTTAATAGATTGTTTGTATTAGATACTCAGCAATTAAACTTTCCATTAATTTTCATAGTGTTCTTACAACAGCCTATAGTTTCAGAACCTTTTATAGAGGATTCATATCATGGGTGTAGATAAAGTATTGTATGCAACTGTACATAATTTGGTAGTGAAACATGTGATAATATTATCACACGAGGCGAATTCATGTTCAATAGGTACCCCTTATTACACAACAGTTGCATAAATAACTATTTAATTGTGGCTGTAATTATGCACGTCGCAGCACTTATCACATGGCTGATTTTCCATGGACAATATCGATATTCAACCAGCCAATCGATTCTGTAAAAATCTCACCGTGAAATCATAAATGAAGTGAGCTTGAAGTGAGCAGTGTCAATAGTGTTAATCCCTGATGACAGCTCACTCCACGCTCACTTCACCCAAGTTTTCACGGTGAGATAGTTACAGAATCGCTCGCCAGATGTCATATACGATAGCCTGTTCGACAGGCTATCGTATCGAAAACGACACATTTAGTTAACGATTTGCCTTGCCCCCGACAGGAAACAGCTGTCGCAAGAATAGCGGTCGTCTATTTGATTTTAACTGACACAATTTTCGGGTTTTGGACTTGTGAACAGGGTTTTGAGGATTCCTACAATAACATTGATTGATGATCCATACAGTACGGAAGTGTACCGAGTGGCAGTGAATAGCTATGCTGGTCAGATTGAAAGCCGTGCCCAACCTTGTTGGACATGAAAGATGGCGGATGGTGGATTGTGGATAACTACGCGTACCTACCCAATGATCTTCCAAACACCATAATTTTACTGACATCTATGTCAGTTCTCTGCATGATGTACTCGAGAGCAGACTGTGCATCAACATATAAACCTCTTTCAGACGGAGTTCCTTCTGACAAACCATAGCCCCTGTACTCCACCATAAGGATATTAATGTTCAGCTTGTGGTAGAAACCAGAGACGTTTGACAATCTGTAAATAAACATTAATGTTAATTTATACTTAGTTATTAACTTTTGTGTATGTTTCAAGTATGCCAGTGTTTCTGAATTATTGACTTCCCACATCATGAATAGAATGAACTTCACAAAGAAATCATTGGACACCAGCATCATGACCTTTGCTTTCCATATAAAATTGGGCATTAGGCTACTCTAGGCTCAAAGTAAAACCACTTGGTATAAGATTTGACGATAGATAAAGTTTATTTGACTTTAACAAACATAGGCTTGGAACACCAAATGTATACAACGTGTAACGTTAAATGCGCAAAACCTGAAAATAGTTTGATCAGAATAACGAGCAGAATTAATTGAACCACTTTTTAATATAGGTCACATTTTTCAAAAAATCTTCATTAAAAACGTTGCCGTGTCTATTTATTATTAGGTCAAGCAACCCAATGTCAGCGCGGCGCAGCGGCCCGGTGACGACTCCTCCCTCGATAAAGCGTCGTCGCAGACACAAGAAAGGATCAGAATGGCCAGTAAAACTAAAACAGCACATAAAACCTTTACAATTTTTTTAATTATTTATTTTCTCTCTGAAATAGGTCAATTGAATTAAAAATCAGTTGGGGTGTCTGAGGTTTTGCGCATTTAACGTTACACGTTGTATTTAATTCGGAAATAAGTGCAAACTCACCTTTGGCCCATGTTACCAGCATTCCCATGGAAAAATACCATGGTTGGTTTATGATTGCTATTCACAGTTTGTTTTATAAGGAACAAGTGAATTTTGAAGCCATCTTTGTTATTAATTTTAATACTTTCGTATGGGAGTTTGTAGTTGCTGGGCTGAAGAACAAACACCCTAGAGTCGGGTGGGTCATTGGGATAGTACAGCAATAGATCTTGAGCACTGTACAGAATTCCTGTGGACAAAAATTGGATCAGTTAGTAGAAAATATGCGCATGGTGTTTCAACAATGAACAATAATGTGGAGATGTTCAAAATTCGAAGAAGAGTTGAATAAGCCAACTTTAGTCATCATAAGTAAAAAAGTCAGTAAGTAACAGAAAATGTATTGGAAGCGTTAGACGAGAAAATTATACATATTGTGGAGGAAATAATGTGCTAAAAAAACAAGTAACAAACTCGAACAGAAACTAAATTTTATAGAAAAAGAAAAGCGTAAAAATAACCTCGTAATTTTTGGAATGGTGGACTGATGAATTACATAAAAGCCATCATTTTAGACATAGGAATAGTAATAAAATAAACAATGTAAACAGAATTTCGCAGTGGACCTCCAGCAACCAAAATCGTCCCTTAACAACTATGTGGAAAAAACACATAATTATGAAAAACAAGGCAAGCCTTGTAAAGAAATATCACCACACCCGCTTCATAAATATTATTCCATTCTATTCTCATAGTTATGGGATATTTTAACGCCCAGGTTGGCACCCGAGAAGCTGGTGAAGAATTGATATTCAGAAAGCATGGACACAGAAACAAGATTGACAAATAGAAGTCTTTTTAACCTTTTTGAATATGTGAGCGACTATGTTACCTAGGACAAACTATCTCCCCCAAAGTCTCAACATCCAAGGAAATTTGAAAAAATGATAGCTTGTGGATGGAAAAAATACTGGTCTCTGAGGAAATAATGAAGAGTACAATATTTACGCATGCATATTATGAGGAAAACATTCAACATTTGCATTCTTCCTTACATAAAATAAGGCAGTGCACTTGGTTGCTTGCTGACAATCATAGAGAGAAACTTGGAAAATGTCAAAGGGCAACGGAAAGCAGTATGTTAGGGGGCGAACTAAGGGACAAAATCAGGAATACAGAGTTAAGAAGATAAACTAATATTACAGATATATTGTTTTATGGTCTATCCATTTAAAATGGGTCTGGACAGGACTCATGCTTTGATGTAAAACCAACAAATGGTATAAACAAGTGACCCTGTGATACCCAAGAGACTGGACTAGAAAAAAGAGGCATCCAAAAACACGAGCGGAATACAATATCCCGTAACCCTCGGGCAATACTGGAACTGAGTAGTATGATTCTTCTTGGGGTAAAAGCGGAGTGAAATGATTTTTGTGCAAATTTTGTATACGGACAGTGATAAAAATTACTCAACTTCCTCATTGGCCTAGTGGTGTGACAAAAGAGTGACTTTGAAGAATTTCTCAATAGCAGAATTATTGTGATTTCTGTAGGCACCATGAGATCACCATGGGATGCTAGTTTTCGAAACAATATTATTTCATTGGCTTTGATCAATGACAGCAATGTTATTGTTTGGTTAATAACACAAGGTTTAAAACAGTATTTTCTATTCATGCAGAGACAGTTTTCAAAATCATTATTATACCCATGTTTTTGATTAAATATAGCTTAAAGTATTTGTCAGGAGTAGGTTTTGTTTCTCTAATCCCTTTCCAACCGAGTTAAAGTTGATCATGGGTTTCGACTTTCAAAAATTCTGAGCAAAAATGTAAACAACTGTAGTGGACGCAACCGGCGTCGATCTATCGTGGCTCTATCTAAGAATGAGACAAAAATAGTTTTGCACTCTGGATACATATTTCTTCCTGCCAGTTTGTTGAGACCCGAAGGATGCCTGTGTTTTTTAATCCCCGCGCCTTGGACCTCACATATATGAGAGGTCTGACTGCTGAAGACCAGCTTGCATGAGATTTTTTTAAGTATTTTTTCCAGGACCTCTGAACACTTTCCAAGCGATTACTAAGTTTTTACTGATCTATGCGAGTTTTTTTACTCCCGGTTGCAAAGGGATAAGAAATTAAATAACAGTTCGCTTAAAATGAGATACAGTTCTTACATCTAAATAATAATATCATAATTATTTGAAACCATCATCTGCACAATAATTGCTATGGGATGACCTCCATAGAAATAAAATAATGATTTGTATGTATTTTGTATCAAGTAGGTTAGAAGTAGACGCTCAGTGATGTTTAATGCAAGCAATGCAATGTCCAGCAATTGGTCAGGGGGTCGTCTTAGGGGCGGATTAGGGGAGGTAAAGTAAAAATATCATAACTAAAATTTATCTTACCTGATATGCCCAAAGTAAATACAAGAAATGCTGTTATAAATCCATAAAACCAAAATACAACAACACCAGAAAATAAGGTTAAAGTCGAGACAACCCAAAGTCTGTATAATATTATTCGAAGTATATGATACATGTTGCACTCAATTTGTAAAACAACTACTGGGACACTTTAGAAATGAGGAAAAATTGCTAAATATTTCCATAACCTAAGATATTTATTACTGTGTTAAATTGGCAGTAAGAATAATATTGTAAACGTATTACATGATTAGATAAGAATTATAGAATCGCTGATTCGAATTAGAATTTGAGATGATACTGATGTATTGAATTGAGTAGGTATTGTAAATTTGTAATTTGTTGACAGATCATGACAGATGTTACTTTTTTTTTTATTAAACTGAACCATAACTGAACGAAGATTTTAGGGATGTTGCCAATAGGGTGAACGATCACATGGGATTGTAGGGAACATTACTTGCTGCCAATGTTTTCTATTAGAGACTAGACAAAAATAATTTTAGTATTGATATACATTTTTTTTTATGAGATCTAATACGAGGTTGCATTAGGTAATGAAATCTAGCTTTCTTTTTGTGTTACGAATATCACAGTTGAAATTCCTTGTAAGTAAAACTCTTTCTGATAAAACCTCCCCTGCTAAAAAAAAATACGTATGTTTCCCCTTCATATGTATTCTCTCCCATCCATCTATGCTGAGAATTCTCAATAATGTTTTGCGTCCTTTCCCATCCTATTCCATTCATCAGTTACAGGTGATAACTTCTTCTAAAAAAGCCTAGAGTTAGAGCCTTCTAAAAGTCTAGAGCATTCCCTATTCCATCAAGGCGGAGAAGTCTTACTTCTCCGCCTTGATGGAATAGGGAATGCTCTACCATGAGTCGGAAATTACTTTTAACCTTGAAAGAAACCTAGATAATATTTTCACCTTCAATGAGTTATTGGCAAAGTCCAGGAAAATAAATAGAAAAAGAAAAGACCAGCCGTGCGATTCTGTAATCATCTCACCGTGAAAACTTGGGTGAAATGAGCGTGGAGTGAGTCGTCAATAGTGTCAATCCCTAGTATCAACATGACTCACAGCTCACTCTAAGCTCACTTCACCTTAGTTATCACGGTGAGATTTTTCCAGAATCGACCGGCAGGCTGAGTATCGTTTTTAGTCCTCTGACTTCTGAGTCCATCCACCCCAATGTTGGTGGTGAGGCAAAAAGTGAAAACTTATAGAAACTTACAGGCTCTGTTACCTCAAGTGATCCTCTTGATAAGGCATTCTCCCTAGACGAACTTATCTTAAGAATTCTGCATCATCTTCCTAGTCTTTTCCCAACTATAGGTATTGGGGTCGGCTTCTAGTCTAACCGGATGCAACTGAATACCAGTACTTTACATGGAGTGCCTGCCTATGACCTCCACAACCCAGTTACCTACTGGGTAATATGATATCCCTTGGCAAGACTGGTGGTCAGACTTTCGGGCTTTTGACTACCCGTAACGAGTATCGAAGATCTACAAATGGCAGCCCATACCAACGGCTTAGCGTGCATTCATTGCAAAAGTGAGTGAAGAACGCCTACAATATTAACTAAACTTGGTAAATGACTCCAGCTTGGAAGGTTCAAGTGGTTATTCCTCCATAATCATCATTCTGTGTAGTACTCATTGTTCTTATCGACCAATTGCTTTATCGTCTATTCTTATTAAACTTCTAGAACATTTAATTAAAAACCGTTTAGAATGTTTGTTGATAACTGAAGACAACAACGACAACCCAACAACTCAATTCGGCTTTAGGAAAAGTATGAGTACAACTGTGGGTATCCTCATATCAGAGATCCAGGTGGCCCTTAGTAGAGATGAGTCTGTGATAGATAGTGTACAGTCCGATCAAGAAAAAGGCCAATTTTCCTAACCTAGGTAGATTCCAAAAATTTGGAAGGCGATACCTAACACCAATAATGTTGTTAAAAGAAAAGAGAACGTTCAGTATCAGTCCTAAAGACACTTTACTTATAGGGCGACGGGTGGGGTGCCCACCCATACTCCCATACTCTAAAATGAGAGTACAATGCTCTGGTCTATTGCTGCTTCTTACTTGAGCCCTGTAATAAAGAGGCACTTCGCAAACTAGACGCTATTCAAGCTAATGCATATGATTGTCGTAAGAGCAATGAAATCCTCCCCTATAATTGCCCTACAGATAGAATGCGCTCCCCTTAACATTCGAAGACAATACTTCGCAGATCTTTTCTTGTCAGAAGTTTTCGCCCTTTTGTCTCATACTCTATCTTCTTCCGTTTTTAGAACAAACCAGCCTCTCTTTAGAAGTAGGTATCTCATTATCTTACTGGAAACATAAATCGTTTCTTCCGTTGATGAATAAGTACTGAGAGCTTAAGAACCTCTCCTCACCCCTTTGTCAATATCACTCCCTACCAGTATTTTCTTCCGCATACGAGAAAGAGAGTGGTCCATTTTAAGCCATAAGTCGTTTTGGAAGGTGTGATCGGGTCATTTGTGAAGTACCGGCGGGGTTGGGATTTATTTTACCCAGATGCGTCGATGAACAGGAATGGCAGCATACTTTCAGAATTGCCCTTCTCTTTCAGTGCCCTCCAGAGGTTTACGTATTACACAGGGGCCCGCGGGGTAATTGTGTAACATAGGGTACCGATAGCAAAGTAATAAGACGTCTCAATTTTAAATATATTTATTTACATTTTATTGATAAAACTTGTAAGTAGCTTATTGAAAACGTGGTTAATTGTTAGTATAATGTAAACTAAAGAGGACCAGCTTTGCATTGTAGACGCACCTATCGAAAATATACATTATAATAGTGATCCCCTTGTTTTCGTTGTAAAATATCAAAGGCACGTCAAAGATGTACTGTTAATGTTAAAATTCTTTCGTTTATAATAATGCGACATGCTCCTTAGAACACCTTTTTACTTAAATATTTCAGATATAGCTAAATTATTTTATAAATGGACAGAATTCATTTGTAGCAAAATATAAAAAAAAAAGTATGAAGGGAGTAGGGAAAATACTTCGATTGCGTGATTAGTGTACAGACGCCAGCACATCAAGCTACCCGGAACTGTCAAATTTTCCCAATCAACCTTAAATCTAATGCTGTAGCGATAAAGTTTAAAATCTATTAAAGAAATTTGACAGTTTGTAATAGCTTGATGTGCTGGCGTCTGTACATCAATATCAAGTTTTACATCGATCGTCGCTAACATTCACATAATTAAATCTAGCTTTATAACAAAATGCATTTAAAAGCAATCGTGATATAGACACATAATAATAATTTATAGGTATGATTTGATCTTCACATAAACTTAATTATACAGTAAGTGTATCAGGTTCAGAACAGCTTTTATACTAAGAAAAATGTAGATAATATGTCTAATTATATCATCGATTTATAGAATGTATATTTATAATATCTAATAGGTATTACACGTAGCCACATCTTAATAGTTTATTGCATATTTTTACTATATAGTAAGGACCAGTTAATTTGAGCACTTTTTAAATGCAATCTATAGTTAAAACAAGGTTTAGACATAAAAATAATAATATTGAACTAAAATAACATAGAAGTAAATCTGTGTTGTGCACTGATATAATTACCGCATAGCCAATAACTACGTTTCCCGTGCGTAAGTTATACGGAGCAGTTAAGGAAATATAGGAAATTGAAAGAAGACTGAAGTCAGAATTATTAGAGTGAAATCAACACTATTTATGTTATTTCAATAAATTAAAGTATTAAATACATCTCAGTATTACTTTTAACATAGGAGATTGACGTACAGCGATGATAGCTCCAATTGGGCGATAAATGTTCAGGGCTACCGGCTCAGGTTTCATGGAGCGCCTCGCGTACAATGTGGTGGTAAATGATTATAGTAAACCCGACGAGATTTATACCCGCGGTGGTCGCGATGGTTTGCGCTTCATGAAATCTTAGCCTGAGTCATGTTTCTACTGTAAAGGCTTCGCACCTATCGTTTAGTATAATTCACACGAACCACTTCTATTTTAATACATTTCCGACGCATTATCAAATTATATTCGAATAAAAGCACACTTAAAAACATACAATAAAATACACCTAAGCTTATTAAAACATAATCCAAAAGCAAATTTACTAATTAATTTAAAATAATAATATAAACTATATTCTTGAACCGTCGTCGGTGGCAAAAGCATAACATTTTAACATAATGTGTGTGCAGCACCAGACTTTTGACGCAATATAAATTCCACTATTATAGTTAACAATTAAAATAACTAGTTAAGAGTAACTCAATGTCTTCGTCATGAGGGGGTTTAATCCAGTTTCGTAGTCTATGTTACACATATATAATATAGACTGTTTAGCTGACTTTGACGGTTTATAACATTTGACAGTAAGGATATTACAAAAATAATCTTGTACATAATGAATTAATATGAAGAATACTTCAGTTTGATTTGAGTGTTCACTTAGTCAAAAAAAAAATATATATAAACTACACATTACAACAACAACAAAACTAAAACAATACAAAATCGTGTCTAAATGTTGATCTACTTATTATTCTTGATTCCGTTTTTGAGTTTTGTGTATTCATTAAAGAGGTCTTTCACATCTTTCAAGGATGTCTCTATTTGTTTCACGAAGTTTGATGAACTCTGTAAAATGAACACAATGTTATGGGTATAAAAGCTAAACTTGAATGTTGAAACGTTTTTATTATGCAATATAATTAACTAGTAATTAAGATGAATGAACATTTCTTACACATACAATGGCCTCCAAAAGTTTGTTAACATTTTTCCACTTCAGTTGTGATGCCACATTAAGATTTAAAAAAAAAATCAGGTACTCCTAAAGGAATACTTCCTACTTATTTTTTTATAAGTCGAAGGTAGTGGAATTAGGGCTGATTTTTGCCATTCCAGATAAATTTCTGAGAAATAAATTGGAATTCTAGACAGCTCTTCTATACAAAAACTGTCAGACGTCAATTTTATTCCACGATTAGAAATTATCTGTCGATTGAAAAATCAGTAGTAAATAAAAAAAAACGTTAAGTATAGCAGTATAAACATTTGGATCCTAAAATTCTAAATCATAATTTGG
The DNA here is from genome assembly GCA_949629135.1 of Eremobia ochroleuca. Taxonomy (NCBI): domain Eukaryota; kingdom Metazoa; phylum Arthropoda; class Insecta; order Lepidoptera; family Noctuidae; genus Eremobia; species Eremobia ochroleuca. Next base: position 14,409,213 of record OX451384.1, on the reverse strand, counting down.
TGTGTCACAGCTGAAGTAGAAAAATGTCATATAACTTTTGGAGGCCACTATAATTATTTATTTATTTAATAAAAAAACACAATTTAATTAAGGAGAACTAAGGTAATAGTATAATTCGCCAAAGTGAGCATTAATCCGTTACAGAAAAAAATTACCCTGACATAGGTTTACAAAAATAACTCACCGTGATGGGGCAACTCTTCTTGCTGGAGACATGGAAGAACAGTAGATCTTCTCCGACGATAATGTAGGAGACTCCATAGCCGTCGTCAGCCACTGGGCCGAAGCCGCCGCCAGCACTCACGCACTTCGGGTGTTTCTTTAGATCTAACATTGAGGTTTGACCTGAGAACATAGAGTACGTCATAACATTAGTACCTGCTGGCCAAGCACAATGGTCCACTAGAAGAACTAAGTGCGGAAAGCAAACCCGTAATATAGAACATAGTACCTGCTAGCTATTTCAAGATGAAACTTTGAGGAAATACAATATCAGGTGCAGTAAGAATTAATACTCAAAACGGAAGTTAATAATTACATAGTGTATCTGCCAATAGGTCGTGATTTTCCATCACGAATTTCTCAATAGCAACATAGTCAAATGAGAGTTGGGTGATACTACACATCTGCATATAAACCCTTTGGGGAATCCTTGCTCTGCGAACACTCTAGCGACTTGACCATTACGACAGTTCCAAGCCTGCAAGTGTGATTGAAAATGTTATCACCAGTTAATTACAATTTATTTATTTATTTATTCCTTTATTTCAGGCAACTAGGGCCCATAGAAAAAACAATACATACTACTACAAATATTAAACTACTTATAAACGAATACATAAAAAAGTATCACAAATACAATACTATAATAATATAACTTAAAAATACTATAATACATATAACATAAAAAACTAATAACTACTGAACACGAAGTGTCGGCGTCGTGTTTCGCTGACTGGTGTCATGTAGCCGACCATGAAACCGGCGATAAACAACACCCTTCGGCCAGAACTCTTCCTTGAGGAACTTCTCGAGATGATGTGTCGGAACACGCACCACGAACGACTGGAAGTTCGTGTTGTGACGCGGCTCCAACTTCTCGACTCTCAAAGTTCAGTTGGTCTTCACACGCAGATATTCCACGATCTCCTCAACCTTCGTGGAGTGGCGCAGTCTGGACACGTACAGCAGCGTCGTCGGGATTGCTGGACGCAGCAGCATGTTGGGTCCTGTCGGCGCGGTGCCGCACTGGTTCCGACAAAGAGGCTTCTTCTTTTTCTCCACCTTGATGAAACCATCCTTGTCGCTCGTGTCCTTCCCTGGATTCTGCCTTACCACAACCTTCTTGGTTTTAGACCAGCTTCGCTTACACCCTTTTGGTATTTCCGCTTGTTTTACCTGCGAGTTTTGCGATTGCAGGCTTATTGGCGGCGGCTACTGCTGCGTAGGCTCGACTGGGGGTCGACGAACCTACACACATCGTTGTTTCCACCTGTGTCGAGGCAGGGACGGCCACGGCACGCTTTGCAACGCATGCATTCTCGGCAGTTGGTGACGCATTCGAGCTCGCCGACTCGAAACTGCAGATGGAGGCGTTTCGTGCCCCGCGAAGCGTGTTCACGTTTGCGGCGGAGTCAGTAGGTGACCTACTTGCAGAAATTGCATTACGCAATAATACTACTTCTACTCGTAGATCACTGATGGTGTTATTGGATGCCTCCAACTGGATGTTGCATCTCGGCCTGGCTTTGCTTCAGGAGTGTAATGTCCTTCAGCAGCCTGGTGACGTCTACGTGGTCGAACGTGACGGGAGGCGGCTTGTGCAGATCCTTTGCCACGAATTCAGGCACGTCGTCCGGGTCGGTCTCCTTCATCAGCGTTACGATGTCCTGGAGCCTCTTCTCTGTACCGCCCCTTCGACGAGACGGCATCTGGCTGACTTTGCCGAGCGTCGTGAATAGTAGCAGCTTGGCACTGCTAATCTCGTCCTCCTTGTACGAAGACTTGCAGATCTGCAAGATACTGACCTCATCCATGTAGTCGTTGGCATGCTTGATGAATGCCAACACTTCGTTAACTATGAGCGTTTGGGAACTCATAGCGGAAAACGGGCAGCGGATATAGCCATGCAATTCGCGAATGTAATATTCGTACTGTGCAGCGCAAACGCGACCATACTCGACCGTAATCGCCAGGTCCCTACTGCCGAATTATTATCTCCGAATTATTATTAAGACGGCGCTGGAGGCACGAGCGGCGCTGGGGCGCCGCGTGGTTAGCATGTTTTTGTACGGACAACCAGGTAACATAACAAGCTTATAACTTTGTGGTTTTTCATGATACAGTTTTGAAATTTTGTACATAGATTCTTTACATAAATATACTAGACACGTGTTTCGGATTTCGCATATACTAAAACTAATGTTGTATAGGTAGAATGTGAAAATACTGACCGTGAGGCGTTTGGCTTGTGGAAAGTCGCCACGGTTCGTTGAACACCTCCTGAAGAAACGGCGACTCCAGCTCGAGATACTTCGAGACGACGTACAGACAGAACAGATGACGGTCGATGCCTCTGCCGGCCATGGCGTCCTGGTAGCCCAGCTGATGACGGTGGCTGGCCTTCACGAACAGATCCATTCGCTCTTGCACCTAAATTAATATAATTTAATTAAAATCATAATCACAATATATCTGAAAAATTATTGAAAATAGAGCACCACCACCACGATGTTTTTGTTTATTTACGGCCCCGAAGGACCCATTCACAGCCTCGAGCGACGTGACTTGCGTCAAACGCGCGCGCGTCATCTGTATCTGTCTGTCGCTCCGCGGTCACTCGTGGCATGCCCTAAGAAACTTCTTTTATTTGTTTTCTCCACAGTCACTTTCGCAAGACGCATGTCGCTTGAGCATGTAGCTCGTGGCCACGGAGTTGCTGTGCGTAAGTATGACGTACCGTAGAATTAGGGTTGTTCATAGCCTTCACCCACTCGGAGCTCTCGATGGTACAGGAGCGGACGGTCTCTGTGCGGCCCTCGCGGAACAAACGCGTCATAGAGGCTTCGTACGTCAAGCAGAAACGGCCCGCATCGCGGTAATACGACAGCTGTAGAATCAACTGGATGAACGCGTCCGGAGATATTCGGCAACTCTTCATGAAACCTGCATAGTGAAATGAACAAATAACACAACTCATGTAAAAAATCTTTAACTTTAAGGTGGTCTTTTCGCTGTTGCCTGTCTGTAGATGTCTAGACATACCACCTTTGTATGGACAGGAAGATAAGAAAATAATTAATAATATAATAGTGAATTTACAAACTTGCAAACTTGAAAGAAGTGTGCTTAGATAAGACAGTTCACTACTTCACTAGTTTCACGGCCATTTCACCGTGGCATTGCTAAAGAAAGGCTGAGGTTTTCAAAGTGCATATAATGGAATCGCACCCTTATGCTAAGTTTTTCTTTTTCTCTGTCATTTTCTTTGTTCGCTTTGTGAAGGCACGAACCAAGCCGTAAAGCTATTTAGAAGCTTACATACCCTTTCCATATTTGGTGTACATCAGTATCCTGAGGTCGACGTCGTTGAGTAACTTCTGTGCGACGTTGTACGATACGTCAATGTTCTTGACGAGCTCTTCGTGCCCAAGGTCCCATTGCAAACGAATTGGCGCCGGGGGAGGTGAATCAACCGTGCCTAGTGTATTGCCGTCTTTGTCGTATCTGAAACGGCACTTTTGTTACTTTTTCTAACTTGTTACTACACTTACAAATGCCTACTAAATATTGTAGGGTATTAGTGGGCTTCGGCGAAAGTAAACACTAGATTGACCAGTTACAGAGACGTGAGGAAGAAAGAACGTTTTGCGCCCGAAATATAAATGTCTAACCAGTATATATTTAATTCGTGGGCAAACCAAATCACATTATAATAATAATTTGTGAGAAATGTTTAATTTTGGGAACAATAGAGAAAGTCATAATGGGATGAAAATGTAGATAGTCAGAATGCTCACCCGACTTCCAATTCGCGCCAAATAACGTACTCCCATAAGTGTCCCATAACAGGTGCGTCTGCCCTAAAAATATGTAATTTTTGTGTCAGGTAGTTATTTGATATAAGATATTGTAGTAAGTAATGTAATTTGTATAGATTTGTTTCCTTACCATGTGTGTTCCGAGTTAAAACCAACCTGCGAAACAAAAAAGTTAACTTTATTAGAGTTCATGGAAGCATGACGTTTTAGTAACTATTATTTTTAAGTATTTACAAATTTCGTATAACTACTTTAATGCCGTATATAACTAGTTTAATTTACCGTAACATAGGCATGTGATACCCAACAACAAATTAATACACTCGGACTGATCGGAATCATCTCGGACTTTTTTTATTGCATTCATCGAGGAGGAAGCATGCAGGCTGTTAAAGGAGTCTGCCGAGTTTGCGTAGGAAAATGCCCCTTACCGCACAAGCGCCACCTCGCGGTGAAGTAAACTAGGGGGTATGCTGACTCGAATACAAAAATTACCATTGTTCTAAGTGGATGAGAACATTGTCTAATAACCTCCAAAGTTACATTGAAGTCTATGGGAAAAACAGTTTTTCGGCCCTCGGCCATTTATGCACCTAACAAACCGACATTCGATAACGTGAGAAAGTAGATCTACATAAATCCTATCGAATGGTGTATTGCAATCTTTGGGGAAATTCCACTTCACTTGTCACTTTCAGACTGAGCTAAGCTGGGCTCAGTCTGTATGGACTACTTTGTTTGTTTATTATATGGTGTACATAATAAAGAGTATTCTATTCTATTCTATTCTATACATTTCTCAACGCTCCCTATCGCACTCGTTGTTACCTCCTACAATTCACCCCCTTGCTCGCTTACAGAGTTCAGAGGGGAAAAAGGAAATAATTTCCACTGGGAACTGGGAAGGCTCGAACACACAGCCTCTGTGTTCATGTTGAGGTACAGTTTTCGGCAGACTCCTTTATACAACGTGTAACGTTAAATGCGCAAAACCTGAAAATAGTTTGATCAGAATAACGAGCAGAATTAATTCAACCACTTTTTAATATAGGACACATTTTTCCAAAAATCTTCATTAAAAACGTTGCCATTTGTGTTTCGTGTCTATTCATTAATAGGTCAAGCAAGCCAATGACAGCGCGGCGCAGCGGCCCGGTGACGACTCCTCCCTCGATAAAGCGTCGTCGCAGACGCAAGAAACGATCTGAATGACCAGTAAAACTGAAACAGCACTTACAATTTTTTTAATGAGTTATTTTCTCTCTGAAATAGTTCAATTGAATTAAGAATCAGTTGGGGTGTCTGAGGTTTTGCGCATTTAACGTTACACGTTGTATAATCAGTCTATAATGTTCCCACTGCTGGGACACCAATCTTGTCCAATCTTGTTAAACTGTATATATTTTGCTTTCCCATCTAGTCTAAGCTGGAATGTCTCATGTGACTTATTCCTTTTAAACTGGAACACAGCAATGCCGCTTGACGACAGAAAGGTCAAGTTTTACAATAAATTGGAAGCTCTAGGTACTTACTACTAGATTTGATATCTCAAGTCGTAATTCTGATATTCAGAGATAACAGGGAAACTATACATGTAGATACTTACAAAACCGTTTTTGCTAAAACAAAGGTTGAATGACTTGTCAAACCACCGATCGTGACCTTTGCCGTGAAGTAGCACATGGCCCATCTCGTCCAGTTTTGAAAGATTGTTTTCATCATAGCCGTACTCAAAGTCATCTGAAACAATATTACATTTCTTGAGCAAAATGTCAGATACTGAAACGACCTATGGACTGTCCCAATGCGTGCTCCTCGAAGACAAAACAATTGTAAGATAATAATATGACGCTATTAATTATGATTACTCAATTTATTTGCGATGTATGTCTAGACGAAAAGCGTCATTACTGCCGGTCGATTCTGGAAAAATCTCACCGTGATAACTAAAGAGAAGTGAGCTTAGAGTGAGCTGTAAGATGACTTACAGCTCACTCTAAGCTCACTTCTCTTTAGTTATCACGGTGAGATTTTTCTCCCTAGCATTTAATCCCTAGCATCAGTATGAACTGATGCTAGGGATTGACACTATTGACGACTCACTCCACGCTCACTTCACCCAAGTTTTCACGGTGAGATGGTTACAGAATCGCACGGCTCGTTAAATATCATAGGGCTAGCTGTGCCCGCGACTTCGTTCGCGTGGGTATTGAATTTCATTGCTTTTAGTTTTTTTTTTGCACGGAACTTTTAATTATTTTTCCAAAATAAAATCTCCCAGTGAAAGTGCCATCAAAATCGGTCCAGCAAAACCGGGGATTAGCCGGAAAAAACAAACAGACAGACTTTTTTTTTCGTTTTAAGTACCGTATAATACTTTCATATGCATTTAGCCAAAAGCTATAATTTTGACATTGCAAAGAGACACTTCAATTTTATTTATTCGTATAGATCACTATAAAATAATTAAGTAAGTACGTACTTTCAGTTTAACCGCGATTTGTTACATTGTTGTCAAGTAGATAGAAATGTGTGTTTTTAAAAAGTATACAAGTATAGTTCTCTTATAAATTCAGCTCATTGCTTCTTTAACCTCTATAAGCTTCAGAATTCGCACTAGTCTTTTCCCAAATAGTGATCCTGGATAATTCATATTAAGAGTTGTTTATAAGAGGGCCCGGCGCACCATGTGCCCTCAAAATCCATCCTTAAGGCTACAAAGTAATTATGAATAAGCGCTGTTATAAAGTTAAATTGTTTGCAATCAATATGAGGTTGGCTGTACTACGATAACGACTCGATGAGCTGTCAGCGAATGGAACGCTGGTGTAAGTATGTAGAACATTGTATACTAATACGGATCTTGAAATGGGGACGACTACTAAAATGTATGTTACAAAACTATGCAGCCGAGGTACCTCTTTAGTTCACGAATCGGTTAGCAAATAATGGACGGTGTTTTAGAGCGGCGGGATACAAACTGTTGTATTTAAACTGAATCAATATATTTATTAAATAAATACTTTAATCTGACCATATAAAATACAAAAGGGCAATTTCTGATCTATTCGCATTCAGAAATTATAAAAATGGTATTTTGTTATGATCGGAATCCAGATCCCTTCTTATCTGCGCTGCGCCAGCGTCACGTGAGCGTAATGTACCTCAAGTTTCGAACGTTCAATGAACGAAATGTCGAAGTGGAAACAGACACAAATTGAAATAAGTGGTCAGACACATTTTTTTTTTTTAAACAAAAATGCTCCATTAATTTATCTCTTTCTTCATTTGACATTCAGGATTTTTGTCTGTTTTTGTGTGGTTTTTCTGTTTCCACTTCGACAATTCGTTCATTGAACGTTCGAAACTTGAGGTACATTGAGCGTACTTGTATCTAAACTAACATCCTATAGATGCACCGTTAGCGTCGCGGTTGCGCGCCGTATATGTTCGTAACGTGTGCTCAGTGCGAACTCTCTAGCCGCATCTAAGATACATGAACGTGGGATGATACTTTAAGCAAAGAGTACGTTGTATTAAAAAAAACCCAGCCATCCAGTAAAATGTATTAAATTCTAATTTTACTACAATGCGTACAATTAGATAAAATAAAAAAGAGGTCATTGATACCCACAATCTCCAATGAAGGTCGTCCTCTTATCGTTGTAGATATTTGTATGACGGAACTGATTTACTGTTCCGTGTCTACAGTTTTGTGCGTAAATATGAATAATTACGAGATGTATTTTGGTCTCAATAGATAATCATGCTTACTTGTATAGGTTTTGAAAGGAACGTTTAAACATTAACAAATACTTTCTAAAATAGAGCACCACCCATCAAAACCATTCTCTCGCGCTTCTACCAATTCATTTGGGGTAAGCGCAAGATATCTTTTTCTATCATACCTCCCCCTCCTCCTCCTCCCCCTTCTTTCCCTATTAGTCGTCATCCCTTTCTAGTCTCACTCATGTTTCATACAGTCCATCCATCGTTTCTTTGGTGTTTCCCTACTCTTATAGCCATAAAATAGAGCATACTATTTTGAATGCCTTCAATTTGAGAATAATACTTAAAACCTCGGTAATTACGTGGCCATTTACGACCTAGGTCTCTCTAAGCGTAGATGAGGGCCCAGGACCCATCAAACTCAAACTCAAAGCATTTATCACTACATAGTATAAAACAAAGTTGCTTCCCGTTGTCTGTCCCTATGTATGCTTAAATCTTTAAAACTACGCAACGGATTTTGATGCGTTTTTTTTTAATAGATAGAGTAATTCAAGAGGAAGGTTTATATGTATAATACATGCATAATATAGTAGAGAAACACTGATCATTTTAGGGGTTTCTAATGTGATGTCGTAAATAACATTTTTTTGCGCTTACATTGCAAACGCTGGCTTAACCCTACGAGATAGATCAAAATAATGTACTACAGTATTGTACACCTTAAAAAGGTCTACAAAAAAGTCCGCGATGGCATATGTCTATCTCTTAGGGATAACCCACAATAACCATTTTTTTATCCTATACTTTTTAAGAGAAATAATGGCTCTAAAATTATCAGTGTTTCTCTACTATATTATGCATGTATTATAATATGCATATTATAAACCTTCCTCTTGAATCACTCTATCTATTAAAAAAATCCGCATTAAAATCCGTTGCTTATTTTTAAAGTTCTAAGCATACATAGAGACAGACAGACAGCGGGAAGCGACTTTGTTTTATACTATGTAGTGATAGTGATCAGCATTGCACCCGTGCGAAGCCGGGGCGGGTCGCTAGTTTCTAATAAACCAATTGCAGGCACTTGAATTGTCAAGGGGTCGGTCAGTCAGAAAGATGAAGCTAATTGCCCACGCCAAAGCGTAGTAGGTACCTATGGAGATGAACGGGCAAGAAACTCAGACACTCGTTTGAATCATAAAATTGTTACAAAATATTGGTTTCATCATTAATTTTGAAATTATAGGTACATGTGAGAACGATATAGAAAGACGTGCACGTGAAAAAGATAAAAACAATAAACAATTCAGAAATAAAAATAAATTAAAATATGCCGTGGCGGCAAACTTATAATTTGCTTGGCTGCATAGTTTGCGTTTTATGTAAGATTTGAATTTCGTTTCATTGAGTTGTAGTGTGTGGAGAGGTATTTTATAGTAACACTCAGTACCCCATGAAGGATGCGTCTACTTTAGCCAGTCTGAAACCTGGTTGAACTAATTGGTCCCAATTTTTAGTTCTATAGGTGTGTCTGTCACCTTTTTAACGGAAAAGATTTAAATTTTTCCTTACGTACATGTAGTTTTCATAGATATGTATATTGACAAGGTACCGTCCTAATGTTGATATCTTTAAACGGTTCCCTTAGAGAATCGCGCCTACGGAGGCCATATGTTGATCTGGTGGCTCTTTTCTGCAGAATAAAAATAGATAGTAAAATACCGTAAGACATGATACTGTGAAAGTAACTGAAATAGACTAGCCTCGCGGTATCTAAATTAGTAAATTGACGGATTTTTAATTTTGATTTGTCGAAAAGCTTTTATAACTATCATTAGGGTTTATATGTTTAAATTGAAATTCAACTTGGCAGCCTGGAAAGTTCGCTCTTAATAAATCAATTGATACATCGGGTGAGGAATTTAAGGCTTCCGTCTTTTTGAATGGCATATTAGTAAAAAAAAAAAAAATCTTGGGCTAATTCTAAGTTAGAGCTTATGCCACATGAAGTCTCCAATGTGTAATTAGTGTTGAACACGAGTCTTCGTAATCGGAAGTTTCCGAAGAGTTATCACTCTCATGAAAACGTTCGTGATTATCAACTTCAAGGAGTTAATATGGCGTCAGTATCCTTACCAAGGCATACGTTGAAGGCGGCGCGCTCGATGCAGTGCAGCGAGGTGCGGTTGTGTCCGCGGTTGAACATGGTCTGTCTGGTGTGCGCCCAGTGAGAGCGCTCGCCCGCGGTCAGCGCAGCCACGCGTTCTTCTCCAACCATCGGCTCTGACTTGTCGTCGAGGATTTGTTGAATTTGTCTACAGAAAATGGTTACTTCAACTATATGGAACTAAGGTTTTCTCGTCACATTTTGCGCAAATAAATGTATTTTCTTTATATTCCCGACTAACTAGATTTCATAAAGGCAAAAGACATGCAAGTCGGTTGCTAGCCATTAACCCACACAAATGTTCTGTTTCACGAAAGCGGGTTGGTCTTATTTGTGTGAGTAAAACAATCGATGCACGTGGTGATTAGTGTCTGTTGGCGTAAAGGGGGCTCGGCCAATACTGAAAGCTCCCGAAATTACGCCCATAGAAACAAATTGTAAGTGCCTTCGTGAGATAGAACATCTTTACCAACTATTTTACACATCAGAAGTTGTTATTGCAAAGTTATAGTACAATGGCATGCTATCTCTTCTTACATGACTTACTGGCATGTATATTCCTGTATTGAATACAGCCAGTAATCTTTGAATAAAAAAAAAAAACAAAAAAAATAACAGATGAAAACAAAACTAAAGAATCCAAGCGTTACTGCCGTGCGATTCTGTAACCATCTCACCGTGAAAGCTTGGGTGAAGTGAGCTGTCATTCGCTAGGGATTAACGCTATTAAGTGCTCATTTATGATTTCAGGGTGAGATTTTTACAGAATCGACCGGCTTTTTCCTTATTCACCGTTGCACCGGCCGGGGCACCCTATCACCGTTGATTAGCCCTTATAACTTTACATATATGCAGATAGGTTGGAAAACGGCGGCATTGAACGTCGACCTCAATTAGCTTGATTGGTAAGCAGTCGGATGCTTGACACTGCTTATTAAGCGTATTCGACTGACGCAGTGGATTATAATTGCATAATGCGCACATTGCTTCAGCGTTTATTTGTGTTTAATTAATATGTCGACACTATTTCAACCAAGTGTTATTTCGTAGCGAAATAAATATCGTATAGCGAAAAAAATAACTCATTTTCTATTGCTGCAGATATGAAAGTATTTTTAAACATTTGTTGTAAATGTTACGTAATTTATATTAGATCTAAGAATAACATGTATCAATGTATAACTTACACTTGAATTTCTGCAGGTTTCAATAGGCGTCCTCGTGAGTACACTAGCACTTTGTAGTACCTTCCTTTATGGTAGACCGTGATATGCGTCGAGTCCTGATAGTGCACGATTTTGTCGCGCTCGATGCCGGGGACGCGTACCGTGTTGAAGAGTCTCTCGTACTGCCACGAGCAAAGAGGCACCATGTTTTGTAACATTATCTATGGAAAAAAAATAACAAAGTTCGTTTTTTAAAAATGTACTCCATGCTTTTTAGGTAATACGGCCTGGTGTCCGCAAGTCCAGGTAAATGCGCGTATTTTGAGTATTTTCTGTTCTCTACGACTCCGGATTTTGGTGAAAACAATTGCAAGAAACCCTGGCTGTTCCTAGCCATCTCCCGCTTCGTGCAGGCCTAGATTGAAGCAAGCTAGCCACATCGCTCATATGTACTTGAACAGACAGGCAAAGCAAAGATCGCTGGACGCCTGCGGGAGGACATCGACGACAATTGACGGTCTGGACAAATTTCCAGCAAACGTGGCTAGATTGGTCAAAACAATGACTTTTTGAATAACGAAAGGGAAGGTTTTCATCATAATCGTCCACAGTCCGTCTTCACCCACTAGCATAGGTCTCTCTATTCATGTGCCAATCCCTGCTGAGACACATTATACAAAAAAATATCGTTCTTGTAAACAGATAATGCCCCTACAAAAAACAAGGATGTTCACTGGCTTATTCTGCCAAGTTTTATTGAGACTTGATTTTTTATAATTTAAGTACTTATTTGTTATATTATTAATAATAATTCAGCAGTGCTAATGGTTTGTTATCGGATAATGTATCGGGTAAGTACCTATATTGTACCGAAATATAAAGCAAACACATCATCAGACTAGTCGGTTTTTCAAGCTAACCAGACGCTGTTGTTCACACAAAGACCCATTTACTGGAGAGAAATTTGCATTTAGGTACGTTCCATTTGCATTTAAAGGTAAAGAAGTTACAGTTTCGTACGGCAACGCCACCGTCTCATTGTGCATCTAGTTTTTCAAATGTTATTGACGTGTTTTTGTATAAACCTACACATAAATAAACATCACTTATCATATAGATTCAAAAATATAGATGTTACGAACTGGTTCAAGTTCTTGTCTATCGATGAGTCTCCTGAACTTGAGGCACAAGTGAATAATGACACCGGCGCGCGCCGCCTGGGATCTAGTTGGTCTCATCAAGATAGCGTCGGTTCCGTAGAAGTTTGAGTTGACCATCAGAGGCGAGCGGCCTCGCAGGTACACGTACTCCTCCCACCAATCAGACACGTAGTTACTCGACCACCTACGAGAAAAAGATACCATTCCATTTTGTGACGTGAAGCACTATGGGATCAAACCTGAAATCGCGAAAAAAAAATCAGTTGTTCCCTACATTTATGTTCATACGAGTCGTCAAAATGTAGGGAACAGCTGATTTTTTTTTCGCGATTTCAGGATTGGTCCCATAGTAAAAGTTGTTCATAATGATGAGTACAATGACCTCTTAAGAGGTTGTTGGTGTTTTACAAATAACCCTGTATACAACTTTTTTTTGCAATCTAGTATTTTTTGGACCGTTTCCACTAGATAAAGTGAAGCTTCGTATTCTTGGTTACAAACGAAAGTTGTGCTTGAAATATGTTTTGCAAATATTCGGCATGCACTGTTTTTCGCAACACAAAAAATATATGCTGCTGTAAAAACGCTGCGCAACTAGCTCGCCCAATACAACTCTCTTTAGTTGTGTTGAGCGACTATTGACCGTGAATACAAGACTCAACCAATAAACATGAAAGAAGAGTCAATTACACGTCAATTAATGTGACTCTTGAAGATAAGCTAATCAATTATTATTTTAATCTGAAACTTCTGCGTGATTCCAGCAGTGTGATTCTGTAACCATCTCACCGTGAAAACTTAGGTGAAGTGAGCGTGGAGTGAGCTGTCAGTGTTAACCCCAGGTGGGTTAATACTAGGGATTGACTAAGCAAACATTTACAATTATAATCGAGATTTTAATCATATTTTTTAAGCTAATTCTATTGACCATTTTATGTAATTATTGATGTGTTTTCTAGTTTTCGTTTTAGTTTTTTTTAGTTTAGTTAGGGTAGTCTTTTTCTTCCTAGTTTAAAACCCCACAAAATAGTAATGTTTCGACAGCTAAAATACTTACAGGTTTAATATTATATAAAATCACCAATAGAATTAGCATGAAAAAAAATATTATTAAAATCTCGATTATGATTGTAAATGTTTGCTTAGTCAATCCCTAGCATCAGTGGGATGACACAGACTGCTCACTCCACGCAAGTTTTCACGGTGAGATTTTTACAGAATCGATATGCTGCTTTGATAGATAAGATAGTCTATAGTATAATAATTACCATGACTTTAGTACAAGGTATCTCTGTAGCTTCACAGCAATAGTTTCTTCAAATTCTTTAGATAATTTTTCTACTCTCTTATAGTTGTCGTCGTCCAATAGGGGGCGAACACTAATCAGGTACTGAAACAAAACACACGTTTAGGTCATTGTATTATTATATTATTATTATTATTATATCATTCAGTATTACTCTTTCCATACTCCAAGTAAGTTTACCAACATACTAGTTTCTTCTCTCCATATTTACATTTGGGAACCAATGCCTATAAAAAGAAAGGTAATAACTGTGGAGAAAATGTGTCAGTTGGTGACCGCTGCGTCAGTTAAAAGATAGACGAAATTAAATTAAGGCAGAAAATAGACTAGAATATTTAGATTTCAATGCTAATTTTCAAGCTGAAAGCTTCAAACAAAAATGCACTAAAAATTGTAGACTTAAAGGCGTACACGCAATGTTTTATCATTTGGCATAAATATTTGAAGATCTGACGTGCGATTCTGTAACCACCTCACCGTGAAAACTTGGGTGAAGTGAGCGTGGAGTGAGCTGTCATTAGGGATTAACACTATTGACACTGCTCACTTCAAGCTCACTTCACTTATGATTTCACGGTGAGATTTTTACAGAATCGACCGGAAGATCTGATTTGATATTTGTGTGTGGAAACAAACAACATTGTTTTGAAATGGACTCACTTACCCGTTTCATAGTATCTCTAACAGCAGGTAGCGGTAGTCTTGGCAATGATCCTTGAAAGCTATACAACTTGGGTTTGTTCCACCCTGATAATACTTTGACTACACTTATCCAGAGCATAGTCTTAACCGATATCTTCGATCCTGGAGCACGAGATTCATACATCCAACCCTTAAAATTATAAGTTTTTGTTAATAAGTTCCATTTATCACTAAACATACTTTACTAACAATTCAGATTTGTAAAGAGACGCATTTACCTTGTACATTAATAGCAGTTTGAGAACGTATCTCATGAGAAATATCACACTAAGCCACATAGTGAGAGCTGCCAATAAACAAGCGATGACCTGCCACATCGTGGAGTTGCTAAACAAACATAAATTTATTGTTACAACAAGTACCACCAACAAGTGCCACCGCGGATGCAGTCTTAACTACATTGACGGTACCCTTGAACATCGGTTGTACTGGCTCTGGACGCCTTATGTATATGACAATTGAGATCAGCGATTAGCGATTACATGTGTGTGTCTGGATGTTACAACACAAAGCAATCTTTCAAATAATTGTGCTTCATCTCATATGTATAGACACGTGTATGAGATTATGTAAGCTAGTGAATTACAATACACGACACTAGGTACAGTATACGATCAAAACTGCATAAGCACGATAAGGATAGTATTGCTGTGAACACGCCTTACCTAAATCTGTGGGTATACGTGATGTATCAACAGGGTACATAATTACGTATGACCTTAGTTGGTTCATACGATTGCTAAAATTCACATCTTCATAGCAAGTACCGATAGTGGGTAACGTTAGTAAACGCGTAGGTCTGGGTTCCAATCTCGATATGAGACTTTTAATAGCAGTGCCCCGCGGTTTCATCCGCACAAGTTTTGAACCCGTGGGAATATCGGGATGAATAGTATTCTATGTGTTAATCCTTGTTATAAGCTGTCTGTGTACCAAATTTCATCCAAATCCGTTCAGTAGTTTTTGCGTGAAAGAGTAAAACATCCATCCATCCTTACAAACTTTCGAGTTTATAATATAAGTAGGATTTATCTTTTCAACAATAATCTTTATCGTTTTTTTTTTTATTCGATATATCAATAAACGAGAATAAATTATTTTTATTTTTATATTTTTACGTAGATGTGGTTAAAAATAAAAATGTTTTATAAGAGATTTTAAAATGTTTATTCGTTATAATTTTATAAATAAACTTCTAGTTAAAACCGTTTGTTTTTACTTAAAGAACAAATTATTAATTATTACCTGCGTAATAAGTGAACTACGACCAATACTTAAAATATTGTATATTAGAAATATGTATAATAATATTGTGCTTTAATTATTACTGTCTGTGCGAACTCTAACAAACCATAACTAGCAAATCTACGCACGTAAATAAAGCAAGTTCGAGTAATTATAAAAATATTAAAAAAAAAATATATCACCTCACGTGAGATTCGAACCCACGGTTCGCTACGCATAAACTCGCTTACCGACGCATGATAACCGCTAAGTTATCATGCTAATGGTTGAATTTACGAAATACAATCAGTTGCCAACGAATGCGAGTATGTGTGTCTATAGTGTAGAAAATCTCATTAAAAAACGGTCGTAAATTAAACCAAAGTATCAATATATTGCTTTGTGAAATTGCTACTCTACTTATGATGCGTGCTGTACTTGAAGTGTATTGTAATTCACTAGCTTACAATTTACAACGGCTATCATTATGGCACAAAGTCTTAACGCATCAAAAAGGTTATCTAGCAGAAAACAGACCGCTGGTGATTCCAAACTAATTTAAGTGATTATTTACAGCTAGGCTCAGGGGGTGATTTCTCAATCGACAGATACTCGTAATTTTTATTTGTGGAATAAAATAAGCGTCTGACAGGTGTTGTATGGAAGAACTGTCAAAAATTCAAATATTTCAATAAAATTATCTGGCGTTGGAAAAATCAGCCCTTAGTAACAATAAAATTCATCCAATAGTCATACCGTTTAGGTTTAAAACATCTCTTTTTACTAAGCATGTACCGACGCCAGCACATCAAGTTACTCGAAACTGTACCATTTTCCAAATCAAGTCTGAACCTTATGCTTTGGCGATATAGTTGAAAATCTATGAAAGAAATTTGACAGATTGTAGTAGCTTGATGTTCTGGCGTTTGTACATATGTATCTTTAAGCCTGTAGATAACTACCAAATCGTCATCAGCTTATTGTGGGTGTGTTTGGTACTACCCTCCGTCTACGAGATAAAAAAAAAACATGTTTTATCAGTCATTGGCTATCTGATATCTTTATTAAAGTATTTTACATAAGATTGATGAACACGGATGCGATTTTGTTGCTGACAGCGCAAGATAATCACTAGACGGCTGTTGCAAATATTGTGGATTAAATTGTATTACATTGATAGGTAGGTAATACGAGCTGGTGTCGCAACTCCACGTCAATGCGTGTATTTAGCATATCGGTATTATATTGAAAACTAAGCTTTGAATCAACAGCGAAATCAGCTATTAGCCCACTTTGTTGAAGAATTTGCAAATAATTATTTTTTGGTACAAATTATTCAGAATTTGGTTTGCCTGACACACCCAAGTATTAGTGAGGTCAATGCCAATTAATAATATAAATCAATCCGAAATTTTAACAGTAACTAATTCCATGATTAGAGTTCAAGTAACACTTACCTAGGTAAAACAGATAATGCTTTTTGTACTAATCCAAATGGTACGCTGAATCCGGAAAAATGCGCGGCCACGAGTAGCGTCCACAGCACGTAGAGAGACTGCATGTGGCCTGGGTACACGCCATTGTGCACGCTATTCTGTGAAGCAATACACCTTGATTAGCTTCTTAAAATTTGTAAAAAAAAAAACCATCCTGGCTGCCAGATTCATTTTCAGCGGAAACCGTGGCAGTAAACTACTCCTTCATTAGTCAAATATTTGATTTTGGTCAAAAGCCCGATATGACTCAAGCAGCTTACTATTAGTCGAGCGGCTAAGACTTTATACTGACTAATATATTGTGAAATTGGTAAATACTCTGTCAGTTCCGTAACTGGGTTGTGGAGGTCGGGTAGGTAGTCGCTCCATGTAAAATACTGGTATTCAGTTGCATCCGGTTAGACTAGAAGCCGACTCATAGTTGGAAACAGGCTAGCCAGATTGCTTGATTAAGTCTGTCTGGTTCGATTGGGCTCCTGCCACATGCATTATCACTTTTTTCAGCTATTTGTCATCTTAATGACAATTTGGTTGGTACCCACATTAAATAGGTACCTACACCAAATTTTTACATTTACTTTTCTTACGTAAATAGACAATTTCGTTAATAAGTTGGATTGCAGTTGCAGCCTTGCATGACTATGTTAGTTACACGAATATTTTATTAACTCAGTAAAAATTTTGTATCGTTTGGCAGGTGCGGGGGGGGGGGGATGAGTGGGTTATGAGTATTTTTATTTTCTCGATAAATATGCATTACCTTTTAATAAGAGTGGTAGCGTCGTTATAATCGGGGACCCAACCCCTACCCGCATTAACCCCTTTTACCCCCCAACTCCTGCCAAACGATACCAGATCCAACCCGATTAACTAATTGCAACACTAAAGGAGGGGATTTTTTTATTTGTTTAAAAACTGATTGCCCTGTAACTCGCTAATTACTTATATCTTAACCATCGATATTGAACGACACTGATGTTGATTTATTATCACTGAAAATGAACTTAAACAATGCCCTTTTAAAACATTAACGTTTCACTGAATGCTGAGTAAGTAAGTAGGTACTTATTGATTACATTTAGCTGGCACCATTTAGTACTATAGAGGGAAACGACAATGCGGACGCAATTGCCTACAAAGCAAATTTACATAGTATATGTATTATATTTATTTAAAGTGGAATTGTTGTATATGCAAAAAGCAAACAGGAAACTAATGGTATCAAGCCATGTTTAGGAAGGTAGGGTAACTATTTAAAATAAGAAATTCATAATCAATCTGTATGATAGTTCTCATGTTCATAAGTTAATCATTTTTGAAGAATGACCTACCTGCCCTGATATACCATTGTATAAATCAGCTGACCTTTGCTGAACCTAAATAACTTATGTATAATGTCGTTACGCACACGTACAAAATATATGGGTACTTACTCTGAAACGCGCCAGACGTTTCTTCCACGAGCGTATTCCAGACTCCCAGACCAGATAGAGCACCTCGCGGTCAAAGTTCACATCCCATCCGTCGTGAGTGATCGCGAAGGAAAACGCAACAGCCGAGTGCGCTTCTGCCATTTTGCGTTACCTGCCTAGAACAACCAAATTATAATGAACATTAACATTTCTATCAATTAACGATACCAAAAATCGAAATATTAAATAAACATTCGCTCGAGAGTATAATAAATATTGCAAGCATCCACTAGGTGAGGAACTTCCCTGTTTGCAATATTATAAGTCTAAAGTCGCCAATATTATATTTGTTACAAATAATTTTACAGATTCACCTTAAACTCATTGAAGATCTTAAACGAAAGCTAATGAAGCACATTTTTGGTGCTGACTGTACTGTAATAATCAGGATTTCAGGGTGAAAACCTAAGTAACTAAGTGCCTGATTTTGGAGAATAATTTATATTTAGTTTAGCAAAAAAACAATATTTTTAAGTGATGTTACTACAAATGATCTATTTTTGGATTTTATCCTATACTTGTACTGTGACACCTTGCTTATTGTCAAACTTTCATGCTGCTCAGAAAACAGGGACTACCCTGAAAATTTTGAAAAGTGAGATAACTATCAAAATATGTAACATTATGCTCCATATATCTTGATTGCATGGGCTAAGAAGCTGGAATTTTTGATTGATGAATTCCATCTAAGCAATGTGCATGTCATCTTGGATTACTAGTATTTATAACTTCCACACTTCAACTGTATGAAAAGTATTTTTTTTTTTTTTACATTCTTATTTTATTATTCTTTACATATTTTGGAATTGTTTTATTTAGTTATTCCCTCTTTCTCTCTGTTGTGGTAATATGTACGTTGCACATACATTTAAAAATATTTTTATTGAAATAAGTTAGCCAGTTTGCTCGCGTATTTGCCCTTTGGCCGCGACCTACTTTTGGCAGTGCATTGACACTGACATATTGCATTATTCTATGCATTTTATGTTCATTACATTGAGTGTTCCATTAGACGTGGTTTGAGAATTTGCATTTTTATTTAGATTCATTCCGCTGAGCGCTCACTGACATTTTATGCATTTAAGTTTAATTTGACATTCTGCATTACACTGACATTTTACATTTGCATTGACAGTATTTATGTTAGGGAAGCACCCTACATAGTTTTTTTTGGTGTCAAACTTCTATATTTGCGCTTGAGTTGGTTTAGCATGGGCGATCATGTAGGCTAAATGACAGAACAAATAAAGTTGGTTTCATGAAAGGCAGAGACATAGCTTATAACCTCACGACAGAGTACAGTAAAAACTAAAGAAGTAGGCAGAGCAGTGGAGCACAGCATTTGTTTTTTTTTTTTAAGTTTACATTGATACAAAGTGTTTTAATATTAGTGATGTAAATTCTAATTATGTATTCAACCCCTCATATAGAACACCAGTGGGGTAATTGACTAACACACAGTAGCAATGGCTTTGGGCAAGTCAACATCATTAATTTGTTGTGTTATTTACATTGTTGAGCAGACAATTTTTTTCAAATATATGAAGCAATGGTTTGGCTACAAAATAATTCAGATTGTGATTGAAAGTATGCTACGCAATTAGGGTACGCTCAAGATAAAAAGAGTATAACCAGAAATAACTTGTTTCTGAAATGCTTTTGCTAAACCAATAATTAACAGCTAGTTTAAGACGTGGCAGCTTTACTGATTTGTTCATGTTTACTAATAACAAGAGGCAATTGCAATTACTTTCATGATTCCCTAATTAGTGTAGTGTGCATGGTCCTTACCGTGCACACTACACAACTGGTTGTGCATATTTTGATGGTATAGTTACATGATGGGATGATGTATGATGAACTGAATTATACAAATAGACTAAACCATAGAACATTTTTATTACGAAATTAAATTCTATTCAAGAAATAAAATTAATGACTAATCATTTTTGACATCAAGGAAAGCTGTAATTGTGGGGTATTCAAACATAATTTTGAAAGTGGAGTATATTTTCTGAATCATGGCTCATGATACTACTATACTACCCTATATTGCTACTTCCATGGTTATTTGTTTCAGTAAACAATTGTAGTAAGTACATACCTACTCAAAATTAAAATTCTATAAGTATAATTCACAAAAAATACGTGAGTATTACTGATGTCGGAAAATAACAAACAGGATGGTGCTACTCTACGTATATAAGAGAAATCTCCGCACACATTCGCAGCACATAGGATATAAATACGCGTTCGCTTCGCTACACGCACACACGTTTAGCAGGTGTCAAAGTCTAATTTGAGGCAGGCGACGGTTTTACGTAAATTCGCAACAATCGCAAGATGACAAAACCTTCATCTGTTTTTATTATTAATTCCGTAAGTTCATAAAGTGGTGCCATTAAATTACCATTATTATTATTATGGATTAATTAAATTGGTTTAAGGTCAAGTCACATGCTGACCACGTATAAGTCTTTACCACACCGAGTATACGTTGGACGTGAACGTACCATTTTCTCCTAAATTCTTTAATAAAATTACGCATGCATCGAAAATAATACATATGAAAATATATTTTATTTCGTAATAAAAATATTTGACACATTTCTCTTACCTTAAGAACAGTTTACGAGCAGAGCACCAATATGTAGTACGCAGCCAGGTACTGGCACAGTAAAATAACCGTACCTTGTTAGTAACTTTATTTACACACCACCTTTAAGCATTTTGCTGCTTTTTTAAGTTTACAAAAATAATTTTGTTCGCTGTGTATAAAGAATATCCATAAAGGTAATTAATTTAAATATATTTACATCCGAAATAAATAATAGAAACTTCACGTTCAGGCAATACGTGCCCTATAACCAAAGCGTAAGCAAGCATAGAACTGCAACAAGACACTGTAGACACACACACATAAGCAAGTGCGGTGCGACACGTACCAAAAGACGAGTCTGAGAGATGTCAAATTGTCTAAATACTGTAGTATCGATAAATTATATTTAAATACCAAAAATCGAATGCTTTAAATACAAGCATTCCTACAAATTGACAAGTAAGTACTGCTAGACAGACTAAAATAATATTGAAAACTGAGGATAAAAAGGTTATCAAAATGAACCATAACTTGGAGATGACTGTATATAAATCGATTGGAGGTAAAACCTGTGTGAGGCTAGCACAGGAGCGTGAGGATTGACTGAAGCAAAGAGAAGCCGAAATTTTGTTATACGTATGATATAATGGGATCAATTATTATGGTTATCTTAACAAAAAATTGTTTATAAAAATCCAAAGGCCTAAAAGTTTTTACCCCTGCTGGTGCGTCTGCACCACACTTTCTACAGAAATTCCCAGCAAAAGACAATCTTATCAATCTTATCAAATCTTATCAATCAACGGAATTTATATTTTGTGTGTTAATAACCGGAAGGAGACTAGGTTTTTATTAAATAAATATTTACTATGTTTATTTAACATATTTAAATATATCTAAGATATGTCCGGGGCTAAACAGTGATTCAAATGCCACGTCACATAATTACGCTCACTTTCTAAGTCAATTATTTTAGAGGATACCGTAGAAGAAGTTATTTTATTTATTTGTTTTATTATTTATTTATTAACCATGAATGACTTACAGCTAAAACAAACATAATAAAAAATAGAATGTGAGACTGGCAGCCAATTAAAAGTCATCACTTCTAAAAACAGATTGGAAAGAAAGAGTGAACAACACAACACAACTGACAAAAAAAGAAAAAGAAAAAAAAACAGTATAACATACAAGGTTAAACTAAATTCACATTTTATATTCAAAGTAAGGATAAAAATCTGAAAATACAAAATTTAAATTAAAAAGCCAAGGCTCAGGCACTTTCTGGCCGAGGATACACCTATTAAGAAAGGATCAAAATCATGCTGTTTACACATGTTATTAAAGTTTTTACTTGCACGCACTATAAATGAATTTTATATTCTCAAATTTTTGGAAGCTGTAGAAATGTTTATTTTAATAGCTCTTTCCCACGGTTGCTACTAGTAGTGTAGTTGCTGGAGCAATGGTGGCCCAGTGACAACGACTGTGACTTAAGAGATATAGGTTGTAGGTTCGAACTCTTACAGGCACTTTACTTTGTGTAAATCATTATTTCATCAACACTGCTCCCAAACCGGTGAAGAAAACAGCGTGAGGTGCTAGAACCAAAAATTCGAAGACATGTGACATCTACCAACCCGCACTGGGCCCGCATGCTGAATTACGGCTCACTTCCTCTCGCTGAGAGATGGCCTGAGTCCCAGTAGTGGGAACATTATAGGCTGATTATGCATTTTTTTTTGTATAAATCAGGTTTGTATGATATTTGCAGTGGTCGGAGTAGGTAGAGCTGTTTGGGGTGAATGACCGCAAACATTGATGTTAACATGGATATGCCTCTGAAATCCCGGGATTTTGAAATTGTCGATTGATTTAAGTGAGTTAATATGGGTTTTGAAAATTAATTTATACAGGGCGAAATTGAAAACATGCGACAAATCGAAATGGGAGATTGTACTCATCATTATGAACAACTTTTACCATGGGACCAAACCTGAAATCGCGAAAACAAAATCAGCTGTTCCCTACATTTATGTTCGCATAACTCGTCAAAATGTAGGGAACAGTTAATTTTTTTTTCGCAATTTTGAACTACAACTACTACTACAACTTGAACAATGGTTTTATAATTCCGAGAATTCCCGGGATTCCGGGAAATATTTGGTATATCCATGTTATGTCCGCATGTCGCAAGTAGTAAAAACAGCTCTACCTACTCCGACCACTGTTATTTGAGATTTTTCATGAATCAATCATACTAACGACACCCGTGGCAAAAATTCTCAGTATTCTTCTCCAGTCCTGAAACGTTTGGCCGAAATGCACTGCGTGCTGGTAGATCAAATAGTGTTTTAGAGAGAGAGTCCGAGTGAGCCCATCGTCCATGCTCATCGGAAGACGGTGATTCCCACTCTCCAATCTATTACTTTACCCTATGGTCTGTACTTATCCAGCAAGCACCGGCGGTTTTTTTGCTGCGGACCTTTTTGTATCGTTATGCGATTTTTCCTGCCACAGCGCGCAGCCGGAACTGCAATTTGGCTTCGCATTTACACTTAAAATTTTGAATTGAGTAGGTATGTATAGATCCAACATAATTATTATATCGAACAAACAATCGATATCGATTCAGATATTAAAAATACACGACACTAGTATTAATTGGTTCGCAAACGTTATTCCTAGTGTTACATACAGAAAAAACTTAATTTTATCAGATTTTTTTTTTTGACGATTTTTACATAATATCAATTGAGACATTTTTCGCTTTTTTTTATATGTATGAGTTAATTTTCATGGCGAATAATTTTTACTGTTTCTTTTTTAACTTGGCTATACAAACTTATCTGTATTTTTTTTGGGATGCCTGCATCTTGCGATCTGCCTCTACTAACGGGTAACTTGAAAAGTATGGGGATAAACGAATCCATAAAGCGCCATTTACATGTCGCAACTTTCTTAAGTAACTGTGGCATACAAAAAATTAAGCAACACACACACATCAACTTTCATGGCTGTCGAGTTGGCGACCTATGCTGACGACTTACTAGCAATCTCAAAATCTGACATCGCCACACAGATTTAGACATCGCTAGCGACGAATCGGAATTAAAAACCCCCTGTTTTATGTGTTATCTTTACAATATAGCCAGTGTCAATAGATAAAGCTGCACGCAGGCTACATGCTACTTTATTAAAATGTATAACATAGTGAGGTTTAAAAATTCTTTAGATGCCATTTATAGGCCGCCCGCTTAATTGAGACGTTGCCTGACGAACTAGCGCGGTGCGGGAGGGGTGTGGTGACGTGATGTGAGAGCTCAGTGATTCGTCAACTTGTGACAACTATCAACGCTCCCGCACCGCGCAGCTACCTCAGGCAACGTCTCAGTTAAGCGGTCGGCCTGTAGTCATAATTTTTTTTATTAAAACTATTAAAAAAGTTCATGAAAGCGCTTATTGTGAGGATACCACAAAATATTATTCACTGAAATATTAAAAAAAAAAAACAAGGTAATGCAAAACAATCAGGTGGATTTTTTTATTTTTAATTCAATACTGGATGGCAGGGACGCACGAACTGTAACCATGAATTCATCACATGATTCTAGGGAAACCTACCCCTAGCGTACCTTCTAGCCTAGAAATGTTTCGCCAGTTATCCCTGCCACCCTGTATATTGTTTAATCATCACCAGATCTGCGTATTGAACAACCTGGATAGGTAATTGCCCCACATAGAAAATTATTAATATTATCAGTTTCGATTTAATATCAATAAGGTATAATAACAGTAGAAGTTAAAAAAAAAGTAAAGAATATTTCGATCCCTGAGTGGATCTTTTACCCAAGTGAACTGGCAACATTTTGTTTGACACTCCAAGTCATTTTTATGCCTAACTATTTATGTTATTTATTTCATTTTTTTTTTCGAACTATTTCAACATTTACTTTATAATCACAACACAAATTATAATGATAGCCAGTGTACATAATCTATTGAGTAAAGAATAAATGCTGGTTATTGATTAATTAAAATGATATTATCCATTCCATTATTTAAGCTCAAAGAGAAAGTAACTATAATTTTAGTAATACTATTTCTATTAGCTAGCGTATATTTTTACTTAAATCATTTGCAACAAAGCTACAACAGTGCTCAATGGTCTGGAGAACGCTGTTTATCAGAACTGACATCTATTAAATATCAATTAAACGGTAAATATGATTTGTACTGTCGAGTCGTAAGTATAGACGTTATTGTAATTCCATATTTTTTTTAAAAATTACAGTTGTCACGGAATATAAAAACCGCATCGACAAGCTATTGACAGAGACACAGAAAGCTCATGATACTGAAAAGGAAAGGTATAAAGATATCATGGACAGCTGTGTAGCTATGAAACAACAGACTGCCATATGTCAGGTACCGTCAAATGGGGTGATGAACAGGAACCGAGTGGTGAATCGGGATGAAACTTTTTTAATGGATTTTAACAGTAATACAGTAAACACATTCGAGACCTTTTTGGCAAAAAACGATAATATTTCAATGTTAAAATCCATTTTCAAGTTTTGTACCAATTCACTTCTGTATTCCTATTCCTATTTTTTTACTGTATTGTTATTTTAATTTAACTCTTATTTATTTTATGTCAATTAATATCAGTTTACTGGCCTGGTAGTCATATATATTTATGATTATGGTTGATGCACCTTTGCCGTTTTAATGTAAGTGCATTGTTTTAGGCATTCTATAGAAATTCAGGGGACAAGAATAGATGAATTCTTGAAAAGTGTTTGTCATCAACACAACTCTTTGGAGTTGAAACTTACCCCTGTAAAAAGTTATCTAAATTCTGAAATTTTTTGAAGTAAGCTGCTGTGTAATTCTGTAACCATCTCACCATGAAAGCTTGGGTGAAGTGAGCGTGGAGTGAGCTGTCGTTCGCTAGGGAAGTGAGCACTTAAACACTATTAAGTGCTCACTTCACTTATGGTTTCACGGTGAGATTTTGACAGAATGGACCGGCTGTTGTAAGATTGTTGAGTATGGTGGGTGACAAAAACCAATAAAAGTCAATGGCTTTAGTTTACACTTGTAAAACACAGCACAAAGCACCTTATCAAAATCACTGATGCTGCAACTGAAAGCTCTTCATCACCCCTCATACTCATCAGACCTAGCTCTAAGTAACTTCCATTTTTTTGGAAAATTGGGCACCTTGCATGAGTTCATTGATTCGCCTCTAGAATTTCTTTAGAGCAGCCTAGGCATCAATGCACATCCATTAAAATGGTGCCTATCTTAAACAAGTTGAGGTATTTATTTTGGCTACCCTCCAATCTATTTAGAAATTTATACAACATGTAATGTTAAATGTGCAAAACCTGAAAATACTTTGATCAGAATAACGAGTAGAATCAATTGAACCACGTTTTAATAGAGGTCACATTTTTCAAAAAAATCTTCATTAAAAACGTTGCCGTGTCTATTTATTAATAGGTCAAGCAAGCCAATGTCAGCGTGGCGCAGCGGCCCGGTGACGACTTCTCCCTCGGTAAAGCGTCGTCGCAGACGCAAGAAACGATCAGAATGGCCAGTAAAACTAAAACAGCACATAAAACCTTTACAATTTTTTATGACTTATTTTCTCTCTGAAATAGGTCAATTGAATTAAAAACCAGTTGGGGTGTCTGAGGTTTTGCGCATTTAACGTTACACATTGTATTGGCCCGGGATCATATCCGGTTTAGACAGCCCTGTTTGTAGAACACAGAACAGAAGGGAAATTCTCGTATTTTTAAGAACATTCGAATTCTAATCTCAGTCTCAATCTGTCAAAAAAACCTTAGTTTCCCTAAACTTTTGACATATTTTTGACATAGACTGTCGCTGAGATGAGGTCGCAACTTGAATTTGATTGTTTTTCAAGTACGAGAATTGGCCTTCTGGTTAAATACTTTAGTAATAAACTGAGTTAAGTAATCACAAATCAATCAAGTGATTGCAAGACTTCATGGATGGTCATTAATTATTTATTTAGTTACATACATCAAAAGTATTTAGGGATCATAAAGATTTATACAAAAAAAAAAAAACATATATTCTATCCACATGAAAGAAAATGATCTACGTAAATCGATTTAGTAGCATGGTTTCCTACATCTAGACCTACGAAATACCCATGTTTTTGCATTAATATACAGGGTTATTTGTAAAACACCAACAACCTCTTAAGAGGTCATTGTACTCATCATTATGAACAACTTTTACTATGGGACCAAATCTGAAATCGCGAAAAAAAAATCAGCTGTTCCCTACATTTATGTTCATACGAGTCGTCAAAATGTAGGGAACAGCTGATTTTTTTTTCGCGATTTCAGGTTTGGTCCCATAGTAAAAGTTGTTCATAATGATGAGTACAATGATCTCTTAAGAGGTTGTTGGTGTTTTAAAAATAACCCTGTATTGTTTTGTGATTTCTGTCAAAAATGGGAAATTCGGTCTTAGATATTGCCAACATTAAAAAGTGGTAAACTGATAAAAATAGCAGTTATTTAAGGTTTTTATTGCATAAGAACAATCAGTAGTCTGCATTACTTTCATCAGTGTAATAATTATGTTCAAATTGTTAATATAGTTAATATTTCATTTACCTTGCAATTTACAAACATTTTTGTTCAAATACAACAGTTTTGTTATCAGCTTTATCACATTCCATTTCATTTAGATAAGTTGCTTTTTAATGGGGACCAAATTAATGAGTTGACCATTTTTATCTAAACTATATTAGGTTAACTAAGAATACTTCATACCTTGTGTGTACAGTCAAACTCATGCCAGTGTGCGCATAATTATCCAGTGTAAGATTCACCCCAATTGTGTACCACACTTATTTTCACAATCTGAAAGATTTTGAAGGAATTTCCTAATCCATTGCTTTATATGTTTGAAAGGTTTGTTTGCTTGACAACGTAAATAACGCAATGAATGTTGTTGAATTGTAAAAATGAAAGGCATTACAATAGTTAGTGTTACACAATTACCCTCAGGTCCTTCGTGTTATTAAAACTCTGTACTATGGAAAGCCAACTCAAGGAAATGTTAAAAGACATGTGGTTATCTGTACAGTCTACTCTAAGCTATAATTTTTATTTATCTATTTTTATACAGGGCCAGGGTTCAAAATTACAGATAATAGTCAGATATTTAGTCCCAAAAAAACCATGTCAATAGTTTGACTGAAATATTTTTGATGTTCTCTTTTTTAACATGAAAAAGTTTTAAGAAAATAGGGAAGTAATAAAATTAGTTAAGAGTATGGTACTACTTAACTTTGAAAGCAACCTTTATGAACAAAGAGAATAGTCCCCCTATTCCCTTTATTCATAAATGTTGCTTTTAAAGTTAAATAGTGATTAGCGACTGTTTAACCATACATTTTTGACATTTGAATGTCACTTAACTTAACTTTAATCATCATTTATAAATAAACCCCTTAGGGTAATTAAATAAACCCCTAATAACCCCATAGGGTTAGAACAGTCGGTCGATTCTGTAAAAATCTCACCGTGAAATCATAAGTGAAGTGAGCACTTAATAGTGTTAATCCCTAGCGAATGACAGCTCACTAATGCTCACTTCACCCAGGCATTCGCGGTGAGCTGGTTACAGAGTCGCACGGCAGTGATCTAAAGCCGCGACCTAACCAAAAAGGAATGGCGTGCAAGTACATAATTATACCTCCTTATTGACAATAACCGTTACATAATTTGAAGCTGGATAGCAATTTATGTCTGGATAACTTTTAAACTTAAATGTTAACTTTTACACTTCAACATTAACTTTGAAACTTTAATGTTAACTTTTAAACTGTAACGTTAACTTTTAAACTTTAATGTTAACTTTTAAACTTTTAGAGCTTGAACTTAACTTGAATCAACAATTTATTTTTAGCACAAATAGGCAATCGCATCATGTAAAATACTGGTATTCAGATGCATCCCGTTAGACTAGAAGCTGACCCCAACATAGGGGTCATTCAAATATTACGTAAGCACTACGGGGGGGGGGGGGGGTTGGATCTGTGCCTTAGTTATTTTCATGACATGGGGATGGGGGTCTGGATAGTGATTACGTCAGCAGTATTTATTTCTTTACTTTTTCGGATTTTCTACAAAAGGCAATTTTGGTTCGAACACAAATATTTTGAATACAAAGTTAATAGTTGCAAAAAATCTGCTTACGTAATACTTGAAAGGCCCCATAGCTGGGTTAAGGCTAGGCAGATGATGAGTATTCTAAATATTGATTAAAGAACCTGCCTTCTTTTTAACACCAAATAAATAAGTGATTTTAATTGTTTATTTTCTGGTTTTACAGAATCAATTTGAAGATCTGCAAATTGAATGCAAGAAAGTTAGAGAAGACTATAACAAGGCTTTTAAAGAATTAGAAAAAATGAAGGGCGGGTAAAGAAAATTATAATGGATTCGTAATATTCAAGCAATTGGTTTTGGTCGGTATTCATACCAAGTAATAATAATAATAATAAATTTATTTCTACAACTTCAATAGACATTACATCAGTGCGGTCTCAACCCCTGAACTAGGACAACCTGTATGACAGGAGTTGAGAATCCGCCGATTACATTGATCTGAATGTAGAAGTTTAGACAGTGCTTACTGTAACTACATTAGATAATTAAAGTAATAGACAAAAGAAAAAAAAAACTAACAGCCAGTAATATAATAGAAATATAAGATAAAATAAAGGTGCAAGCTTATAGAATAGAGGTAGCGTGTGTGTGGTGATGTGTGTTGAAGTGAATGTATGAATGTTTATGTCACTAGGTTAGAATACTAATAAGGGTTTCAGTGTCATCGTAGCTATAGGTTTCCAGCCAAAGTAATATTTCCTTTTTTATCTGGAAATTACTTACATGCTTAACTAGTTTGTAAAGGCTAATTTTGTAGTAGAGGCGTGGCGCTAAGCTGTTATAGCGTTTTGTGGCAAACTTGCTCCTAGCCCGTGGTACAGGATATCTGTTTGATCTTTTATTCGTTTTGGCAAGTAGGGGACTGTCAGTCGGTGGTATCTCCGTAGACGCTTATAGATGAATATTTTTCTAACACTCAGCACTTGTGATTGCTAATACACCAAACTGGTAGGTGTTCTAAAGGACAGTAGGACCTTCAGAACTGCACGCTGCTGGGAGCGCTCTATTTCTATCATATGAGATTTGCCAGCGCCACCTCATGCACAAATACTATAACTCAGTGACACAATGCTTTACACATTTGTATTAGAAGTTTCTAGTAAATAGTTAATACATCTTGAAATTGTCAATATGTAAGGTATAATTGTTTTCATAAATAATGCATACCGTTTTTTCTTACTGTATGTAATAGGTACTAATACTAAATAGTTAATTTGGCTAAAATAACTTCACTATGGGTTTTATTAACACGATCACGGTATTGAACTTTTGTATTCAACAGCTGATTTTGATTTTGTGATTTCAGAGTTAGTCCCATAGTGCAAGTTGTTCATAGTCATGAGTAGAACACCTGAAAAAATTTGGAGCCTGTAAAAAAAAAACATCCAGTATAATGAGAACACACGGTTTTATAATGGACGATGCCTAAAAGAAAACTATAAAACAAATACAGATCGCCCATCATGAAACTAGTGCCTTTAATAACTTTTTGTCAACCAACACCACAGAACACTGTGCAAAAACCTTTATTTAAGTAAAACGTGTTGTGATGTAGATACCTGCTGTAAATTGTATTTTCCAAGGTGTACTAGATAATTCATGTTGGTACCTAGAATTAGGCAAGCACCTACTTGAATTATCTGAAACATATGATCATATAGATGTTTTTTTTCACATTATTCAACCCTTACTAAATGAATGTATCAATCATTTGTTCAGTAATATAATAAACATGTATAAGTGAAAGTTTAAACTCAAAGTCCGACTGGCGCCGATTCCCTTGTTCACAAATTAACCTAAATTTAAGTTCATTGCATCCTTTTCTTTCTATTCCATTATGAAAAGGACAGAAAATAAATATTAGTTTAGTCCTGTCAAATTAGTCAGTGCCTGACGTAAATGGACGTTTTGATAGTAGCCAATTTTTTGATCACGTCTAAACTTGTATAGGGGGTATCTTAATTTGACAGGACTAAACTAATATTTATCTTCTGTCCTTTTCATAGTGAAATAGAAAGAAAAAGATGTACTGCCGGACGATTCTGTTAGAATCTCACGTTGAGAAGTTAGGTGAACTGATCTGTTATTCCATCGTATGCTAGAGATTGACACTAATGACTCCTCACTTTAAGCTCACTTCACCCGAGTTATCACGGCGAGATTTTTACAGAATAGCACTACGGAACTTAAATTTAGTTTAAGTTTTAGAACAAGGGAATCTTCGCTAATGACGTGACAACATTTGTGAAACGTCATAGGGTAAGCAGCAAATTAAAATAATGTGCTAAAAGCAAAGAAGAATAAGAATCTATATCTTTAAGCTTGTTAGCGTTGTATATACCAAAGATGAGGATGCTGTAAATACAGCATACATTCGTACATTACAGTTGGCTTTATGAGATTATGCACCAAGACATGGACGAACAGCCTCTAGAACTGCATTGTAGAACAGCACTCAAATTGCGTAACACACTATTACTCTCAATTTGAATCATTTTGATGCATATTGCTAATCCATTGCTCTATATGTTGGAAAAATGTGTCTGCTCGACAACGTAAATGACGCAATGAATGTTGTTGAACTGTCAAAATAAAACCCATTGCTACAGATAGTGTGTTACGCAATTACCCTGCAGCACTTTTCACACTGGTCGTAACCAGCTTTTGTCGAGGTTTCAATTATTAACAAATAACCAACATACAATGCCCTCCAAAAAATAGTTGACATTTTTCCACTTAAGCTGTGATGCCAAATTATGCATCAAAATAAAAAAAAAACACAATTCGGTACTCTTAAGGGATTACTTGATTATTTTTTATGATAAGTCAAAGATAGTTGAAGTAGTAAATAAAAAAGTTAAAGCAGTTCAAACAAAATTTTAAATCATAATGTGATGTGTCAAAGCTGCCGGTCGATTCTGTAAAAATATTTTAATATTTTTTATTTTTATAGATTGACACTATTAAGTGCTCACTTCACTTAGTGAAGTGAGCACTTAATAGTGTCAATCCCTACCATTATGGAATGACAGAGCTCAGTTCCCGCTCACTTCACCTAAGTTCTCACACTGAGATTTTCACAGAATAGCACTGCTGAAGTGGAAAAATGTCAACTAACTTTCGGAGGTCACAGTATATAAGTAAGTATATTATTCTGATTATCTCAACGAAGCAAGGTGATTGATTTAAATGAAGCTTTTACGAAAATGTAAGTTGCTACTATTTAAAATAATTTTAGATAAATAAGCAGGACTGATCTAATAGTGTTGCTTGTAGAAATGCGTTGCATCGTGATAAAGTAATGTAAACATCCAACAAATAATGTAAAAAAAAGTTATCTTATTATTTGCAAATAATTCATATTATTATTTTTGTTTTTATTACAATACATTGTACACATAATTGTATTTGTATTGACTTATGTAACCTACCATAAATGTTACTTGTAAAATAAACTCGAGCTTTTTAATAATTCAACACGAAATTACACAGGTTGGTAATCTTATTTAACTATACGTTCTAGTTCAGAGTACCCACTTGTAAGCAACATAATTTTCACAGATATTACCACTTAAACTGTAAAAACAAAGAATTTGCTGGTGTGATATGCTATCAAATGTAACGCACATCGATAGCGGTGTCCTGTGGCGACTAGACGTTCCCTTTGAGTCGTGTATTTACCGAAAATTCGGTGGTTTTACTCTAAACCCAAAGCCTTTATATGTGTCTGCGTGTGTGATTCTAGTGAACACCACATTGGCGTCTACTCGGAAATATTCTCAGTCGAGATCCATAAGTTTAGAATGACTCCTGGCAGGTAATGGTCCATCTGAAGTGTCAGTCGCCTCCAAATCATTTCACACCTTCAGAAAACAGTTATGTACCTACCTAATAATATGTCCCTCAGACCTCAGTATTACATTTTTATTTCTACATTGATGTTCTAGATCGTAACATAAAATATTAACTCTGATTGAATATTTAAGATCATAGATGGCGCTACGCCACTTAGGAAGATTTCGTTCAAACGCAATCTAAATTTAAAAATTACTTCTTCGTAGCAAATCTCGTAATAAAGTTTAATCTTTAAATGGCATAAGGATAAAGGTAGATATACGTACTGTATGTACCTACAACCTACCACGAATCGAATCTAATCTATCTACGTTTTAACGTGTACCTACTTGAACCTACTGTGTGAAAACATTACCAATTTTACTGATTAAAAGTAACGGGTGTAGCCGTTAGATGGCGTTAGAAGTAAAGGATCACTGTCAGAAATGCCGGAGCTGGGAGTGGGCTTCGGAATTTCGGATGCGGCATGGCTGTAGTAGACTCCGCAGTTGTTGCCGCTGGAAGGTACTACTTTTGGGCCATCTTTTAGTTTCAATGTTTGTTTTTAGCATTCCCATGCTACAATAAGATTTACCCAGTCAAGTCTAGATAAAAGTACCTACTTACTTATACCTACCTGATATTCTTACCTATCACGTCCAATTTTTTAGTAGGTATAATGTTTTATCTCACGAAGGATGTTTGCTCTTAATTGTGCTTGGCAATTGAAGTGTAGTTAATCTCTCTTAATACTTTCATGAATCTCAACATATACCATTAGGCACGACACGAGGTATCTGTGGCTGTGGATCGCTTTGCCCACGCCTGACGCCTTGTGTCGCTACATAAATAGGAACCTAATCTATGTAGGTACTAGGTAGGTTCCTACTTATGTTTAAAAAGTGGAACTTCGCGAACTCTCGTTTTGCGTATTTCCACACCACGATGGTCACAATTCGTGGTCGTCCATTAAAAACTGAACGCTTTTTTTTAAGCGACTTCAAAAAAAGGAGGCGGTTCTCAGTGGGGTTGATTTAAAAAAAAAATGTATTTTATGTTTATTACCTCAGAACTCCGTTAATTATAAGCCGATTTGCAAAATTCTTTTTTATTCGAAAGTACTTTCAGATTGGTCCCATAGAAATTTCATCAAAGTCGGTTCAGTAGTTGGGGTGTTATTATAATTATATTAATGGGTATTATTTCGGGTTCGATAAATGACATATCATATTCTACTAGTTTTGAGATAATAGTTTATTGCTTTTCATATTCTAGTTTGTAGTTCTATAATAGGAGTTTACTATTTTTAACCGATTTCAAAAATCTCAATTCGATTGTAATTTTTTTTTTTTTTGTATGTGTGTTGAGAGCAGTGACGGCCCAGTGGTAACGGTCCATAACTTACGAATTGTTGGTCGTGGGTTCGAACGAAGCTAGGCAAGCGCTTTAGTTTGTGTAAATAATTTCATCACTACTGCTCTCAAAAACGGTGAAGGAAAACATCGTGACCGGCATGTCCTAGAACCAAAGAATCGAAGGCATGTGAGGCATCTACCAACCTGCACTGGGCCCGCGTGGTAGATTACTGCCCACTCTCTCTCGAAGAGAGGAGGCTTGTCCCAGCAGTGGGAACACTATAGGCAGATTATGCTATGTATGTTACGAGATATCTCCGGCAATTGTTAATTGATTTCAAAAATTCTTTTTTTAACCTCGTAAGGCCCAATGTACAGACGCCAGCACATCAAGCTACTACAATTGTCAGATTTCTTAAATAGATTTTCAACTTTATCGCTAAAGCATAAAGTTTAAAGTTGATTGGGAAAATCTGACAGTTGCGGGTAGCTTAATGTGCTGGCGTCTGTACATTGCATTGAACAAAGTGACATGCAGTATTACACATTGCAAACATGTACAGACGCCAGCACATCAAGCTACTACAATCTGTCAAATTTCTTTAATAGATTTTCAACTTTATCGCTAAAGCATAAGGTTCAGAGTTGTTTGGGAAAATCTGACAGTTTCGGGTAGCTTGATGTGCTAGCATCTGTACATCGGGCGTTGAGGAGATTTTGTTTTTAAATCTGGGCCGGAACGCCGTATGTAGCTTTGTTCATTAGGTACATTGTACATTGGGCGCTTAGCTCATCTTGCCAAATTTAGCTTGGGCCTTAATAGGTAATAGGTAATACGGGCTGGTGTCCGCAACTCCACGTCAATGCGCGTATTTTGCGTACGGGTGGGAAAATCGATCATTCGATCCACCCCAGCTCCTCAAGGAAGGCCAGCAACGCCTTGATGTTACTGACCGTCTCACGTAGGGTACCTGGGTTACCGAAGTGTTTTGCCCTGTAAGTGGCGACCACCGGGCAGCTTAGCTAGGGCATTACGAGGTTAATGGATAGGGTATCCCTCAGTGGTGGTCCTATATAAAAATTAACTTTACTTGGTTAGTTTTTGAGTTAGCTTCAATAACACGTATTTTTGCCACTTAGTTTATATTGATGATGTTATAATAACTTCCCGTCACTGATATTTAAATAGCAAGTAGTGTTATACGAATTTGTAGGTATGCGTT
Source organism: Eremobia ochroleuca (assembly GCA_949629135.1). Classification (NCBI taxonomy): domain Eukaryota; kingdom Metazoa; phylum Arthropoda; class Insecta; order Lepidoptera; family Noctuidae; genus Eremobia; species Eremobia ochroleuca. The sequence goes on along the minus strand of OX451384.1, from coordinate 14,373,512 downwards.
AAGTATAACTTAAAAGTGAAAAAAAAAATCTTTTTCCAAAAAGATACAGCCTACTTCCAAAAACGACTACAAAGTGAAAAATAACTTTAAATTAAAGTTATTTTTCAGGCTGTTTGTTTTTTTCTCGTTTATGTATTGAAAACGCTTCCGAGATGTAAAGGGAAAAAATAAGCATAACGTCAATACACAGTAAAAAAAAAAAGACCGTTGAAAGGCCTAGTAATTAATTACGTGTGACATATGAAATGCTACCGTCTGTCCTTCTAACACATTTCTCCATAAATTACACATACGTAAAACAATCTTTTGTTGCATTTAAAATGTCCTTCGGGCCTGTGCTTAAAGTATCTTTTGCAGCATCGATCTAGGAGTGGGTGCTTGATTAGTTATTTGGATGACGTTAGGAACACGATAGTTTTTTTTTTCACAGCAGTACGTACGTCAGACAGCTTGTCGCCTACACCGGATGTATCTATACCTTTGGCTTTACAGAATTTAATGGTGACCTATTTCAGCAGGGGGCCGGTCAAATTCATACTAGAAAAAATGCTTTCCCTTTTTTGTAATGTCCATAAAAAGGAAGTCAGTGTGGCATTGCGCGTCTTTTCAAAAACCCGGAAGTCCATGCTTCATAGTGTGGGCAGAAACAGCCGTAAAAAAGTTAGCATAAGCTAGTTTTTAGCATAAAAAAGTTAGCATAAGCTAGTTTTCATACATGGATACCTACAAGGAATGGTTTCATACATGGTCATTTTAGCATAAAATTACTATTGTATGAGGGGCCCGTGGCTAAATAATAACAGCCGCACAGGTCGATCGATCAGGTTAAGCTACGCTTGTCGCAGTTGGTCTGTGGATGGGTGACCATCTTTACATACCGAGGCCCCTCCGTGCCTCGGAAAGCACGTTAAGCCGTTGGTACCGGCTGTCAATCGTAGATCTTTGACAGTCGTTACGAGTAGTCAGAAGCCCGAAAGTCTAATAACTAGTCTTGCCTAGGGGTATCGTATTACCCAGTAACTTGCTGGTATTCAGTTGCATCCGGTTAGACTGGAAGCCGACCTCAACATAGTTGGGAAAAGGCTAGGCAGGTGATGAATCTTATTGCATGAGTTTCTAATAGTATTTCCTCCTGGGAGAGGGCACTAGCTCTTGTAACACAGGCTAACCACCTTTTTTTTGTGTTTTCTGGGAGGAAAATCCTCATGGATGTCCGCCCCCCTGGGGCGGGCGGCCGGGTCTGTCAGACTCTTACTGACTAAAAACCACACCGGTGTTCCCTCTCTCACCTACGCCGGGGGTCGCGGGAACAAACGATACTTCCGCAACACCCGGCTGGTGCTGGCCCGCACCTGCGGGCCTCCTCGTGTCAGGGGGTGGGAGTGAGGTGTTAAACTTCCCCCGTGACGTCTAAGAGGGGCGCGCGTGGAACACTACGCGCCGCCACCTCGGGTCCTGATTTGTGGGGGGCGACCGACGTCCCCAAGTCCGTCGACCCTGGACCCCTTTAGGGGGGCTGGAAGAGGGCGTTGTCCGCCTTCCGCCGACGCCCGGTGCGCCTGCTACGGGCCGGGTGAGGGGACGAGATCTCCCTCTCCCTTTCCGCAGCCTCGCGCGTCCCAGGACTCTTCGCTGCCGACCATAGACTCGACCACGGCCGGCAGCGACAGGTCACTGCCTACTCCTGAGATGAGGGCACGGCGCGGCTCCTCTGCCAGCGTATGCCACGCCGTGTCCTCCCGACAGTTGACGCAGTGGTGACACCGAGCGTCCGGCTCCCTGTTTATGCGACACAGGTACTTCCCGAAGCAACCATGCCCCGAGAGCACCTGCGTCACCCGAAACGACAGGGAGCCTTGCCTCCTTCCGAGCCATTCGTCGAGCACTGGTCCGATCGCCCCGACGATAGTGAGGCTGGCGGTAGGGCAGAAGCCTGTCCCGCCATTCCGCCACCAGGACCTCGCGGAGCTGAGACCGACGCAGCTCCCAGTGTACAGGCTAACCGCCTAGTACAAGTAAATACTTTCTTATGTAATAAAGTTTATTATTACTTATTTTTAAAATGTCTGATACATCTCGGGGCCCCGGACATTTGGAAGGCGTATGATTATTCGCGCTTTTGCAGGCTCAAAGGCAAAAGGGAGCTCAAGGGAGATGAAAACATTTCCTTTTTTGTATACCTAAGGGCTCTTTCTTACGGCAAGATCCCGTTTTTTGCAGGATCCCGTTTAGTAGTGTGTTTAAATACATAGCAGTATCGGGCAAGCATCCTGTTTGCCGGATACTTCAAACGGGATGCTTGTGTGAATATATACAACATTATTTTTAGTATATTGCAAACCTGAATATTATACTCGTACTTTGTTCAGAATATGTAGTTACTTATTCTGAACAAACTATATTCAGGTTTAAAACTATTGTTGTCAAGAGAATCGATTCCAATAATTTTTAAACTATGATTTAAAAATTATTGGAATCGATTCTCTTGAATCGATTCCAATAATTTTTAAATCATGCTATATTTTGTTCCAAAAATATTTAAAAAATTTAACAAGTTGGGCACCGATCGACATTAAGGACATATCCGCAATCATATGCGCATAACGCAGGTCACAGCCGGTCGGCCGGCGGCGCGTGTTAAATGGTAACCAACTTTTTGTACGGACATCCAGATAACAAGCTTATAACTTTGTGATTTTTCAAGATACAGTTTTGAAATTTTGTACATAGATTCTTTACATAAAAATACTAGACGAGTGTTTCGGGTTTCGCATATACTAAAAATAATGTTGTATATTTAACTCATCGAATGCCGTAATTAGAGACACAATAGAAAGACAATTGCTTATGTCGAACTGTGTAACTTAAGACATTCAAAAGGTTAAACACGTACACTACTAAATGGGATCCTGCAAAAAACCGTACCTGCAAAAAACGGGATCTTGTCGTGGGAAAGAACCCTAAGTGGGTAATTATTTCCGTACTTGCCATTAGATATTCTAGTCATCTATTCTTTTTCTAATTTAAATTTTCCTTAATGCTTTACGGTACCTACATCTTACAAGTTTTAGGAGAAGCGTCAGAGGGTGGGTTTAGAACGTGAAACCGTCGAAAAACACAATTAATCCATTTAGAATTTATCCGGTGCAGTTACCCTCGAGGTTCAATTAAAATGTAAATGGGTGTCGTCGGGGCGGGCCGTGGGTGGGAACACGCGCCTTATCGTAACACACCAGGCCACCACTACTGTCACCCTGTGAATAGCTGTTCGTAGCTACCTACCAGTCCATTGAAACTTCATAATTACTTTTGAACTATTGTGTTTCTCTATCAGGTGCATTTTTCTGTTTGCTTTTCATATGCTGAAAAAAATTACTTATATCTTTTGTAACAAAAGTTTTAGGGTCCTTGTACTTAGAAGCCCTTAGGCAAAGAATACCGAATACTTAATAACTACGACTTTTGAATAATTAGTGGGTACGGGATTATTTGCATTGATCATATGCACTCGTATTGTGTGTGTTTCGAACCAGAGCTAGAATCCAACAACTTAGTCAAATATCGATTCTGTGTCACTACACAGAATCGATATTTGACTAATGTAAACAGTTCAAACCAGTCCAGCATCCAGTCCCACCTATCAAGCCGAGGTTTAGAATCGAGCAGACGCTAATTGCTTTTTTTTTCCCAAGTTCTTTACTCACAAAAACATACCTACTTAAAGTCTGCCACACTGTGAAACATCCGGTCGATTCTGTAAAAATCTCACCGTGAAATTATAAGTGAAGTGAGCGCTTAACAGTGTCAATCCCTACCATTAGGGAATGACAGAGCTCACTTCCCGCTCATTTCACCTAAGTTCTCACTGTGAGATTTTTACAGAATAGCACTGCTGGTACCTATCTACTTAATTGTTCATATTCGACCTATCTCAATGTCTTTAGACAATAATGAGGAAATCCTGCGGCTTGCAATACCAAATATGTCTTTCAAAATAATTTATATTTTCTGTTAAATCCATCTGAAAAATAAATATGATAGTTTGACATATTTTCTATACAAAAGCTGTCAAACGACAATATTTTCTCTTCAGCCGTTGTTACACAGCCGTCGCGGGTAATTGCCCATTTTTACGCAACGTTAACAGTATCTTTTCTCACTTCAGGGTACTTTGACGGCAGCTGATCTATTATTTCATCGTGATAACTTTTGTGAAATCAGCTTAAAGTGAGCTATCAATAGTGTCAAATGTCAATCCGTAACAGCCGGTCGATTCTGTTAGAATCTCACCGTGAAAAGTTAGGTGAAGTGTGCTGTGATTCCATCTGATGCTAGAGATTGACACTAATGACTGTTCACTTTAAGCTCACTTCACCCGAGTTATCACGGTGAGATTTTTACAGAATAGCACTACAGTTAAGAGATATCTGATTATTGAAAAATCAGCCCTTAGTTATATAAGTAGATGCATATTAATAAGTTAGTAACTAAGTCTCCTTCTAAGATTTTGCTAACAACAAATCTGAGGGGCAATTCTCGTAATATTAAGAACGTTCACAGTCTCAGTCTACATCTGTCAAAAATACCTCTAATTTCCCTACATTATTGACAAAATTTAGAAATTGATTGTCACTACGGGAATTGGCCTATGGCACCCTGCGTATCACACTATTACTCTCAATTTGAATCATTTAGAAGCATATTGCTAATCCATTGCTCTAGGTACATGTTCGAAAAATGTGTCTGCTCAACAACGTAAATAACGTTATGATTTTTGTTGAAATATCAAAATGAAACCCATTGCTACTGATAGAGCATTACGCTATTACCCTACTGGTTGTTTAGTTGTCGGTCTGCAACAGCTATAAATTGTAGCAGCTGTAAATAGAAGGTAGGTCCTTCTATTTAAAAATATTTACTGCAATAATTTTGGGGAATTGAGGATGCATTCTCTAATTAGCGTGAGCAGAATGAACCCTATTTCGCCGCAAATGATAGCTGGGAATTAATGCAGTTTTAGGAATGATAAGCACAGTTACTGTAAATTTGACACATAAGAGTAGAGTGACACACTGTGTAGTTTTTCATATTATTTATTTACTACTTCAAGCACATAAATGTACAGAGGTGGACTTAATGCCATAGGCATTTTCTACCAGTCAACCTTTGGGTGATGCAGAGATAAACAGTAGTATAAATATTTTTAATATAAATATAATAGTTATACCTACCTAATGACATATAAATATAAGCGAAAATAAATGCACATAATTACATGAATGTACTAAAAAGAAATAAGACAAACAATGAGAAAATATTAGCGTTGTGATGATACTGCCAGCTTCTTGCGATATACCATATTACCTACCTCTTTGGCTATAAATTGTGCAGAATTCCGGAAGTCAGGCCCAAATCGATAATATTTGCTAGAGTGGGACAGCGCGTATAATAGAGCTGGAAGGGGCGCGGTCGCCCCGCCTTCTCGTCCCCGTAAGCGCTTGTATCAACCCCTATAGCCTCGAACCACAACATTATTGTTCCCAAAAACTCAATTTAAAGCATTAATGTAAGTATGTAGCTATCTACATATTTAAGCAAACCTTTCAATATTTTAAAATTATATGGGTAGGTATGACTGAAACCGATCGAAGAATCAGTGGAGGTAATCTACACTTGATCCCTTCAGTGAAAAGTAGGTAAGAATCATAAATCACTGCGTGGTCCTACAGGTCAGTTCAATAGGTATGTACTAAACGAATTATATAAACTTAGTAGGGCACATAGACAAAGCCAATAGGTCTTTAAATGTTCCACTATTAGTCCACGTCAAACAGCTGTGAGGAAAGACGTAGGCGCGCCTCTATCGCTGCTTCCATGTGTTCAAAGCTTATATTTTATAACGCTTCGTTACCCTGCAAACATAGGGGATGGAATAAATAGCTAGATTATTTTGTTTCTATTTGTATTGTGTGACAGTGATCATGTTGACCAGTGCCGGTTTTAGCACTACCTGCCAGGCGCTCTGGGCCAGATTTTTGCAGTGCCCTTATCCACTCTTGGACAGTAGAGAGGGGTGCCCACTTTCGTAATTACGAGTGGTCAAAGGACCCAGTGCGAAGCGGAAATTGGGCAACTTTCACCAATCTCGAGTACATAAACCATTATTTTCTTCGGAAAGATGGGCAATGTATAAATGGCACTTTTGTAGTGAACCGCAAATTTATATTTCGCATAACATATTATTATCTTTGCTAGCGGTGGTGGCCCAGTGGTAACGGCCCCGAATTTCAAGTTGTAGGTCGTGGGTTCTATCCCAGGCAGGTGATTTACTTTGAGTACCTAATTTATTTCATTACCACTGCTCTCAGTTCTCAAAACGGTGAAGGAAAACATGTGAGGAAACCGGCATGTCCTAGAACCAAAAATTCGAAAATTTGTACGGCGCACTCCCTCTCAGAGAGAGGAGGCCTTTGTTCTAGCAGCGGCAATTTTGTAAGATTATTATGCTAATTATCCTTAAAATAAAATAGAGCGGTTAATGTTTCGGATAGATGAGATGAAAACTAGACTATAAGAGCGAGCGAAGCGAACTCGAAAATCATAGCATTCCGCCTCGCATTGGTTACAATTTATTTTTACACGTGTACAACAGTAGGAGTTACGTCGTCGACTTATGCAAAACAGTTAATTAATTAAAAGAACTCAGACTATAAAAGCTAGCGAAGCGAGCTTTAAAATTAAATGTTAGATATTTGATATTTTTTATAGGCTGAAGAAAGCTGTATAAACTTTGGATGCACTCTGAGGCGCCAGAAATGAAGGCATGCGTACCTACGGCGCCTTCTTGTCTGTCATATTATTGTAACGCCGGTAGATACATTCAATTAAGTACCTAAGTAGGTAGGACCGAGACCGAGAAAAAAATATTTGTTACAACCCGTAATAAAATACTAAATTCAATCACACATGGAATTGAGACCATTTGTGCGTTACCTTTGAAGACATGCTTCTGACATCTGTCTTCTGAACATTTATTAGGCATTCTGAAACAATAAACCAACAACAACAAATAAAACCCATGCAAAAACACAACAAATAGCATTTAGAAACCTTACAAAGTAATAAACTAGGAGAGTTGTTACTGATTGTTACAATTACAACCATCGTAGGCGCAAAAAATCATGTTTGGTTCAGAACAATGTCACATGACCTCAGATGTGCAGTGAAGCTGTCATGAATAATTGAAACTTAGATATTCAAACCATATATTCCTATGCGTTACTAAAAAAATACCAACAACATAACACGTAGCGATGAGTAGGTTATTATTTTTTTGTGAAAAACGTAAAAAACGTAATTATAAGCTACTAATAAAGTTTAGGACTTCATTATTTGATAATTATTAATTGCGTCATATTTCTCTATTAGGTAACCTAAGTAGGTACGGACCGATAGTGAGTGTCCGACCAAAATTATGAGTTCGAAGCCGAATCCAACAACTCCGCTCCAAACTTGGAAAAAGGAACAGTTATGTTGACCGTATGGGATTTCACTCACGAGTGTCGTATACTCATAGAACATACTAATTCTGTGGGTGTGTCACACAGTCATTTTTTCCCCGAAACTGTTTCACACTCTACGGGATCAGTACGGTATCAACAAAAGCCACCTACCTACTTACACTATTACAATATTAATGTAGCAAGAAGTAAAGCTAAACGTGGAATTTTAATGCCCAAGAAGGTTAAAGGGCAACCAAATAAAAATCGAATTAATACGAAGACGTCTTTATTTTTCTGAGTTACGCAGAACGTTTACAGGGATTCTGGAAATCAGTATTTTACTTAGTTCTGAGATGTGCTTTTCGAACATGAAATGTATGCATTTGACATTCGTATCATGCTTTTCTATTGCTCTTTTTTTATATATGTATATAGTACCTGGATGGATGACCATGTTTACATACCAAGACCCTTCCGTGCCTTGTCGTGGATCTTTGACAGTCGTTACGGGTGGTCAGAAGCCCGAAAATCTGACAACCAGTCTTACCAAGGGGTATCGTACCCAGTAATTCTGATGTGGAGGTGAGATAAGCAGTCGCTCCAGCTAAAATACTAGTATTCAGCTGCATCCGGTGAGACTTTCGCTACGAACTCCGATAGTGGTTAGTACATTACTTACTGGACACAGATCCCAAAAAGTCTAATAGTTCCCCAATAATACCTACTTAAAATACAACCCATCACATCCCAAATAATACCAACAGACACCAAGTTGGAACACATCCCAAATAATACGTTTTGGGCGAATGCACATTCCAACTTGGTGGCTGTTGGTATTATTTGGGATGTGATGGGTTGTATTTTAAGTAGGTATTATTGGGGAACTATTAGACTTTTTGGGATCTGTGTCCAGTAAGTAATGTACTAACCACTATCGGAGTTCGTAGCGAAAGATGAGACCACCTCGGGTCGGATGCCTTGCCGCCCTGAGGCTCCCGCCTATTCTCTAAGTCCGTCAACGAAGATACGGATCTGTTCGAAAGAAGTTCGGTACTTCGAACTGAACCCTACTCCCGATTAATTAACTTTTTTACTCTCAAATCGTGTTGCCATTCGTTCTTAGTTCGATACCCAAAGTAATCTTATGTCGATATGTGAAACGGAATAGGAAAAGACCGTAACTTCGGCCGACACTACGACGGATTCATGCTTAGAGAGTAGGTCCTTAGATCCCAGTCTGCGATGCGATGTGTATATGTACATCTAAACATTACGGTGTTGTTGGTGTGACTACCGCATGACCAGTTAGCAAGATAACTTTTTAATTTTGAGCGAGCAAAACATTTATTCTTGACTATATTTTATTTATTTGTCTTTAATCCAGGTAGAACCCATAAATTTGTTAGTATTCCTTAAACTATGTTAGTATATAAACACACAATAACTAATAATACTTACTAACTAATAATAATTAATTACGCCACCTCACGGAGACACCGGGCAACAGTACATGCACTGCGCACAGGTGCCCCATAAGGCGGCCCTCAGTCTTACTAGCAACAACGCTCAGAAGACTTGTCGCTGCCCCGCATACGACGCAGTAGTCAAACGGATCTTTTACGAATGATCGCAAAGAAGTCGTCTGTTCGCGCTGCTGCGAACATGCCTAACGCGCTACAGAAACGAGCCAGCGACAGCAGTATCCTAAAAGCATTGTTGTATTGCACACGCAGGGCACTATAGACGCAAGTGCTGCCCCAGCATAAGAAACGGCCAAGAAATTACTTATGTACTGGTAAGTATTTTCAAGTAGTGGTATACATAAGTACTAGTGTGTATGGAAACGATTGGACGTTTGTATTTGCATTGCTCCAACTAGGTATGTGTGAAAGTAAATGGGCACATGGATTTAGTTGGAAAACTTGCAACAAATATATTTTTCCTACTGTAAGTTATTGTTTGCTGTTTGAAATTGAGGATTTCCACTTTCCTACAATAAATCTTGCAGTACCCAAATTAGTAGCTATATAAACATGTTCGTGTAGATTTCAAATTCATTTGCATATTACGTAATTGTACTCTTTTGAAGCTTCATAACATTGTACCATTTATTGAAAAGTCTCCATCCATTATGTCAGTTGGTTTACAAAAAGAATGCGATGTTAAGACAGAGCTCGATTCGAGCACTTCAAGGCTGAAGGAAACAAAAGCACTCAAACGGCTTTATGCCATTTTCGCCTGCATGCAGCGGACTAACTAAATACGGAACGCGAGGATACATCGGTTTACTTTTGGTTAAGAATTTGTTATTGTAAGCCATATGGGCGCAGGGCGTCGGCGGGGTTTTTTCTGTTACGACGAATCTGAGGCCATCGTTAAACAATGGGACACATGCTTGCTTATACGCGCGTACATCTGTGACGTCCCCTATCGGAACTAGCCTTTGTCAAGCGTGGACCAAAGCTCACGCCGTATATCTGTTGCAGATACCTTAAATCCCTCGCTAATGTTGCCAACAAAGACTATTATAACCACTTGACTGCGTATACAGTGCCCCGACGCACGAAAACTATTAGTATTTTGTCGCCTATGTATAGGCTACGGTACTAGTAGCAATTTTAGTTGTGTCCAAGTGTTAGACCTGCGTGCACGCTAAATTAATATATTTTTTTTTTACGTTTATGCAATTATAACGCATTAAAATGCCTTCATGCGCGGTGAAGTGGTGTGGGAAACATTCTTAGACATCTAGTTACAAAAAGGATGACATAACTTTTCATCGGTACATAAACATTACGAAAAATTATTTTTGATTTAATCAGATTATAAGCCACTGCAGAGGTCTATTTAAAATGGTGGCTGGGTAAACGAGCACACTTTTTGAGTCGCGCGTTGATGTCTTTTGGAAAAGTCTCTTTCTTGTATTAGACAATTCTAATGCTTCTATCCCTTTCTTTCCTTTTGTATGTTTATCGTAAAAAATAGTGCTGTTATCTTTAATAGCTGAAAGTAGATATCGAGAAAAATAAAATGAATACATTTTTTATTCAATTCACATACTTTAATAAAATAACTATCTACTATTAACCGACTTCAAAAAAGAAATACCGACGAACTGAGAACCTCCTCGGTTGTCAGTTCGTCGGTTTTTTTTTTTTTTTTTGTATAATCCGGGATTTTTTAGTTCTTTCTGTCCCCGACCGGGGCCGATCAGTCCATTTCCGGGATTTTTTTTTGTAATTGATTGATTTTGATTAAATATTATTTCTATGATTTTGATTTAGTATTTATTATAATGTTAAAATCCATTTTATCGATATCGACTATTTTCTCTTAATGAAGTAAAGCAGCCCTAACGATGCAACTTGACCTTGAACTGACCAATTGCAGCCGCGCGTTTTTCCTCATCCCCCGGCCCGCAGTAGTGAGTCGTGTGCTTCGAAGAAATCGGCCCATACGCTCTCTAGTGGTTATATTCTCTATGGTTGCCAATAACGCGTAACGCTAAGAATTATTAGTAAACGGAACTTCAGCCGGTCGATTCTGTAAAAATGTCACCGTGAAATCATAACAGTGAAGTGAGCACTTAATAGTGTTAATCGCTAGCGAATGACAGCTCACTCCACGCTCACTTCACCCAAGCTTTAACAGTGAGATGGTTACAGAATCGCACGGCAGGTAGTCTACTTAGAATAGCAAACACGAGTAGGTAAGTCATTCAATTGCGTACTTTCTGGATACCTACAATCAGGGCCCTGTTTAATAAAGCTGACAATTCGACATATATGTCTAAATTGTAGAATTTGACAGGTGAAATCTTGATATATTTGTCATTTAAAAACGCGTTAAAACTAGACATTTATGTCAAAAACCATAGTCAAATTATTTCTGACAATTGTCGAACAGAGGGGGAGGGGCTTGCACGGGTCGATCGATCAGGTTAAGCTACGCTTGCCAAGGTTGGTCCGTGGATGGGTGACCATCTTTACATACCGAGACCCCTCCGTGCCTTGGAAAGCACGTTAAGACGTTGGTCCCAACTGTCATTCCTGGATCTTTGACAGTCGTTACGGGTTGCCAGTAGTCTGAAAGTCTGACAACCAGTCTTACCAAGGGGTTGCGGAGGTCAGATAGGCAGTAGCTTTATGTAAAATACTGGTATTCAGCTGCATCCGGTTAGAATGGAAGCCGACCCCAACATATTTCAGAAAAGGCTAGGCAGATGATGAATGGATTGTCATGACAATTATGTCGACTTTTGACATATTTGCAAATAATCTGGTTTTATGAAGCTAAATGAGGGTAAAATAGAAAAAAATATTAACAAAGTTAATGAATGAATCAATCACTAGTGCAACTTAGATTGTTTGTTTTGATCGCGTGTAAAATGGAAATACGCAAAAACTTACCATTTTGGGCCTTATTTATGAAAATAGAAATATACTCTTTGGGAAGTTTAGTGACCAATTGACCCACGATATAAAAATAAAAGAATGGAAGGAAATAGCCGAACGATTAACAATTAACGATTACAGCATTAGGTATTTTCAATAAAGACTGGGAATACCTTCGTGACACTACATGGCTAAATTGACACAAAAGGACCAAGGTAAGGTTTAGTTTATTTTAACTAGTTTATCCGTCATCAATTCGTATTTTTTTTTTATTTATTTAGACATTTAACCGTCTCGCCAGGAGACTTGACGAGTTCCAGCCGTCAGAACAAGCTGGTTTTCGAAAAGGCTTTAACACCGTAGACCACATCCATACTGTTCGGCAAATTGTATAGAAGAGCGAGGAGTACAATCAGCCGCTGTGTATGCCATTTGTGGACTATGAGAAAGCCTTCGACTCCATCGAAATATGGGCAATTCTGGCCTCTCTGCAACGATGTCGAATTGACTGGCGCTACACCGAAGTATTGAAATGTTTGTATGACGCTGCCACGATGACTGTCCAGATCCAGGATTAGAAAACCAGCCCCATCCAACTGCTCAGAGGGGTGAGACAGGAGTATGTAATATCCCCTAATTGGAACACAAAATACAAATGCGTTGGAGGACTTATTGAAGACGCTGGACTAGACTGGATAGGGTATCAGCGTGAACGGCGAGTACATTTCACATCTTCGATTTGCCGATGACATCGTCATAATGGCAGAGACGCTGCAACAGCTAGGCTAAATGATGCACAGCCTAAATGGAGCCTCTCGGTGGGTTGGCCTCAGCATGAATTTGGACAAGACGAAAGTCATGTACAATTCGCACGTCTTGCCGAGTCCAATCCACATCGAAGCAAATCATCCAGTTCGCAAGACACAACATTGAGAAAGAAGCCGACAGAAGGATCTAGTTGGGTTGGGCAGCATTTGGAAAACTCCGTCAAGTCATCTCGTCGCCTATCCCGCAGTGTTTGAAGACTAAGGTCTTCAACCAGTGCGTCCTGCCCGTCATGATATATGGCACCGAAGCGTGGACACTGACGGTCGGGCTGGTTCACAAATTCAAGATCGCTCAGCGCGCTATGGAGAGAGCTATGCTCGTAGTCTCTTTGAAGAATATAATCAGGAATTAAATTATCCGAAAAAGAATCAGAGTTACCGACATAGCTTGTAGAGTAAGCAAACTGAAGTGGCAGTGGGCTGGTCATGTTTTTCGAAGGACCGATAGCCGGTGGAACAGACGAGTCCAAAAGGCCAAATCCCGTAATTAAAAACGTTCAAAATCTGTTTGCAATCCCATCTCAGCGACAGTTAATGTCAAAAACTTGACAAAAATGTAGGGAAATTAAAAGTATTTTTGACAGATTGAGACTGACTGTGAACGTTCTTAAAATTACGAGAATTTCCCCTCTGGAGTGGAGACCGCGTATCGGCAAACGTAGTGTGCGATGCCCCCCAGCTAGATGGACGGATTGTGTAGGTATGTATGAAATAGTCGCATTGTGTATGTGGAAACGATTTTTTTTCCACTTTGTTTTATTGCGATCTTTCAGGAAAAGAGATACAATCCTCGGCAGACTGGTTTTGGCGAAGGAAAAAAAATGCAAATATGACGATTCTGATGAAATGATATTAAGAATCATAGGAAACGATTTTCCAGCAATAGGTGGCCATCAAATACCAGAATCTTCGGGGTCAGATGAAATCCGTGCCTGTTTTTATCGCAGAAGCGCCTCAACTTCAAAATCCAAAAAGCAAAAAATCACATTCCCACGTCAATCTATATATAAGTGAAGTTGATTTATCAAATGACTTATTGGATTTTAAGAAACAGAAAATGGAAATAGAAGTAGAAATTGCTAAAGAAAATCTTCAAATTGCAAAAAGAGAAAAATACCTACAACTTACATTTAGAGCTACTCAAAGTTGAAAAAGAATTGAATATACAGCCGTAAGAATTTACACAACCGTGTATTTGCAAAACGTTCGAGATATTGATGTTTGTAATATACAAAATGAACAAATTGTTCAAACAGCACAGTCGGGTAATAATGAACCAGTTAGCGATATTTTTATAAGTGCTGAGAAAGAAAATCTTTAATTATAATCAATCATGTATTTATAATAATACTCGTAATAAGCAAATAAATTATTCATTCAAATATTTGTACTAATAACTGTAACACGCTGTTAAATCTACAACAATACGAGTATCATTGTCATTTTCGCTAATGTCTTGTTCTAAATAGAGTGCATAGCAATCTGAGCCTAACCGTTTTAAATATTATGCAAAACAATGCAAGATAATATAACATACTAAAATTAATTTTACGAATTATAACTAGTAAAAGACAAAATAAGAATAATTATATAACATAAAGTAAAATAAAGGCTTATAGATAAACATTGGCGGTCTCACGCGACGTCATTATAATCTATAGAATTGTTCTTGGCTCGACAATTTTATTTGCGGGGCATTCTCGATCGCCTGTTTTGTGGTTGCTCGGTTTTTTAAATCGTAAGCATTATGCACAATGTGACGGTTCAGCATGTTTAGTGTACTCATTTGCCTGATGACCCTGTTCCCGACAATGTCCACACGTATAGGTAGCCTCCCGACAAGTCTTTGCAGCGTGTCCATACTGTTGACATTTAAAGCACCTGGACACAAGTGTGAAATCCCTCACTGGATAGGAAGTCCAATTAACAAACACTCGAGGTTGCTTTATAAGCGCCTTTCTTATGCTAGCAGTAACTTCAAGGATGAAGTTGCACGTAGGTCCCTCTTTTTTACCTGACTTGTGACTTAAATTTACAGAGGCCAGAAAAGAGTCACGGGACAAACTAGGCAGCCTCTCGGCTACATTCTGCTCATAGATGCAATCATAAACTTCTTGATCAATTAAACCAGTCGGTACTCCTATAACCACCATTCTTGGTTTTGTCTTATGGAGCTCTTGCACTTTCAGGCCAGAACTACTTAGCTGGGATGATTTCTTAAGTTTTTCTATGTCATCTTTGGTCTCCGTGCTGATTATAACGCCTCCGTTTTTAGTTTTGCGTAGTCCTCTAACGTGCCATTTCATTTGTTCAGGGCAATTTTTTGGACAAGGGATTTAGTGTCCTCACCAGATTTTGATTTATGCGCTGGATAAATTACAATAGAACTGACATTATTGGGGCGTAAGTAATAATTTTTATTGGTTTTTACCATGTCAGCGAAGGAGACATTTTCTGCCATAGGTGGTTAAGCGCAGTTTTCTTGAATGGTTTTCTTGTTTTTCACAGATTTCTGTTTAATAAAGCAGATTTGACAAGTTTTTCACGACGAATTGTCACCTGTCGCTCAAAGAGTATTATTAAACAAAAAAAATGTATATTTGTGAATTTTCCACTTCATGCTCACTTCACCAAAGTTTTCACGGTAAGATGGTTACAGAATCGCACGGCTGTTCTAGCTAGGTACTCGTCTCTGCGAAGGTAGTAAGGTAATGCTATGCGTAAAGCTAGAGCTAGAATACTCTAGTTCTAGCTTTACGCATGGCTTTACCTAACTTAAAGTATACTCCTAAGCTAAGAGAAAAAAACTCCTCCGTACCCTACGTTACTACCATCGATAAGATAAATCCTGCCTTTAGTTTCAATGAACAACAAAGATACATCAAGAATATAGTAACAGTTCGAGCATACGTGTATCTGAAGATGCCGAAAATTACGCCTATAGAGTTGCACCACTTTCCACTTTGTGACCAGACGTACTCTCCAAATAAGAATGATTAAATCAATATTATTGTTAACTCCACTTCATTTTATTATCTTATTTATTTAATATCCAGTTCATAATCTTCTTTCAGTAGGAGCAAAGTAGGTATAATCCTTACCGAGCCGTGTAATACCCTCAAGTTATGCGGACGCCGATGAATATCGAATTATGAATATTGAGAAGCAAGTTCGCGCGACAGCCCGGGGTCATCTCAGCTTAACTGCAACTCTTCCAATCGACTTACCTACTTATCAGTCGATAATTATTTCGAGAGCTGAAATATCCGTTCATGCTCTCATTCGTTTTACGCTGTTGTCTTGTTCGCACTGCTTTCTGCAGAAGATAAGTTACGGCTTATTAGGCACCCACTTCGATTAGTCATAAATATAAACCATTTATGTTTCCAGTAATTGAAGGTGGTATAAAACTGGATTGAACTGTTCTCCTACCACTAAAAACATTTTATAGGCTCGTCACAACAACAAAATGTTTGCTTCGCCAATTTAGTAAAAACTAGCAGTTTATATCAAACCTTCGATACATTCTGTATATTCAGCTTTAAGTGAAAATAAATTCCATTAAATATATTCAGACACTACAAAAACGTAAAGGCACTGGATTGAACTGTTCCCCTACCACTAAAAACATTTTATAGGCTCGTCACAACAACAAAATGTTTGCTTCGCCAAATTAGTAAAAACTAGCAGTTTATATCAAACCTTCGATACATTCTGTATATTCAGCTTTAAGTGAAAATAAATTCCATTAAATATATTCAGACACTACAAAAACGTAAAGGCAGTGTGGGCTGTATTCCAGTGACAAAGCTACATTGTGGTCTACGGAAAAGCAACTTTGATGTAAATAAGCACGGTTGATATTAGTTCGGCAGAGAGCAGTCGGATCCTAAAGCCACTCCACCACGAATGTCACGGATCAAATCGACAATAAATGTTAAGTATTTACTTTACATTTACTCTTTAATTGTACGTCCATAATGACGGGCCGAGTGTTCGCTCGAATTCTGTCGATGACAATGCACGTTCGTCAGTAGGCAGTGTTATTTTATAAAACTAACCGGAGGTGTCATGTGCCAGCGTTTTCATATAATATGACAATAGTGCATAGTCATAACTTTATATGTCGTCGGTACTACCACCGCCACTGAATACTTTCTATGCGCGCACAGTGAACTAAAAACGTCTTGTAGATATGCAACTATGCAATAATGCTACTCATCATCATCTGCCTAGCCTTTTCCCAACTATGTTGAGGTCGGCTTCCAGTCTAACCGGATGCAGCTGAATACCAGTATTTTACATGGAGCGACTGCCTATCTGACCTCCACAACCCAGTTACTGGGTAATACGAGTACGATACCCCTAGGTAAGACTGGTTGTCAGACTTTCGGGCTTCTTACTACCCGTAACGACTGTCAAAGATCTATGAATGACAGCCGGGACCAACGGCTTAGCGTGCTTTCCGAGGCACGGAGGGGTCTCGGTATGTAATGATGGTCACCCATCCACAGACCAACCGCGGCAAGCGTAGCTTAACCTGATCGATCGACCTGTGCGGCTGTTATTATTTAGCCACGGGCCCCTCTATGCAATAATGCTTTTGGATAAATACACAAATTAAGTATAGGTACCTCTGGCACCCACTGCGCCGTGCCGGTATATAAGTTTAGCGACAATGCAGAGGACACCGCCTAATACTACCCTGATAAGCGGTAGCGGAAGCGGCAGCTGCTCGACACCTGACTTAACCAGCTGTGTGGATGCCGATGAAAATACGTGCATTAACATGAACCCTAGGAAGCGAAAGGAGCGTACTCATGAGATGGAGTATAAAAAGGATTTTATGGAATTTCGTACAGATATAATGAACTTTCTCCAGAAATTCGCTGAAACCCAGAATGACAACCTGATGCAAATACGAAAAGAAATTACGGAAATGAAAGACGAAATAAAGGGTATAAAAGCGGTAACGGAGAACTTAACCACCGATATAAATAAAATTAAGGATGAAGTAAAAGAAATTAAATCAGATAGTATACTAACCCAGGATAAAATTTCCCACATTGAAAACAATATCTCCCAAATAAAGAGTACCCAGGACTCCGTTTTAAAATCGCCTTTCGATGTTCACGAGAACCTCATACTTGAACTCAAGGACAGATGCGAGCGCGAGAAACACATAATAATTGTTGGCATACCCGAAAAGTTTGATAAGAATTCTACCGTCAGGCGTAATTATGACGACGAAAAAATTACTGAACTTCTTACGACACTATACGAAAACTGTCCTAAGCACAATAAATGTATGCGTCTTGGTAAATATAAACCTGATCATAACCGACCTCTAAAGGTATATTTTAAAGATACAGATACCCCGAAACACTTATATAAGAATAAGTCTAAACTGCCGGATAATATAAGCATTTATCTAGATCAAACTCCAGCCCAAAAAGCATTTAAGGAATCCCTCAAGCAGGAACTACAGCGTCGTAAAGAAAACGGCGAAAATGACCTGGTTATCAAGTACGTGAACGGAATACCTAAGATAATACAAAATAAATCGGATCCAAAAAACTAATACATGCCCCTATGCAGAAACGAAGCGGTAAAAATAGTAAACACACTGATGTAAATCATTACTTAGTTAATAATTATCAAGATATCCCGATGAACTCATCCTCATTAAGAATGTTTTATGCAAACTTGCGTAGCATGCGTAAACCAGGCAAGTTTGATGAGATAAAATGCATTCTCAAGGCTATACCAAAAATACCTCATATCATTATATTTACCGAAACTTGGCTGACGTCAGAACAGGACGCAAAAACATACCAATTGCTAAATTATACTCATATTTATAATTTTAGGCCAGATAGAAAAGGAGGTGGTGTTTCAATTTTTCTTCATAATAGTATTTCCTATGAGGTAACAGAGGAGCTATTTGAAAACGGTAACCATTATTTATGGATCTATATTCAAAAATTCGATCTGAATATTGGCGGGATTTACAAACCTGGGGATACGGATGTTAAAAACTTCTTAGATATCTATTCTTCGCAACTAGAGAGAAGAAAAAGAACAATAGTCATTGGTGACTTCAATATCGATTTGCTCGGCACAGGAAATCATGTTAAACAATATTTGGACACCCTACAAGAGGCAGGCTACGATATCTTGAACAGGAAGGACATAAACTACTGTACTCGTGAGACTGCTAAAACAAAAACAATCCTCGATCATGTGAGTACTAACTTAAATAACAGATTATTTCGCATTTCTATAATTGAATCGTCTCTTTCGGACCACAAGCAACTATTCTTTGAGCTCCTAAAATCAGCAACACGATTAAACGAACGGGTAAAGTACGAGGCACTTGATTATAGTAAACTATATAAAAGTATGTCTGAAGCTCAATACAAAAACGATGACCAACATTATAATAGCCTAGAAGATTTTATAAAACATCACCTATCAAAAAACAAAGTAACTAAAACTAAAATTTTAAATCCACCCCGGCAAGACTGGATTAATAAAACTATCATAGATTCCATAAATAAGAGAAATATTTTGTGGCAACAAAGGAAGATGGACATGGAGAACCAAAATGTTAAAAAGCAGTTTGAAGAGGAACGAGCAAAGGTTAATTCAATCACCCAGATCACTAAGAAGAAATTCTATTATGACTTGTTTCACGAAAATCTTAAAAAACCAAAAAAAACGTGGGATCTAATAAATACGTTAGCTAGGAATAAGGTCAAAAGTACTTGTGCTCCCCCTAAACTCATCATAGGCTCGAATATTGTAACAGAAGGTAATGCAGTATGTGAAGCATTTAATCATTTCTTTTCCTCGATAGGTTCTGAGCTGGCCAACAAAATAGACATAAAATATCACGCTAATTCAGTAAACACCTTTATGTACAACACAAGCCACACACATGAAAACACACTCGATGAACTCATGCCATGCACTATAGAAGAGGTAACGGGAATAATCGACAATCTAGATAACAATACCAGTACTGGTGTTGATGGAATTAGTACCAAGGCAATTAAATGCATCAAAAATATTATAGCTCTTACGGACTGTATAAACAAATGTTTTAAGGATGGTGTCTTTCCTGATTCCCTCAAAATTGCTAAAGTTAGTCCTATTTACAAGTCCGGAGTGAAAAGTGACCCCGGAAACTACAGACCAATATCTGTACTTCCAGTTGTTTCCAAGATATTTGAGAAGATTATGTATACTCGTTTAGACAAATATCTTACAGATAAAAATTTTATAATCGAACAACAATATGGTTTCCGGTCGAAATCCAGCACCCTTTCGGCTGCTATAGACCTGGTAACAAAAATGAAAACAGCCATTGATCAGAAACAGATAGCACTAGGTATTTTTATTGACATAAAGAAAGCTTTTGACACTGTCAGCCACGTTAAACTCCTGCAAAAGCTAAATAACATAGGAGTTACAGGCCAAGCCTTGAAAATACTCACGTCCTATCTACGAAATAGGTGTCAAACAGTTAAAATCGGAGATGTATTCCAAAGTGGTCTGCAAAATATTAATTGTGGTATTCCCCAAGGATCAGTTTTGGGAACCTTGCTATTCCTTATTTATGTTAATAATATTAAAAACTTAGCATTAATTGGTCACCTAACTGTGTATGCAGACGACACCTGCTTATTTTATTTTGGTAACTCAATTCAGGATATAATAGCTGATGCACAGAGTGATTTAAACTTGCTCAATGAGTGGCTCTTATACAATTTACTAACTATTAACTCATCAAAAACCTCCTATATGATTTTTGCTGCTAAGAATAAGAAAATTCAAAATTTTGCCCCTTTAACTATAAATAACAATATAATTTATAGATCACGACAAGAGAAATATCTCGGTTTGTATTTGGATGACCGACTTACTTGGAAAGCACACATTGAGCATATCAGATCCAAACTGAGTTCAGTCTTGGGGGCTCTCCGGAAAGTAGCTAATTGCATTCCAAACAAAGTACGTGGCTTGATATACAATTCACTTATAAAGACACATCTCGAATACTTGATAGAAATATGGGGATTGGCTACCAAAACTAATCTAAGGCAACTACAAACCACGCAAAACAGAATTATTAAAACACTGTTCCATTACAATTACCTAACACCTACAAAAGATCTATACACTAAAACTAAATTATTTAACATTACGCAATTATATACATTCAACACTTGCATCCTAATTAAAAAAATAATCACAGGCAACATCCACTCAAACATTACATTTACTCAAAAAACACAAAAACATTACTTAAGAAACAGATACAAATTAATAACAACTCGACCACGTACACTGACTTACGGCAAAAAAAACATACTGTATGAGGGAGTACAATTTTACAACAGCCTGCCCAACGACTTAAAAATATGTGACAATTTAAATATTTACAAAAAAAAACTAAAATCGCATATTTACAGTCACTATTTCTAAGGAGATGCTGCTGAACAGATTGTGAATTAAAATTACTTAGTTATAATAGTATGAAACTTGTCGCCCTAAGCTAAAGCTGTATTTGAATTTAATTAATAGGATATTTTTGTAAATCTCATTTTAAGTGAACTATGTTCTTATGAGAAAATAAAGTTCTTTAAACCGACCTAGTAGGAGCCACTGAAAATACTGGAACAGAGAGAACCACTGTATACATTGTGTGATATCTATGTTCCATGTTTTGAAGATTAATAAAATTAGAGTGGAATGTCTATTTAGCTGAGATCGGCTTTTCTAGGCTTCTTCAATTATGAAACTATAACGAAACCAAAATTCAAACGTATGGTTTTAATCTGGCTACTCAGCTTCCCTAAGGGTTCCCACAATTTTTAAGAAAAATAAAATACTGTGACAAAGCGTAGCTCTTTTCTATAGCGCCGTAATAACTGGCCGCGAATATAATAGATGCCTTTACATAGACATTAAATGGCAGCTGAGATATAAGGTGGGGAAGATCCGCTCGATAATACAACGCTGAGGACGCATGCGTCGAGTCCTGGCCGGCGACCTGAAACCGGTCGCTATACCACGCTATACTCCGGTATTCAACTCCCTTAGGTAATACATACATTTGTGACGCTCCCTATTGTGCAGAAATTAAGTATAATACTCGTAGCTACCTACTATTTCAGGCTTATATAATACTCCTTTTAGTGTCTTCAAGGAGCTCCTTTAGCATAAAGGCCAATTATAATATGTTTTATAACTTGGCTCTGCGTTCGAATGCAGGACATGAAATTTAAACTTTAAACACATTATACCTACGGGTTCTTATACAAGATTAAAAAAAAATAATCCTAGTTTGCCTAATTTTAGTATCTGTCCTAAGGCCTGAGATTATATCACTATATCATATTTGACCAATAGAATACCTTCATTTATTATGGTCGCATCATTTCCAGGATTTTAGATGGAGAATAAATAGCTCGTTATAACCAGTCACAAAAATAATAATTTCCGAATGAAACTAAACAGGAACTGAATAAATCTAATTGGCAGTTGGAAAATTATTAAAATCGATTTCTACAACCAATAATTTTAGATCTCAACAAATGTATTAATATCTCGCCGACAGACTGGGGGGTCTGACCACGAACAGAGATGTTAAAGTTACACCCCATTTTCACACAAAATCAATTCATACAAAGGGATGACGTCCCTTACAATTGGGGATCAGGGTCGAACCAATTTAAATCTTGTTGCAATGCAATATGAGTTTTACGTAGATGTCGTTTAAATCGTTCAGAATAGAGGTACTTCAGCATATTATTTTTATAAGGAACAACAATAGAGGGTTTTATTGGCCTCTTTGTAGATCAGTAACTGTCACAAAACATTTAGTCATCGCCCTATCGGCTGTGTAAACATTCCAAATTAAAAATGTAGCCTTGTGGAAAAAAAAATCTCCTCTGTATAAGCACCCAAATAATGCAAAGTAGTTTTGAATAAAAGAAAAAAAAAAGTAAAGTAAAGTGCTGAAGTTTAGCGTGAAAACTAAACAAAATTACATTATGAAAATGTCTGAGCACTCTGGCTATTTCATGATTTAAAGTACCAAAATGTTCGTTTGATTCCTTCTAGGTAAATCATTATAAATTATTTAAATATAATATAATATATTTTTTTACTAATAAAGGAAAAATTATAATTTATGAATATTATACCTACTAAGTTCTACGTATATATTTATAGATCTTATTTAGATACTAAATAACCCTATTCAAAGATAAGGGATAGGAGTTGGAGTGAATGTTCTTGTTTAATTTAAAAGTACTGACATGAGTTTGATGCAATTTTTAATTCTTTCCGCTAATCAAACATTGTCTTGTACTTAATTGTAACAAAGTAAAGCTAAGCTTAAAAACTCACTTTCGTTTTTAACTAAAGCAGATTCATTTACCTACCTAAAAGAAATGATAAAATATAAATAATTAGCACCGAATTGAATGATTGAAAAGCAGGTAGGCCAAGCCAATTATACAATATTGAAAAGTCACACGAAACAGGATGAGCAAATATAATCTCTTCCCGTCACAACTAGGACCAAAAACTAAAGTCATTTGAACAAATAAAGCTTAATCCGCATTGTGACGCGTATCGCAATAACATGGAGACGTAAATTCGTCCTCTTCACAATGGGAATTAGAAGTGTAGGCCATTGTGGCAAATTGGGCAGCCCTTCGACCGTAAAATCGTCGTGGAAGCATTGACAGCGGGCGAATATAAAAACCTGACAACATGTCAAAACTGACCAGATTTGGTAGGCGACAAGTGACGCGCATTGTTACGTCTCCATTGAAATTTGTGTGGGCCATAGTAACACCTACGTGGTGTCTTGAAGATGCCGGGAATGCGACTGACAGTGTTTACACATCGGATTGTTCTGCCGGATAATCGGCCAGTCTCAAAATTAAGCACGCCCTCCATTCATGAAAAATTATAAATTCATGAACATAGAATTTAATGGCCGAGTAATTATTTGTCAAGTCACGTTTTTAATTATAAAATAAAGCAGGTGCACACAAGTTGGTGCGAGAATTTTAATAGGTAATACTCATGAACTAGCGAATCTTGTGAAGTACCTAAGCGAACCATGTAAGTGCACCTCCGTGTAATGAGAAATGACAGATGTAGGTAGGTACCTACTGTTTTTTGTTTCGCTTCCGTTCTCTTTCCGATTACCTATTTAAAAGTCCCTACTGATGAAGTTTTTTTTAGAATTAAGTATACTTAATACCGATGTACTGGCTTGTGGCTAAGTAATAACAGCCGCACGGGTCAATCGATCAGGATGGGTGACCATCTTCACAGACCAAGACCCCTCCGTGCCTCGGAAACCACGTTAAGCCGTTGGTCCCGGCTGTCATTCATGGATCTTTGATAGTCGTTACGGGTCGTCAGTAGCCCGAAAGTCTGACAACGAGTCTTAACAAGGGGTTATCGTATTACCCAGTAACTGGGTTGTGGAGGTCAGATAGGCAGTCGCTCCTTGTAAAATACTGGTATTCAGCTGCATTCGGTTAGACTGGAAGCCGACCCCAACATAGTTGGGAAAAGGCTAGGCAGATGATGACCAATGTATGTATCGCCTTAGATACCGCCAACCGACTCTTGTGGTACAAAACTTACTGCTAAGAAATAGGAGCGACGTACCTACAGCGTCCAGAACTTATTAGTAGGTACAAACGCCAGCACATCGAGCTACTAAAATCTGTCAAATTTCTTTAATAGATTTCCAACTTTATCCCTAAAGCATTAGGTTCAAAGTTGATTGGGAAAATTTGGCAGTTTCGGGTAGCTTGATGTGCTGGCGTCTGTACTTGGGTAGGTAGAGGTACCATATTATTATAGTAATTGGCTGAAAAGCACACTTCAGATGATGACAACAGGCTGTTATTTAATTCGATCAAACAGTAAAAAGTACCAGTATCCAGTGAGCGACAGAATTAAGTGCGCATGGTGCAGGGTGAGCGCACAGTGCGGCGGCCCACATGAACGTTGTTACACAGCCGTCGCGGCTAATTGCCCATTTTTACGCAACGTTAACAGTATCTTTTCTCACTTCAGGGCACTTTGACGGCAGCTGATCTATTATTTCATCGTGATAACTTTTGTGAAATCAGCTTAAATGAGCTATCAATAGTGTCAAATGTCAATCCGTAACAGCCGGTCGATTCTGTAAAAATCTCACCGTGAAATCGTAAGTGAAGTGAGCACTTAATAGTGTAAATCCCTAGCGAATGACAGCTCACTGCACGCTTACTTCACCCAAGCATTCACAGTGAGATGGTTACAGAATCGCACGGCAGTACGCAGGTGGAACGACAGCTCACTTCACCTAAGTTTTCACGGTGAGGTTTTTATAGTAGCTATGGACCGCCTATCCTCACTACACAAAATGTGCCTATTACTTATTGTAATATTTGTTTTGAGAAAAAAAGACTCGTATGGTTGCGATTCTATTTAATTTTTATTACAGTGGTATAAGAGAATTCTTGTATACGAGTCTCGAGAATCGATGTTCAGCATGATGATATTTAAATTGAGTAAAAACTTGGAATTTTATTCCGCTGTTTGCCACAATGTATCCGCTGCTCGATGGGGCGCGGGGCGGACCGTCAGCGTCACACGCGTTTGGCTTATCTAAACAAACGGCACTAAGTTTAACCGCGGCTTAGTCCCGCCGCCACTTTAACTTTCTAGTAACAAATTTGATTAAAACTCGCTTTTATAAATAGCCCTTCATAGTGTATACCTACTCGACACAGGGGTTTTGCAATTTAATTCTAAATGACAAGGGCTGGAACTGTTTTTGAATTTTTAGGGGTTTGGAAAATCGTCAAGGATCTTCTTCCAACGCGGCACACTGTGTTCAGTTAAAGTCAATGTATTTTGTTTGGACCTGATACTTCCCCAATTAATGAATATAATAATTAAATGTATATACGCGATGAATGAAGTCAGGCAACATCCTAACCGCGGCATACATTTTTTATATACAACGTGTAACGTTAAATGCGCAAAACCTCAGACACCCCAACTGATTTCTAATTCAATTGACCTATTTCAGAGAGAAAATAAGTCATTAAAAAAATTGTAAAGGTTTTATGTGCTGTTTTATTTTTACTGGCCATTCTGATCGTTTCTTGCGTCTACGACGAGGCTTTACCGAGGGAGGAGTCATCACCGGGCCGCTGCGCCGCGCTGACATTGGGTTGCTTGACCTATTAATAAATAGACACGGCATCGTTTATAATGAAGATTTTTTTGAAAAATGTGACCTATATTAAAAAGTAGTTCAATTAATTCTGCTCGTTATTCTGATCAAACTATTTTCAGGTTTTGCGCATTTAACGTTACACGTTGTATATGAATAAAAGGTTTAATTTTTAGCGAGCAAACTTACTGAAACCGATATCGGCAACAGGCCGAAGTTAGTAAATAAACAAAATGTTATTTATCTAAAAAGTTAGACAAATAAATACGATTCGAGTCCCGAGAGTGTACTGACACCGTTCTGTTTATCTTGTATTTTAACCATACCGCCGCCGCAACAACCCACGTTTTATTACAACATTTACTAGACATTAAAATATATTATTAGCTGATATTATTATTTTAAGTCGACTGTAAGATATGTAAGCTATTTAAAAAAAAAATTGTAAGTTTCTCTATGATGCATGAGATTAGTAGATATTCTTGCGTGTCTATTGATTTACCTACTTTACTACTGTTGTGCGATTCTGTAACCATCTCACCGTGAAAGCTTGGGTGAAGTGAGCGTAGAGTGAGCAGCCGGTCGATTCTGTTAGAATCTCACCGTGAGAAGTTAAGTGAAGTGAGCTGTCATTCCATCTGATGCTAGGGATTAACACCAATGACTGCTCACTTTAAGCTCACTTCACCCAAGTTATCACGGTGAGATTTTTAAAGAATAGCACTACTGTCTTTCGCTAGGGATTAACACTATTAAGTCCTCACTTCACTTATGATTTCACGGTGAGGTTTTTACAGAATCGACCGGCTGGACACATTTTGTTTATTTCAGCAACCAAAACAGTATTGATATTATGTTTGATTAACAACAAGAACA
Organism: Eremobia ochroleuca; assembly: GCA_949629135.1. Lineage (NCBI taxonomy): Eukaryota > Metazoa > Arthropoda > Insecta > Lepidoptera > Noctuidae > Eremobia > Eremobia ochroleuca. The sequence continues at coordinate 14,346,646 of OX451384.1, read as the reverse complement.
TTAAAAACGTTATTGTCAGTGTTAAAGCGGCTTAGTTTTTGTTCTAAATTGTTTATCCCACAACAAAGACATTAGTGGTAAAGTTAATAAGCTCGTTAATAATCTGGTGAAGAGTTATGACGGCGCGGGCGCGGTGTGCAGCCGAGCCGGCTCACCGTTGTCTTCACTGAAGTGCGCGGGCCACCACACGGCTGACGCACTGGGACAAGTCCTGATCCTTAGTCCCCTCACTTAGAGCAAGGAGAAATACACTGTGTGCTTACTGCCGCTTTCATATTATTACTACGCATCAGGCGCTGTAAACACATTAAAAACAAAATGGAATTTCTGGATGACATTAGGTACTGCAGCTGTTGCAGAAAGCTATTGCAATTCCGAATAGGTATTATTATGACATAGTTTGTATACGTCAAGATCATGCATTTGTGTATTTTGAAAAGTTCGTATTCTAAGTAAATCTTTAACGCTTACAGTTTGTTTAGACGCGACTCATTCTACCCAGTATCCCGTCTTCATGGCGACCGTGGCTTACGCCCATGTGTTCGCCACATTGCACGCCGGCCGCGTTAACGGGCAACGTATTGAAAGGTAAAACTAAATACTGTCCGTCGTTTGTTTATTAAGATCGGCCTCACAGGAAAGGATTGGGCACAAAGTAGGGGATAACTGTATCAAGCTTTATTCTGTCAGTATTATTTTCTCTGATTATAGGTATTCTATCTATACTAAGTCGGTACTTAGGATGTTGTTCATATGGAAATACAGGGTTAGTTGCAGAGAAAATATTAGTGATTAGGCACTTCACTGAATATGGAAAACACCGTGAGGAAACTTGTTCTAGAACCAAAAAAAAAGCGAGGAAAATTGCTCTAGAACCTGAGGAACTTGAGGAAAATTGTTCTAGAACCAAAAAAAAGCGAAGACGTGTGACAACCACCAACCCACACTTGGTCGCGTAGTGGATTACGGCCTGGTTCCTCTTACAGAGAGGAGGCTCGTGTCCCAGGAGTGGGAACATTGTAGGCTGATTATGAGTATGCTACATACCTACTGAGGTAAATAAAAGTTGCTCAGAAAAGAGTGATCATGTACAGACGCCAGCACATCAAGCTACCCGAAACTGTCAGAGTTTCCCGATCAACTTTGAACCTTATGCTTTAGCACTAAAGTTGAAAATCTATTAAACAAATCTGACAGATTGTAGTAGCTTGATGTGCTGGCGTCTGTACATATACGTACTCAAAACTGATCCTGGACATCTAGCAGTTACTTGAAGTATCTATAGGTAATTATTTTCAGTGTTTTGTGCATATCGTTGGTAATATAATAATAATAAACACATGTAGACTCGTGAGAAAGTTCCTGCAATCTGAATTAGAAAACCCACATCAAAACACAAATGTGCTACCATCTTCTGTGCAATCTTCTGCACGTGACCGCACTTGATCCCACTGATAATCACTTGGCTTAGGCCCGTGTTATCAGCTCTCTACGGCTAGCCGAGGATATAAAATAAAAATCAAAAATAATAATAATCATCATTTATTTTGAAAAACATACATTACAATCATTATGAAACCCTGGCTCCAGAGCTAGATATGTAATACGTGTATTTTAGGAGTCAGTTTCTTCTTCCTTAATACGTGCTTCTTATTGTATGCAATAATTTAATAGAGCAGTCTTGCCTTTTTTGGTACTTACCTAGATGTTCTCAGGTATAGATATGTTCAGGATGTGCTATTCACCTTATAAGAGATGGGCAAGTTCAAGGTTTAATAGCATCATTGAAATTGCTACCTGCCGGTCGATTCTGGAAAAATCTCACCGTGATAAGTAAGGTGAAGTGAGCTTAGAGTGAGCTGTGAGTCATGCTGATGCTCGGGATTGACACTATTGACGACTCACTCCACGCTCACTTCACCAAAGTTTTCCGGTGAGATGGTTACAGAATCGCGCGGCTGTACAGAAAGGGAGAAGCACAACTTGTAAACATGAATTCATGGTTCAGGGGGTTATGGCTGAAATCATGCTTACAGTTTGTGCGTCGATGGGCCTTTCACCCTCTGTAGGTAGCAATTTCAACGATCTTATTAAACCTTGAACTTGCCCAGTATTTTGTCCCTTTCCCACCATGTATACAATTTTAACTATTTACATTTCGTTTTAGCTATAGATATCTTATGACTATAAACCTTTTTTTTATGTTTCGGGGTGGAAAATCCTCATGGATGTCCGCCGTCCTGGGGCGGGCGGCGGGTTCTGTCAGACTCTTACTGACTAAAAACCACCCCGGTGTTCCCTCTCTCACCTACGGAGGTCGCGGGAACGAACAATACTTCCGCAACCATGACTATAAACCTATGTTAACTTATAGTAATGTAATAAGTACTCGTTCAACATTAGTACTCTCAACAAAACCAACCCTGACCTGCAGGGTAGTTGCGTAACATACTATCAGTTGCAATTGGTTTCATTTTGACAGTTCAACAACATTCATTGCGTTATTTACGTTGTTGAGCAGACACATTTTTCGAACATATGGAGCAATGGATTAGCAACATGCTTCAAAACGCTTCAAATTGAGAGTAATAGAATGTTACGCAATTAGTCTGCTGTACTTTATCATTAATAAGTTTGCTGGAAGAAATTTCTTCAGAAATAAGCAGTACCTCTGTACTCAAATTATAATTATGTCGTAACCAAATGTATTTTACTGTGTGTACATAAATAATAAAATAAATAATATAACATTTCGGAGAATACTTGTATCTACGTTCCACCTACTGAATTTCAGCTACAGGTATCTCTACATTTTCTTAATTGTTTGTTTTGATCATTTTTCTTATTTCTACAAATCTTAAGCGTAATTCATTGAGAGAATCTACTGTGACTCACCAGATAGATAAATGTTGAAACGCACATAAATATATCCTTACTGCTATATACTAAAATGAATAAATACTATCTTAGCATAAATACAATAAGAAATTCTAAAACAATTTGTGTTTAATCTAAATAATACAAATACTTTAACTGTGGCATACCCTGCCTTTTGTGGTTGCAATAAAGGCGAAAATGGTGAAACAACTTTAATTAAAGTTAAGCTGTTTCCTTCACGCGATGCCAATATTAGGGGCGATGTGTTTATACAAGGGATATTTGTGTGTGTATTTAATGTTAAAATAAGTCTACCAACCGAAATTAGGCGTGGAGGCTAAATCCAAATTGCAGCTGTTTGCTTTTGGAGTCGTTTGCGGTTGTTACTCACTCTATCGATAAGTTGGCGAGCTTTAATCGTGATTTCTATACTTTTGAGGTAGGCATTTCTAAAAATAAACAAGAGCAGCCGGTCGATTCTGTAAAAATCTCACCGTGAAATCATAAGTGAAGTGAGCACTTAATAGTGTCAATCCCTAGCGAATGACAGCTCACTCCACGCTCACTTCAGCCAAGCTTTCACGGTGAGATGGTTACAGAATCGCACGGCTGTTCGAACCTAGAACACCTGCTTCTTGTGAGAATATCTAATACATAACTTATTTAGACCAATAGAGATATTGAAATAGGTAAGTAACAAAAATTGCTAGCCAATTGTGTTTTATTTTTTAAATATTTTTTTTTTCTATCTATTTACCCTACGTAGGTAACTATGTAACAAAAAAAAAGATTTCGCCTACGTTTTGGTGAATTAAAAATGATATAAGCCTTTAGTTAATCTCTGCAATTAAGTTCACATAAGAAAAACACTCCTTAATCTTAATAACTCATGGTTTTACAAATAAATGATAATTCCGTCGTGTTTCTTTGCGACACAAAGTAACATTCTCAGACGTCAGATACTTCAAGTTTGAAGCAAATATACTTTACAGAGGTGAAAACAAAAGCAAAACGCACGTGTCGTTACAAATTGACCGTGGTGACGTCATGACGCATGAAGAGGGCGCTTTGACGCGTTTTTCCCCCTCGATGATTGCTCAATTAATCGCGTCGCCTTTGATGTAAATTATAAATCCAGAAGGATGTGCGTATATGTCAACGTAACGTAACTTTCATGAATACAATTCTAATAATTTACCAATAATAAAGATATTATTTAAATAGTCACTGAAAACTGAAATATCTCATCATATCCGTTCAGGTGCAGCTAATTCGCATTAAAAACTCTTTGAAGCATCTTCATGATATTGTGTCAGATGTCATCAGGCCGTGTGACCGGCGCTGATTCGCGACAAACGTTTGATCAAACCGACGAGATGATAGATTGATGAGCGGCCCCAGTCCAGAAATCAATCCTCCGTTTCCGTTCGAGATTATTTATGCGTTAAGTTTGGCAGACGCCGATAAAGCATCCGGATCGACTGAAAATAAAAACCATAATGAATTCATGCCTTCTCCTGGTATTAGTTTCATATTCGTGACGTTCAAGAATGTCTAACAGGCAGTTGTAATAAAAAAAAACCCATGATATTTATCACAATCAACTAGTCGGCGCGGTGGAACAGATAAATGTATATTACTTTTGTAAGTTAACAAAACGTTCATCCCTATCTCATTAATTGATAGCAGATTGAATGGAACTTCATTACAAAAACGCCGCAAGTAAAATATGCTGATCCGCAAACAGTTTCAAATTGAAACCGCATCTAAAATAGAGTTGAAAGGGGTGGTGAACGTGTAGCGGCGTGATAACGCGGCGCCAGCGATGCGTGAGCGCTGATCCGCAGTTGCATGCGCTGTATAAACCGTGGACAGGGAACAATGTGAACAAAAATGAACAACGCGCACTAATCCCGGCATTGTTCGGGCCCGCAGCCCGCCCACGACACGTCATCATCTACCTACCGCTACCACTTGCTCGCATGAGAATTTTTTTTACATTTTTAGGGTTCCGTACTCAAAGGGTAAACCCTTGAGTACGGAACCGTTACTAAGACTCCACTGTCCGTCCGTCCGTCCGACACGAGGCTGTATCTCATGAACCGTGATAGTTACACAGTTGAAATTTTCACAGATGATGTATTTCTGTTGCCGCTATAACAACAAATAGTAAAAAAACAGAATAAAATAAATATTTAAGTGGAGGCTCCTATACAACAGACATGATTTTTTTTTGCCGTTTTTATAGATAATGGTACAGAACCCTTCGTGCGCGAATCCGACTCGCACTTGGGCGGTTTTTTAATTGCTACCTGCAGTAATATACAATTCTTTTTGAAAAGTTTATGCACCTTTTAATCTCATTTCCAATTATATTTTTCTTTTTCTAGTGATCTTTACTATAACCTACTTAGAACATTATTGTAAGCAAGATGTTAGGACATTATATTGACGAGCTTGGTTATTAAATCCTTTATTTCCTTTCCAAACTATCGCTGAAAATTAAATTACTTTTAATAAAGGTCTGTGTTTATTCAGCAAATGACATGAATGGACGCTCAAGGAATTCATTAAGACATATTGCTGCGAAAAAACAGTTTACGTTGTAAGGCGACCGACGTTGTCACAGTAATTTGAAGCCTACACGTTTGTAATAAAGGTCAAGAGATGATATTAATGTTTTAGTGCACAAAAAACAGGGTCCGGACGGGCTGGATGAATGGTGTCAAAATGACGAGCCAGTCTCGATTTTTTTTGCAGTTTACGATAGACCCGGTGGCTAAACGTTTATCCGCTTGTCAGTGATTTGCCCATCAACTTGTCTAAACGTTTAAAATTACAAGATTGTCGTGGGAAAAAAAACCAACAGTCGCAGAAATTTACAATAATTACCAAAAATAGGTATATTTACATACCTACCCACTAAAAAAGGTGATGAAGTACCTAACACGCAATTTTTCCGATTAGAATATTAACGATACTAACAACCTATTGGTTAGTTAATCAGGCCTACTTATATCATATTATCTAAAAGGTACGCCTATAAGAAATTATATAATTAAGAAATAATATATATTAAGTGTATTTTATTGCGTAGTTATGTACTTACCCGCGTTTTGATCAAAGTCCGATGATCTCAAACATACTGTGGATCCACAAGAAGTATTGAAATGGTAAAAAATCTTAAATAGGTACACCAACAAGAACTGCAGTAGGTAAGCACGGTTCATTAAATAAAAAAAATAGCAAAAAATAAATAAATAATGCAAGGAGCCGAATACTCTGACCTTCTTTACTATTATAGCCAAGACCACCTATAATGGAGTAAAAATTGTAGTATTATTGTTAACAAATTGAATTAAATCGGCTGCAAAAATGTAGCGTGTCGTTATTGTAAATAAAACGTTTTGTTAAAAAAAGATTCTTGCAGAAATATTCTGCTGACACTCATTAGGAACTGGTACGTTTCGGTAACGCCAGAAGGTCGAAAGTTGACGTTACTTTAGTTTGAAAAACAGTGAAGTTTATTTGGTTATCGGTATACTGTTAGTTTTTGCGGATTATAGCTATCCTGGTATTGTGTGAGCCCGGGGCACGGTGGCGCGCGAGGTGGATTATTCGCCACATTACCCGCGGGTGTGGATTCTATTCTCGATGTGGGCACGATCTCGAAATTGTTGCGCATTTAGATTATAAGTTTTGTGTGCGTGCACAATGAGAATTTTTATTGTGTCTCCATTATTTGTTTGTAACCCATCTTTTGTTATACTTAACTGTTCCATTATAAAGAGAGATCAAAATCAAGTAAAAAAAAAAATGCTACCACGCATCTGAATTGTTTTGGAGTAAATATACTTAACCCAGAATTAAATATGTAGGTACGTAGGTAAAGGAACTGGTCGATGCAGGCGTGTGGCAAAAATAATAATTGAAGTCTCACCAACAAGGTTACTGAAATTATTTTAACACATCACTTTTGTGGTAGATTTGTCTATTAAGGTATAACAAAGCAAACCTTGAGAACTGAAAACGTGGAAAGGTAACCTCACTCTAGTGAACGACATAATTTGGTGTTTACGATTTACGACTTCCAGATTGCGTAAAAACACATCTATAACAAACTAAACAAACACAGACGCGCGCAGCCGTCTATAAAGCGCAAGTTATCCACATTTAATTACACATTCCGGTATTTTTGTAAGTACGCCCGGACCGCCGGCGGCGACTCACGCCTTGGTGGTCACCTTACTGCACTGTCTATGTAACACACATTTTAAATTAATGAACTAGCTTTATTACTAGTTTGCGACTCTGTCGTTTTCTCAAACTTTAAGAAATTTTACATTTGGAGAAATGTAACATTTTTCCAAAAAAGTACACAATATTCGATAACTATTTTACGACATCCTAAGAAACATTATGAAAATTGAGTTAAGCCGGTCGGTGCTGTAAAAATCTCACCGTGAAATCATAAGTGAAGTGAGCTTGAAGTGAGCAGTGTCAATAGTGTTAATCCTAATGACAGCTCACTCCACGCTCACTTCACCCAAGTTTTCACGGTGAGATTGTTACAGAATCGCACGGCAGTACTTATATGTATCAAATAAAGAACTAAGATTGTATTATCATTTCAGCGACATTTCATTCTATAAATTATAGTTAGAAGTTTCGCGGTCAAAACTTACGAGGTGTTATTTTGAAAGAAATCAAAACAGTGTCGGCATTTAATCTCTTGTAGCAGCATTAAAATACAACGGGCCAACTCGAATCCCGACTAATCTTTATGTCACAATATCGTGTAGGTAAATTACGATTGAGAGACGTTTTCGTTGTTTTTAACCAAATAGCTTTTTGCTTTGAAATATTTGATATCAAATTATACTTATAAAATATTAGAATTTAACTACTTTTAAATAACTAACAGACACTGTACCTATCTAAAAACGAAAGGCGTTAAAAACGGCGCGTCGACTACCACATACATTATTAGGATGTCGATTGTAATACTTATGCTCACTATTTCTTGCAAATACTTTATAACATAAATTATGAGGATTTCTAAAATGTTTTGTATCAAGTCTCCTTCTACATCAGAAGCCAACTTAACTTTTCACAACATAAACAAGAAAGTTTATCGGAAGTGAAGCCTTATTGAGGTATTATCAAAAAGTATCCAAACTGTAAACTGTATTGATCTGAATTTCCACAACGCCGAGCGGGTTGTAAATTATGATCATCGGGGCTGTTAGGAGGGGAAGTTTACCTATAGCTAAGTATATAGGGGAAGAGCGGGCAAACATTTAGCTATAAACCGTTTCCAACGACGCCCGAGGCGGCATTGGCCCAAACGAGGGTTGGCGGGAATAGGCAAATATTTGCCCTGAGGGCTGGGAAGCAGCCGACTAATTGTTCTTTAAATACCTCAGGCCCACCCTTCAGCAAACAATTTCCAAATCGATTTATTGGTGCCGACTCCCTGCTTTTTATTTTTTCTAGAAGAACATCTCTGCATATTTGTTCATGGTGCATCGGATAGGTTACCAGGCAAACATTTTCGAAGCTCGATAAATATTTGGTCGTTTAAAATTCAACTGATAGGACGATGCCCACGGCGGCCATGGCCCATCTTAACACTTCACATACATAACTACGACTAAGAGTAGTTGACGGAAAGTAGAATTTGATGTAATCTTAAGTTTTATTACGAAATGATGCTCAACTCTCTCTTTCCTGTAACATTTCCACATAATGCACCTATTATTACACACGAACAAAAACATAGTTCCCACTATTTTAAATTTAACATGAAAAATGGAATGTGAAGCCGGCATTAGCACGCGAACAGATCGACGTGTGTTCTACTGTCAGCGTTTCTATTTCCATCACCTCTATTTGTCACGTTGTCTAATTTGTGTTAATGTTGAGGTAAAGATTTATTGTCCTGACACGAATGTATCGTAAAGAATTTCATCAATATTGTCAATGTCCGATCAAAAGTTTTTTACACAGGTAGGATTCGGCGTAGGTCTCACGGCGCCTCTCAGTTCTCGGGATGTTTTACGGACATAATTTTATGCAACAGTGTACAATAGACGTGTTTTTCAATTCAACTTTACATATTACAACAAATATAACATACGCACTGTATAGAAGATGTTGGTGAATTCATTATTTGTTCCACGACACAAACGTTAAATATCACGAGAATGTTTTGAACAGCTCGATTGTTAACAAAAGAACGTGCGAAGTGATCAAAGTGATCGGAATAATAACGTAAACCTGCTGGAGATCGCCATTCGCCGGTAACACACACTTTTTGTTTAAAAACTTATTCGACAGTTGGCCGACCGACACATTGCGTTTGTAAATTGAATAGCTTCTGACGGCTTTCCTTGTTTCGCGCCAGAGTAAAGAATGAACTCGTACACTATCCTCGATGTTATTTCAATATTTCTGGAAGATTTGGTTTAAAGTTGGGATAGGTTGATGGGCGTATTTATAAGAAATCATAGTGGCATCATAGTGGTTTACAGGTGATGTATTAACAACGTTTATCTGCAAAATTAGATCTAAATCGGATATAATTAGGTTGGTAGGTGATCTAAAGGATGTTCCATGGGTTGTCATAATTATCATTGGTGATGATGTAATGTACCTATGTTAATTAATAAATACGTGAATGTCAAAAAGTGGCCTTTACAAATGATACTTTAATACATAGTTATCACAAACAATCTACTAACAGAGTGCTTCCCTATACCGATATAAAATTTAATGGAGAGCTGTAGTGCGGCAATGAAAGAAGTTAAAATAACTTGCGGCATTGCACTCGGGTCCATATGGGACATGTCTCGGACTACCCTTTCTGGGGCCACTATTTTTGTAATGACAGTTTGCAGGCGGCCGCGCGACGGCGACCGACGACGCCGCGATCGCTTCAGGGAAACACCTAATTGTGTTGTAGCCGCCACACTCATGATGAATGAGCAGATACTTACAGTTTGTTTTATTTTAGATACCGAATGTCGAACGTATAGTAATTGAGCGAGTGTTGTACCCCGTTGTGAACATGGAAGCTTTGTTAACGTTTGTAAAAGAAATAATTTAGGGAATGTTTGCAACGGTATACATTGTTTCCTTCACAGTTACTAATTTACCCACGCCACTGTCGCCACGTAGCGACACTGCGATAAGTAGGTACATATCGTAAATTTTCACATTAAGTATCTACTTAATTTATAATGTCCAACTGGGAGATCCTTCATTATTGTAGGTAAGGATATTACTATAAAATTGCAAAATACAAATTAGCGGCATACTTTACTACCGATGATTGGTCTACCACAGTGTTGTGTGTCTGTCTGTCCATACCCATCACCGATCTCACGGTTATGTAAACGTTACTAAGTCAAGGATTAATAGTAAAGTTTATTTTAAAACGTCTTTATTTATTTACTCAACAAGTGCTTAGTAATGTAAACGTAAACTAAAACGTGTATACGGCACGATACCCGACCCGAGAGCCGAACCCGGTGGCACGCAGGCGCGCCCGCCGCACGCCGACGTCGGCGACGGCTGCGCGCTGTCATTTCCGACATGTGTTATACTTTTTAACATTCTAAATATCATTTGTACAAAAATCCCAGCAGTCCATCACATTTCTGAACGATTTTCACTAATGCATACAAAACTGTTGAATACTTTTTTTTTTAAACGATTAAAAATTGTTTTTGGAACCCATATCCATAATATCTAACTAAGTGTGTCTTTTTAACATTACCTCAGTTAATTTTCTATCAGAAACATCTTGTCTGAAAGGGCGGCGATCTGGGGCCAGTTTCGTGCCAAATTAGATTCGATAAAATAAATATTTATCTAGCTTTCGATATAAACGTAGTAGGAGGTGAGATAGCCGTCAAATCAAATTGCTTTTCGACTAGACTGCGGGTGGCTGCGGCCCGTGTTTCTCGGATTTCCAATGTTGAGATTTTAATGCGATTAGAAATAGGAAATCTATCGGGAAACTGCCACGGAACAAGATTTAATTAAAACTTTAACTTCAAAGATCTTCTGTTTCAGGGAAAATTTTAGTTTTCTGTAATACACTTTTTAATGGATCGTTTTCATATCGACCTATTTTTTGGTTTCCTCGGGTGCTGTCAAAAGTAATCACACTTGAGGATATAAACGTTTTTGATGAGCTCCTGCTGGAAAGAGAGATCATGGTTAAAATGCGTAGTTCTAAATTTGAATTAAACTATCCACTTTTTAGTTTCTAGTAGCTTATAATACTTTTGATAGACGACTGTTTGATAAAGTTTATTATGTACTTATATTGGGTATAATTGTCAACAGAAACTTAAAATACATAGAGGCGTTCTAATATTTAGATTACAAATGGTGCTATGTAATTTCATTTACAACGGGCGAGCTATGAAATTGTAAAAGTGACATTGCCGTCAATTGACAAACCGACAGTTGTGACAAAGGGGCGTGCTCGGGAGGGGAACCAAGCCAAAGGGCGGAGACGACATTTTGATAGCGATGTATTTTCTGGATGTTTAGGTAACATGTCACACACAGCTCATTGTATTCATACACTGAAGTGTTTCAGAGCTCACATTCTATGATTAGAACATTTTAGCTGCAACACCATAAAACCATACGCAAGATTAGCTAGGAAAACATCTAAATTTAGAATTTTATGCTTCACGAACAACAGAATTTTAGAAGCTATAACTTATTCTCTAATTGAGACTTTCTTGAAACGTCGAAGCTTGTTGTAATATCAACCCCCGGTCGTAATTCAAGCGGGCGGATTATTTTCTTATATGTTGGAGTATGATACATGACTGTGCTCAGATGCTTACCGTTCCGGTGCATCGGGACTATTAGAGGCATTGGATAAACAAAGGATTAAATTATCGCGTTAAGACAGAGATAATCCATACAGATGAGTTGGTTGTTGACCCCCGATCTCCGGGAAAGTAATGCGTTGACTCATTTCGTCTTATTTTAAAGATTGAAACTTTGAAAATATTCCTGCCGTGCGATTCTGTAACAATCTCACCGTGAAAGCTTGGGTGAAGTGAGCGTGGAGTGAGCTGTCATTCGCTAGGGATTAACACTATTAAGTGCTCACTTCACTTATGATTTCACGGTGAGATTTTTACAGAATCGACCGGCTGATGTTTAAGTGAAACATTTACTTGTTTTAGTTGCAACCTAAGTAGGAACCTACTAAGCTACATGTAGGCTATTCTCAGCTGAAGATACGATATACCAAAAATCGTATAAATAACAAATCGAAATAAGTAAAGGAACAATTTCTAATTCGCTATAACCTATTCTTCATAACATCAAACCATAGACCTTCGAAGTATTTTTTTGTGATTAAGGACTGACGCCAGATAACTTTATCAGAGGAAAGGTTTTGACAGTTCTGCCATGCCAAAACAGTCAGACGTCGATTTTATTCCACAAATAAAAAAATATCGGTCAATTGACAAATCAGCCCTTAGTTTTCTATCATTACGATTACGAGGATGGTGAATAACATTTGGTGCATAATTTATACCTAAGAAAGTAGGTACAAATATTCTACGTAACCGACCGATTATCTATAGAATTTAGATAATAAATATATAATAATTATACAATAATATTAATATTCATAGAGTATATATATTGTTTTGACAAAAAGAGGTGCGTTCAGAAACTCACAGCTATCACATTCTTAAAAAATTAAATGACGTGCTTTGTTGCCATATGGCAACATTATGCATTTAAGGGTTAACTCATCATTATGAACAACTTTTACTGTGGGTACAACCAGGGACGGATTAACCATGTCAGGGCCCCTAGGCAATGCAATTCTCGAGGCTCCTTTACCCCTTTTGTAACTTCTTTAAAGCGCAGCTAGTAACAAAATAAAAACAAATTACGTATAATATAATTACGTATACGCGCCGTTTAGGGGTCTCCGTAGCCGCAGTGCCAGCACCAGCGTGTTTGAAACATGACTGGTGCAAAAGTGTCGACACAGGTTACATCCCACACCAAAGGCCTTCCCATCTTCCAACACAATAACTTCATCCCACGCTATCAGTCCGAAGAATATCTGCTCAATAACGTAACGTTGTTGAACTGTTAAGCCGAAAGCCATTCCTACTGTAACGCAATTACCCCGCTGGTCTCTTCGTGTAGTCGCATACCTACCAAGTCGGGTTCAAATACCGCTGGTACGCCGGCGACAATGACTAGGACACGACAAATAATGTGGTTGATACTGATGGTGTGTCGAGCTATAGGTGCGGCCTGGATTTCTGGAACAGATAACTATTCCAGAAATCCAGGCCGTATAAAAACAAAGCTGAGTTTGAGAATGCTACGCTTCAAAGTTAGTGTGTTCCTAAAAATTAAGTTTAGTACTGCTTTTTCCAGAAGCTGTAGATACTTCTTTTTATAAAATGAGACCTAAGGATAAACCTATGTAAATCGGTTTGAAAATAATTTCCGAAACAACAGTGTACGTTCTCTACTCAATAAAAGTATGTCACTGAACTTTGATAAAGAAAATGGAACTTTTTTATCTACTGCCAACAAAGTGTCCCTGCTAACAGAATTGAAAGCATTCTTAAATTAGTATAATGTAGCGAATATAAAAAGAATCACGAATTTTAAGATAAAACGTATAACTTTTTGGTAAATCAAATTCAAATATAAAATATAATAAAAGAAATCTAAATATAAAACAGGGCAGTTAGTTACTTGACAATTATTGTGACTGTAAAAATATTAGGAAAAAAAACGAGAAATTAGGAGACTTTATCAAATTCAGGATATTTTTTAAGATACAATTTTATAACGAATTTCACGACTTTTTAACCGATTGCAATGGGGTTTCAGGCTCGTTAGACCTAATATGAGCAAATTAAAAAAAAATAATTCATTATAAAATACATCAGCTAAGTTCTCCTGATATAAAATGGATAGAGAATCTTAAGTGTTAAAAAGAAAAAATGGTATTCGATCGTAGTTTCCTGGACACAGGCGAAGGTGGTCACGAAGTTCAGCAGCCAACGCCGCGCAGGACTCGAAGTACAGGAATACAGTGCGGTCAACTTATGATGCGAAGCTCTACATCAAGACTTTAACCATTGCACGCTGGCAGGAATCAGTGCATGGATGAATCATCATGCATCATTATTCATATCAGCAATTTGGGAAGTAACTAAATCCAAGGAAATTGTATAATCAAATCACGGACTAGAGAAAAAACTAGTCCGTGGATCAAATATGACTTGCTGGCATGCCAAAATACGAATTCCATTTGAAAAAAGACATTAAAGTCCAGTCATTATTCGGAAAAAAGGTTTTATCTTAGGAGGTAGCGAGGTTTTAATCGCAGAGGTAACGATGCAAAACGTAGTAGATAGCAGGCAGTTCTTACGAACTTCAGGGATGTGCATTTAATTACTGGAATTAGGTATCAACTTGCATGATTGATGCCAATAGCGTTGGTTTCTCTTTTGTTCGTATTTTACAGTTACGCGTAGAGAAAATGCTTCTTGTGTATTGCTACACGGTCTAGTGGTAAACCTTGTGAAGCCAAGTTACCCATCAGCTGTTTATAGAAACAAGGACGACAACGCAAAGTCAGGATTATTAAAAAAAACTCAAGTTCAAACACTCATATCGTACCTTCATAACATACCTACTTAGTATACTTATTGGCGCATCGCGCTTCGAGTTTGTATTGTGTTATTATAAGGTCACGGTTACGTAAATCTACCTGTTTGTACGAGACTTACCATTTTAAACAAATAGAATTTGTGCCAATATCAACACTGCTGTTGTAGAAAAACAATAAACATCGGTTCATTGACCGATTCAGTGGATGTTCTGCCAAAATAAGCACCCCCTACCTTCCACAATGTCTACAGACATGAGAATGTTAATTTGCGAAAAGATTTGTAAACAAACTGTTAATTGAATACAAACAGTAGAAGAGAAAATTAATTGAAAGTAGTTTCCAAGAAAACTATCTCGAGCCATTTATCGCGTGGACTGTGTGTTTTGATGTGGACTTACAGAGAGCTTCATGACTTTTTGTACTATGTAAGCTATACCTACAAAAGTCAGTAGGGTGTATCTAAGATCTCGTGACTAATTTCCATCAAAACACGCAAAATACGCGCATTGACGTGGAGTTGCGGACACCAGCCCGTGTTACCTATTACCTATTCCATCAAAACATCTAAAATTATCTACTAGTACTGCTCAATGATACGTGTAACAAAATGTTCCTTTCATACAATGACGACCATTTGCCATTAATAAAAAACAGGATGACATCTACGCGGGCGGTGGCACGTCAAATTGAAGAATCCGCCACTAAAATATGATGGAGCCTCTCGACTCGGCACATGTTGTTGCTGACCAGTTCAACAAGAGACTCTTCAACTCAATACGTAAGCAGGATCAACGTGTCATCAAAACTGGTGGGCGTATCGTCATTGTTGTGACCAACCTCAGCTTCTTGTATCGACACTTGATATTTTTTATTTATCATTGGAATGTCAGGTGTATATCGTCTGTTGAGTGCTATACTTGGGCCGATATTTTATGAATATTCAAAACTTGGTTAGTTTTTGAGATAAGGCTTTACTTTTTGTAAGCGAGCCCTTCTGCCTTCACTCTTTGTTGAATATGGGCATCCAATTAGTCCTTCTTAGTTTCCCTTATTTGTGCTATTATTTAAATACTATACATACTAGCTCTTTCCCGTGACTTCGTTCACTCTGCAGCCTAAATAAACAGAGAGTCAGAACTGGTGACGTGGGAGCAAGCGACGTACAGTTGTCCGTGTGAGAAGCAGCTTGTCCTGAGGTCGACGCTCGCAGCCTTCAGTAGCAACATCCCATAGTTTGCGAAGTTTTTCGTCTTTAGTGAATTAACCGGTTGAATAGCGAGCGTGTCTCGCGTGGATCCACGTTGCGGCATAATAAGGGTTAATTAACGCTAGCGTTCCTGCATATACCCACTACCTAATGACACAACACTCATACACCGACTGATGAATTCTAACAGATTGCTCCTAACGAAAGTCTACCAATAAAAGAATATAACAGTAAATTGTAAACAGACTAGATTTCTCATGAACAGGCAACACATCATACATATAAATTTTTATTACAACCATGGATGACAGAAGAGGCCTAAAATTCAGGTTTATCTGTGTACTGTGTACGTTCTACGAACTGGCAAATAGTATAACAAAATGTAAAAAAAAAAATCACATGCAACCGGTAACTGGGTGAAGAATCGAACTTGCGGGTTTAAAAACAGTCGTCAATCCACTAAGCTATTAGCTTTGTAAACTAAAATAGGCGTTCTTATCATCGCCATGTCTTTGCTCCATAAAGGTAAAGAACGATGATAATTATTTTAAGGGTACAAAATGCATCTATCTATCTATCTACAGTTATCTGAGGATCATTAATATGAAGCAAAAATTGAGACTAGAGGCACCATCCAAATAAGTTGTGCTTTTTTTTTGTTTTTTTTTTGTTTTCGGGGGGAAACCTTCAAAAGCCTCCCGACCTCCGGGGAGAGAGGTCGGGGAGTGTGCGATTTTTACCTCACTAAAACCGCCCCGGTGATCACCAGCAGCACATACGGGTCCTGGTCCCGTTTCCTCTTAAAAGACTAATTCCTGAAACCCCCCCGTGCAACGCCTGTAAGGCACATCCCTGGGGAGACTATAAAGAGGCCTCCCCTGAGCCTCGCTATGCACGGCAGCACGTGACCACTGTGCTACCGTCTTCCCTGGGGTCACTTGGTGGGCGGACAGAGTCCCCACTCTATGCGCCCCCGACCCCAAAGGTCCACCTACAAAATAAGTTGTACCTATACCCAAACGAGTTCCATTAGTTAGATGATCATTTAGCTGTTCCGTACTCCTAATTCTATTACAAAAACCATTCTTTCGAAGACTCAATTATTCGCCGTAGTGTTTGCGGACTCATTATGGCAGAATCAGCGGAATCTTAGCTGCCCCGTTGGACTCGTGGTCGCAAGCGCGACTGCTGTGCGTGGGTTCCTGGGTTCGATTCCCAGGTCAAGCAAAGTGTTATTGGGTTTTTGAATTAGGAATTTCTCAGTAACAGCCCGGAGTTTGGAAGTTGGCGGTGTGATACCCCCGTACCTCGGAAAGCACGTTAAGCCGTTGGTCCTACGCCTGATCTCTGTCCGGTCATGTCGAATTGTCGTCCCATCGGACTATGAGAGTGAGGGAAGAGGGAGTGCACCTGTGTCTGCGCACACACTTGTGCACTATACAGCGTGTAACGGAAGGGGGGTATCAACCCTGAAGGAGGTGAATGTGCTCATGAAACTCAACAACTTTCCCCAAAGAACATAGGTCGAAATATGAAAAAAAAATTTGGCCCTCCCTTACAAAACTGACTACCAGCTGATTGATTTACTATGGGAGGGCCAAATTGTTTTTTCATATTTCGACCTATGTTCTTTGGGGAAAGTTGTTGAGTTTCATGAGCACATTCACCTCCTTCAGGGTTGATACCCCCCTTCCGTTACACGCTGTATTATCTCCCGCGCCGACGAAGGCTAGTCTCCGTTGAGATGGGTCACCGTGACCGGAATCGGTCGGGGGGATTATGACGGAATCTAATGTAATTGTTGAACTATACCATAGGTACATATTTTTTTAGAATATGACCACCATCTGAAAGCAATACCTTACACAGAATAAATAACTAATTTACAGAGATTTATGGTCAAGAATTACTAGTGCCAGCGGCGGCAAAATCAAAATCTGCAGTGCTACTCGTATTCTGTACAAATCTCACCATGAGAACTTAGTTGAAGTGAGCGGGAAGTGAGCTCTGTCATTCCGTAATGGTAGGTATTGACACTATTAAGTGCTCACTTCACTTATGATTTAACGGTGAGATTTTAACAGAATCAACCGGCTGAAGTCATTTATACAAACTAGGCTGAGAATCAGCACTTTTCGGACGTCAAAATTAGAAAAGACAGACCCCCAAAACGCGCGCCCTTCGTGGTGAAGGGCGCGCGTTTTGGGGGACTGTCTCTGTCTGCGTTCCTAGTGCTTTCAGGCAGTTTCAGGGTTAAACAAACTACATGATAATATAAAGACAAAAGATCCAGAATTGATTAGACAAAACATAAATAGGAATACTTAGGTAGATATGTCTAAAAAAATATGTTAAGAAACATATTTTTGTTTTATCTGGCGAACTCTACTGCTACCGGCCTACAATAAGTTTGCGCAATATGATTGAATCAGTCCTTGGGCTCAAACGACCAATTATTTTCACGTAAGTGACAACGTTGACGGCCCTTGAGTTTCAATGCAATTAAAATATCTATATCAATACATACATATAATAAAATCGTAGTGAAATCAAAACTGTGACAAATATAAAAACAAAAAAGTAATTGCTACGAGGCCTGGGGAGGATTCTAGTGCCGAATATTTAGTTTTTAGATTTTGTGTTGTCTGTCTGTTTGTATGTTCCATTATCACGCAAAGGTAGTATTTGGACACTATACCGGACCGGATAGATTCTGTTCAAATTTTACATGCGATCAACTTTGGCATCTTTACTTTCCTTGAGCAACTTTACCCATGAGTACTGTACTTATATGTCTCTCGATTACTAAAAAAGTTTTTATTTTTCACTTTTTAGTTATACCTAAGTTATGCCAGAATTTACTTGCAAGATTAGAGGTACCCCAATAACAACTTTGACAGAAATGAGGGTGTACGGTGGTATACTGAACACATCTGCGTACTGCATCTGCGTTTATAGGATACAGACGTGATGTTATGTTGTGCGATTGCGTAAACAATGCATACATATGCGATAGCAGCAATCGCGGTTGTTTTACTGGTATTTATTTAAGAGTTCCGTTGTCTGTCTCCGAAACTCATCACCAGATCTTTACCAAATTTAAATGGGACCATTTAGGGATAAACCTCTATCGAACAAAAAAAGAATTTTGCAAATATATGACGGAGTTATGCCCGAAAATACATAAAAAAATATATAAACATCCGAATTGATAACCTCCTCCTTTTTGAAGTCGGTTAAAAATCTGTTGCCGTCATATAAAGCGAAACAATAGTAGATAAATCATTTTTATAATCGATTTAATCGAGAGATATTTAAGTATGCACATACAGTATTCATGGGTAATATTGCTCATGGAAAGTACTCGTAAAGATGCCATATTTGACCGAGATTTCTTTCGTATAATATATGTTAGTTGAATTATAATAGCCTCCCGACCGATTTCGGTCACGATGGTCAATCTCAGGTACATACATAAAATATACGGAATATCAGTATATAGCCCACTCCTTCTCGAAGACAGGAGGCGTGTGTCCAAGCAGTGGGAACGTTATGTGCTGATTATGCTTATGCTAATCTGCTAGAATACATTATTCAGTGTATCAAGATTGTGCCATTAGGTAGTATAAGCAGGAAAGCAGGCGTTCATTAATTTACAAAAAACGAAAATCATTGCTAACAATGAGAAATTACTACTGAAGGCTGCGGGTGTTGGTCTCAGGACGAGCTGCTTCTCACACGGACAACTTTACGTCGGTTGCTCCCACAACACCAGTCCTGACTCTCTGTATACTGCATAACTTTTTTACCGTCTCGAATTTTTTACAGGGGTGTTCTAACCATGAACATGAATAACTTTCACTACCAACTCTGAGATCACGAAAAAAAAATCAGCTGTTTCATACATTTTGGTCAAGTAGGTATTGAACTTTTGTATTAAACAGCTGTTTTTTTTTTTCGTGATTTGAGTTTTCCCATAGTGAAAGTTGTTCATATTCATGGGTATACACCGTGTAAAATTCGAGACGGTAAAAAAATCATCTAGTATATTGGTTGGCTGCGTAGACCGAAACAACAAACGTAGTGTACAGGGAAGAAGGACTCTAAGGGCTGCGTACCTTATGGCAAAAAAGGAAAAAAAAAAACGGTGCTACTTAATTTTCCATAAGTACTCACGTTGGTTTTGTTTTGACAAGGTAGAAAGGCTTTTAAAACCCGTATTTTGTGATTTCTACTAGCTACCTGTTAGGCTAAAAACTAAAAAGAAACAACCCTGTGATAGATACAGAAGACGTGGGCTTAGTGGTACCCGGGTCCTGTTAACTCTCTTTTTCTACAAAAACAAAAAACATCCAACTGGTACACGTAGTCAACCAAGTCTTCAAAAATAAAGCTAAATTTATTTTAATAAAATCACTCCTATCCAGCTCAACACACTGCATTCATTTAACGCTTACTCGAACAACCTACTTGCCTGCCTAATTTTATTGACATGTTTTTTCAATGACTCTGCTTCAACTTCTAAAAAAACCTGTGTACCAATGTTTGATTGAGTGATGATTCGATAAAATCAGTCTCGTATCCAATCGGCCGAGTGGCCACTTGTGCGTTTCGTTTCATTCACACTACAAACAAGCTAAAATTATTACTCACTAACGAACGGTCTGAGGCTGACACACGTATTTCGATTTTTTTCCGAGAACTGACCGTTTAATATTTAAATTCTTAAACGCTTGAGTCCTGAATGGATCAATATTTTGAATTGAACCTATTATTTCTCGTTTTGGCATAAGCACATCATAGTTTCAATCGTGTTTCATCCGCAAAAGGTGAAAGATTCTAAAGAGAGGTAAATAAAAAAAACACGAATAAATTCAATATGCTAAATACAAATAAACATTTATTATTAAATACATTTATGTACACACGATTACGATAATTATCACAAATTTACCAACTAATAGGTAGGTCATCTAATATTTTACTATGCGAAACAATAGGGTGATACAATGTGTACTATGACAAAATTACTGGTGGCATCAAATTAGCTTATATTTTAATTTGAATATTCATTTTGAAGTCTGTTATTTTTTAGCAAAATTTATGAATGTAAAGAATCGCAGAAAACGGTGTGAAAAAGAATATTATATAGCGTGAAAATGTTCAGATTTTTGTTTAGAACAAAGCGTTATAATGATCTCCCAAATATTAATCTACTTGGTAAGGATGCAGTTTGTATTCGACTCAAAGAAGTAATTACATACAGTAACAATTAAAGGTTGGTCTCGTTAGAAGGTTTCCTAACAATATAAGTCGCATTTGCAACTGATATTGCTACTATTGCAAGTGTACTAACTAGCAGGTAAATATTGCTTCGAACTCCCTTGCAAAGTATTCGTGGGTATCTCATATTGTCATGCGTGTAATTTATTAATGTTTACAGAGATACTGCCTTGCAAAGTTGTAACTCTGGTTTTGATTTGGGCTACACACCTTCGTGACCTTCAGTTAAAACTGTGCGATTTTATTGATTAAGGCGCTCCCTCACCGGGAGCATTCGCGTGTAATGTAACGTTACAGAGTCGAGCATTACATCAGTGAAGGAGCAAAATCGAGCATTACAGCGCGCACCTTGTAATGATACAATGTGTAATACCTTAATACAACTTGTAACATCAAGGCGCTCCAATCGTAATTTGTCCGGCGGGCCGCGGAGCGCTCCCCGCCCCGCAATCTTTAATGTTACATTACACGCGAATGCTCGTCAGTCAGAGAGGTAGTATTGTAATGTAATGCTTAAAACCGAATTTGAAATGTTACATTACAGGCGAATGCTCCTGGTGAGGGAGCACCTTTAAATTGAGTAACACTTATTTCAGTAGTCAGATAACTGTAATAAGTAAATAATCTTTGAATGTTTGTTCCTTAAACCAAACGATTTAGCTATACATTCTTCAGGCGCAATTATACTTAGTCGTTAGCCCGTATTCGGGTGCTTGAAACACTTTACTCGAATTCGGGCACCCGATACATTACCTACACTGGTCATTGCACTGGAACATGATGCTGGACTAGATTGTCCGAAGACGGGCGTACTCGACCCCGTTCATTTACACTTGTCGTTTACCCGATTTCCAATCGAATTCGGGAGGACGACCAAGTGTAATTGCGCCATTAGGTTGGTGGTGTAGGGACCCTTTGAACGCCGCGCTGTAGAATTAAATCACACGATTTTAACTGAAGGTGTGCAGTCCGTGTACGCAAGTAAGAAATGGTGTTTGCCTACTTTTAGAGTGTTTACGCCGTATGGCATTTCATACAAACTTTCAAGGCCTTGTTTTTAGAAATAAATGAACCGATTTTAATGAAACTTCGTACGCATAAGCAAGATACAAAGGTCTAAAAAGTTAGTTAAGAACATTTGCGAAAAATAGTGTTACAGCCAAATTAGACCGATTTTAAATTTTCTGTAGAAACAAAGATTTCCAGATATCTTTTTTAAATAACACATTTTGAAAATGTTCTTTACTAACTTTTTAGACCTCTGTATCTTGTTTATGCGTACGAAGTTTCATTAAAATCGTTTCATTAATTTCGAAAAACGATCGCTTGGAAGTTTGTATGGAATGCCGTACGGCGTAAACGCTCTTAAGTCGACAAAACAAGGGCATGATGGTTTGCATATTCTTAAAGTATTAGTTCTTCATACATACGTATTCATGAACACCAAAATAGATACTAGTACATATATTTTAAAGTATTCAGGTCTCCTTGCAATAAGAATGTGATAATAAATATGAAACTTTTAACTTTTCCAAGCAAGTCGGACAAGATGTCATACTGTATTGCTTTCTACTAACTGTCACAATTATACAATGCTGGCCTAGTAAATGACCTCACTCTTGTAAGAGGTTTAAAGACAGTTCAGCCGTGCGATTCTGTAACCATCTCACCGTGAAAGCTTGGGTGAAGTGAGCGTGGAGTGAGCTGTCATTCGCTAGGGACTAACACTATTAAGTGCTCACTTCACTTATGAATTCACGGTGAGATTTTTACAGAATCGACCGGCAGATGTGGTTTAATGGTAAGGCTGCCTTCTACAGGATTAGGCTTAGTATCGCGTGTCTGACGTGCATTTTATGAGGAAAATACTGTAAGAGTACACTTTTATATACATAGATTGACTAATCTACGCTATGAAAATGCACAATGTAATCACTAAAACTGTTTTTGAATATAAAAAGCCAAACTGCTGCAGTAATTGGCTCCATATCTACAATAGGTTTAGTTGCTAAGTATGTCAAAAGTTCTTTATCTTATTTGAAGAAATACCAGTTGTCGCTTTTCTACGTGCCTTAATACAAGTTCACTATTGGCTAAGCTTAATTATATTGATTAACGTTCGTACATAATTTACTCAATACACTTACAAGTACATTTTTACTTTCACATCTGTCTATGGTGCCTTTATAATAATATGTTTTGCGTACGTATATGTGCACCGGTTTATGAATAGGTAGGTACAACATTAAATTACAGACCATAAACAACTTGACTTAGGATGCATACAATTGGACAAATACAGGAAAATAAATTTACAAGCAATAATGATTTGATGTCAGACTTGATAATATGATTGGTAAGTACCTAATAAATACATTGGATAGATGGAATATGAAAAAGTGTTATTTCGGTGCGTAATAATTATTTTAAAATAGGTTATTTGTTGCTCTCTAAGTAGCTGCATGATTCGGTTCTTGTTTTCTCGGGTTTCGGTCTCTATTACACAAATATTTTGCCTTAAGTAGCAGACTAGAATAACAGCATATAATTATGTTTTTATAAAAACTTTTCTTTCTTCACAAGGGGAAGAAACGTTTCATAGAATAACTAGGTATTTATAACTAAATATTTACATTTTATCTAGTAATATTTGTTTACAGATCATGTGATACGTACACGCTCCATGTACATAATACTGTTTGAGTGGATAATACTGAAATTTAGGTATGTCTTGGCCTACTTACCTATAACATTAATTGAACGCTACTTTATATCGGAATTTTCGGATTTCGTCTTATCTATTTATTATATTAAGCTCACAGGTAAACGAATATACATACTAAAATAAGTCTTCGGGCACTATCATTCGACAATATCTCTTGTGGAGACAGGATGATAGCGTGAACTTTATAAATAAGAAACGTTTGCTACAATATGTGCACCACGCGGAATTGAGTCCATACAACACTATGTGGCCGCATATCTTCCAGACACGTTAAATATTCGCGTGACCCCTGCACTCCGCCTCCCGTATTCCGGTTCCGCCATACCTGAGACAAACAAACATTTTTCATTAATGCTTTGCGGAATTCGCTTATACATATTATTACGATTGTTTTTTTAAGTCAACATCGCCCTGAATGAAGAGTGTCGAATAATATCGGGCTGCCAGAAACCGACACTACTAAATGAGGTCCCGTTGGCTGTTATCGCATCATCTTCCGTACAAAGGGAAGTCGCACGCGCGGTTGAGAAACTTTACCAAGAAGCCGATTTCCGACATACCCGTTGCGAATATACAACAGCTCCGGGTTTACTTAAGAATCGGAGGAGTTTTCTTCGGTGAAGAAAGTCCTTCCAATTAAGCCACCTAAGGTGAGATGTAAGTTGTGGAAAGAACATCACTCATCTTCAGCCAACTTCGTTCTATTCCAGGAATACCAGGCACAGTCTGTTACGTGCGTTACATTGCGCATTACATTAACAGCGGATGGGAAAACCAAAAATAAAAGATATTTCCCATTCTCAGAAATTACTTATAGTCTAAGATCTGAAGTAAGATCGAGGTTCATCCATCTGTTTACCGGATGAATATTATTCTTTGTGAAATTTAATATGTTTACAAATATATTGCAAATGGCACACGGCTGTAATTTAATTTTGGTCTATAACCTGGTAATAATAATAGTCGTTCAGACCGAATTTCGGCGACGGCATCCAATCTCAACGGAGACTAGCCACCTATACGGGAGATACATTATTATATTGCACAAGTGTGTGCGCAGACACTGGTGCACTCTCATAGGCCGATAGGACAGCAATCCGACACAAACGGAGAGAGATCAGGCGAAGGACCAACGGCTTAACGTGCTTTCTAAGCCCCAATCAACTAAAAAAAAAAAGGTAAAGGTAAAGGTATCAAACAGCCAACTTTCAAACTCCGGGCTGTTACTGATAAATTCCTAATGGAAAAACCTAATAACACTTATCGAACTGTTACCCGGTAGCCAAGTATAGAACGTGTAACGTTAAATGCGCAAAACCTGAAAATAGTTTGATCAGAATAACGAGCAGAATTAAATGAACCACTTTTTAATATAGGTCACATTTTTCAAAAAATCTTCATTAAAAACGTTGCCGTGTCTATTTATTAATAGGTCAAGCAACCCAATGTCAGCGCGGCGCAGCGGCTCGGTGACGACTCCTGCCTCGATAAAGCGTCGTCGCAGACACAAAAAACGATCAGAGTGGCCACTAAAACTAAAACAGCACATAAAACCTTTACAATTTTTTTAATGACTTATTTTCTCTCTGAAATATGTCAATTGAATTAAAAATCAGTTGGGGTGTCTGAGGTTTTGCGCATTTAACGTTACACGTTGTATATAGGTGAGTTAGGTTAGGACCAGAAAAAGGTAGGCAACCAAACTGTTACATGTTCTGAATCCTTTATGCTTTCAAATGGAATCTAATAATGCGTTTGATAAATAAGTCAGTGAAATATTTTGCATGTGTTACACAGCAGTCAGGGCAAAATATGTCGGACTTAAGTTACGCTTTCCTAGAAGAGCGGCCGCCACATCACGGCTGCAGTGACGGCTGTCATAAAAATGTTACGGTGTCAAAAAACGCTCGCCACACACCAAGTTATTATCATAAATTACGTTTCAGTGACGTCATTCGATGGTAAATTGCGGACGCTATGTGTAGTCAACCGCAGTCTTAGGAAACCCTGGCTTTACTATACAATCTGTCCCCATCTTTTAGTCCGTAACCAAGTACTCAGAGACAAAAGTATATCAATAACTTTAATTTACAAGCATAACGCATGTAGGTACTCGTAATAAAATGTTCTTAAACTGCAGGCCGGCACGTAACTTGGCAAGAGAGATCTCCTTTTCCTGTTCTAAACGGACAAGTTTAAAAAAAAATCTGTCAGTAACCATAGAATAGCACAAGCAATCAGTGATTTTTTTTTTTTTTTAGTTGCACTAAAGCTCACTGGCACGTTTAGACGGGTTAAATTAACAAATGTAGAGTTTGTAAACTCGGGGTTACGTGACTAACATTTTAACTCTTATTACGCGTTGCGCCACTAAACAGTAACATCGGGTTAGTTAACCAGACATTAATTACTGTTTTTTGAGTTGAGAACATTGCAGTTCAATCGACGAACCTTACAATTGGAATTGCAATATCTATGCCCTGATATGTAATCCGACCAAAAATGATTGAACGGAAACTGTATACCCATGTCTTCCACTTCATCATGATACGTAATACTTTCTTGTCTTTGAATTTTACCTATAACATGACATTTCATTTTAATCGTATTGTTGGTGGGTCCCATGGAGATTTAGTTTATTGACGA
Source organism: Eremobia ochroleuca (assembly GCA_949629135.1). Taxonomy (NCBI): domain Eukaryota; kingdom Metazoa; phylum Arthropoda; class Insecta; order Lepidoptera; family Noctuidae; genus Eremobia; species Eremobia ochroleuca. The sequence goes on along the minus strand of OX451384.1, from coordinate 14,320,213 downwards.
AAACGTCAGATAAGGAAAAATATGTTTTAAGTTTTTTTAAATATGTATTTATATTTATATGAGTTCATGAATACATTGCCTACTGATATAGTATGTACCAAATTTTCACTGACTAAAAGTAAGATATCAGCGGTACCTCATAAAGGCAATTTATTTTGACGTTACGAAAACTAACTCAGAGTTTAGCGACTTAACTCTCCCACATCGGTGGGATTAATATTTAAAAGTTTAACACTTTTACCTCTAGGGCCCGTGCCTAAACAATAACAGCCGCACAGGTCGATCGATCAGGTTAAGCTACGCTTGCCGTGGTTGGTCTGTGGATGACCATCTTTACATAACGTGACCCCTCCGTGACTCGGAAAGCACGTTAAGCCGTTGGTCCCGGCTGTCATTCGTAGATCTTTGACAGTCGTTACGGGTAGTCAGAAAGAAGCCCGAAAGTCTGACAACCAGTTTACCTAGAGGTATCGTATTACCCAGTAACTGGGTTGTGGAGGTCAGATAGGCAGTCGCTCTATGTAAAATACTGGTATTCAGCGGCATCCGGTTAGACTGGAAAGCGACCCCAACATAGTTGGGAAAAGGCTACGCAGATGATGATGAATTCATGTCCAAACTAAACTTAAAATGCGCTTTGGTAATTACATATATCCGTTTCAATGCATGTGTAGCACTGTTACAGCATCCAAACTGTCACCGTTGTGATTGCTTACTGTGCTTTCTTACCGGATATCCCAAAATTTATTGATTTTATCAATTGTTTTTGCTATGGAAATTCAAGATGAAGGTATGTTTGTAACGAAAACCTATTTCTGAGATTGTTACATTAATAAGAATTTTCAGTAGGTATACGAGTGCCACGCCGTAGCAAATCCTGCAATGTTTTTGTTAATTTTTCTAAGGCCTAATTTTTCAATCAACTGATATTTTTTATTCGTCGAATAAAATTGACGTCTTACAGTTTTTGTGCGGATGAACTGTCGTCAAACATTCAAAATTATTCCTCGGATAAAAGTATCTGGCGTTGGAAAAATCAGCCCTTAGTATTACTAGAGTTTTAGTGCCTTTGTCAATGTCTGATACCGATAAGTACCTGTTTATAGAGTATATATAGAACTTTCTATTTTATGGGTTCACTAGTTTCTGCCCGTGGGTTCTCCTAGGTGTTGGAAATCATCTCACGGGTACGTGCTACCGGGACAAAAGGTAGTCTATGTCCTTCCCCAGTATGACATCTATCTCTTTGCCAAATTTTATCGAAATCCGTTTAGGCGTGATAATGATACAGACAGAGTTACTTTCAAATTTATTACATTAACGGCCCGCCCCAGCTTCGCACGGGTGCAATATATTTTTTCGAATTTCCGAAATGTTCGTCCTTCCATCCTTGTTCTGGCAATACCGAACACAATAAAAAAAATTATATATATATCCAATTTGGTGCAGTCATTCGGATGTTATGCGCGTACAGACATATCGGCGACTTTGTTTTGTACTATGTAAGGGTTAATAATGTAGATTTATACTTCAGCTAACACTAGTCCAGGCTTCTGAGGAATTTAGGCTCTACGCCAAAGTTATAACGTATTTATCTATTTTATCGGATGATTGTTTTTTGTGTTTATTTACGAATTATTGTTAGTCAAAAATGCCTTGTTACACGTACGTATTATTTAGCAATTGGATTTAATGGCGGCAATTATGATGACTTCTAAGGATCGGACCGAGCAGTTTTTTAATGCATTAAAAACAAAGTAAAAATTAACCTCATTGGGTTACATAACCAAATAACTTATTTGTGCAGAAGAAACAGTTGTTGCATGGCTCAGGAAGCTTCCTAAAAGAATTACTGGTAAGTGGTAACTGCTTCTATAGTGGGACTTTTAATTAGCTGCAGTAAAATTACATTTCTTACTGTTATTTCATAAAAAAAAATGATACCACACTATCTCTAACTAGTGATGTGATTAAAACGCCATGAAACATCGTTTTAGGCTAGGATATTCGAAATTTACCAATTATGATTTAACAGTAAACAATCAAAATATTCTTTGTATTGATCGGATAAAAACATGCCATCTAATCTCTTCACCACCCTTGGTGGCCTGGTAGAGAATGCCTAAGGCATTAAGTCCGCCTTTGTACCTTTTGTGCGAAAAGTTTAAATAAATAAATAATAAATAAATATATTGTAAATTCATTCACAGTCTAGATTATTTATAGTGCAAAAAATGGTATTTAAAACTTTACTCGATCATAAAGAATTACAAAGATAGGCTGATTTTGATCGTTTATCCAGTCGTACTAAAAAATTGTCATACTTTATTGATAACAATGGTACACAATCTGTACCATTGTGTTACCAGTAGTAGTGTGTGTACCATTTGTGTATGTGAACTTCGATTGATTACAAATATATAATTTCATTAAAAAAAAATTGTTCTGCTTTTTCCATATAAAACGCCAATTTCATCTGTAAGGACTTTATTAAACTATCCTTTATTATAAAATCAATTTAACATTGATCGATTTTGAGCTGAATGGTTAATCGAATGAATCGATTCTTTTGTCACATCACTATTTAGATTTCATTAAAAAGTGGTAACACATAAGCTGTAATTTTACTGCAGCTAATTAAAAGTCCGACTATAGTTAGATTGGAAGCCGAGTCCAACATAGTTAGGAAAGGCTACGCAGCTCTATAATTATATTAGGTCTTACATAGGTAGGTATATTTATCATGAGAGATCAATAGTATTGATTGTTGATTTGCAATTCTGATAGATTAAACGCATTATTATTATTATTTTTTATTATTTTTTTTTTATTTTATTTTAGGAAAGCTTACAGACTAATAACATTATAGTAACAAAAATATATAACTAAATTGCTAATTACAAGCCTCCACAGATGGATACAAAAAAAAAATATTGGTTCCCTAGTACAAAATAATCTAACAAATTAAACAAACAAACTACGATCAAATTATTGAATTATTAATTTCAAAAGTTGGTCAATTTTATTTAATTGTTTATAATTTAAGCCAACTTGTAAAATAAACGATTCAAGAGCAAGAAGGTGCCTCCTGTACAAAAAATGGCTTTGCCAATAATTCTCTAAATAATTAATAATAATTATTGAATAATTGAAGCTGTAGTTGGCTGATGCAAGTGTATAGTACTAGAAGTTTCCAGGGCTAAAAACGATATAGGTTCCTGAAATAGGAGGAGGCCTTATAGGTACTCAGCAGCGTTTATAACAAGGCTGATTACCAATTACAACATCATGGTTACCGTCATGACCGCCTGCGTTCTGTGCCATGTCGATACCGGAAATATGAAATAGCGTAAGGGACATTTTTTCGCAAATGAGTTATACTACTCTGTCATGAAAATACCGGGAAAAGATAGTTATTCTTCCAAATTTATTTTATCACCTTCAAAGTATGCTCTTTCAGAAACGATACACTTAGGGTGACGGACACCTAAGGTTTTCAGGAAATAAAATAAAAACTGTTTCGAAAAATGTAATTTTATTTATTAATTAGTTAAGTTGACTAACTGTAGAATGAACACAAATTAAGAAAAATGCAACTTCTGCATAATCTTATTCAAAAACAAAAATTAAACATTGGTGTAAAAAAAAATTGCTTGAAGTGGCACCTAGTACCGGACGGACTTCAGTTCGAACTCCTAGCACCGGACGTTCTTAAAATATCTGGCATCGATCACATAATGTAGTCGTCTGAAGACTGCACATTCTTCATGAGCCCACCCATGGCAGCTGGAGCACTGTATCCAGTAATTTACGTGATTCACTAAAACTTGTTCGTACTCGGGTAAGTGATCTTATATGACGCTGTATTTTTCCGCCAAAAGAAAAACCGACCGCTCCCGATGTTGCCTTCAGCGTCACTAACAAACTGCGTCATGTGACTCTGTACCGGTATGCCCCCCCGCGCCTTTTTCACACGTGTTTGAATCGTTCACATTCTAACTTGTCGAGATAATAAGAGTGTCCGGCGTTAGGTGCCGTCCGGCGTTACGGGACTTCCCCCTACGCCAACGAATAATCCAACCATCAAAACATTTTTTAAACGCTATTTCCGAAGTTGAGTTCAGCCGGTCGATTCTGTAAAAATCTCACCGTGAAATCATAAGTGAAGTGAGCACTTAATAGTGTTAATCCCTAGCGGATGACAGCTCACTCCACGCTCACTTCACCCAAGCTTTCACGGTGAGATGGTTACAGAATCGCACGGCAGTTGTGCCAATCTAAGAACAACAAAAACAAAAACTGAAATTTGGAACCATAGGTAAACAAATCATCAATTCCCGATACTTTTTTGACTGAATATTTATATTAAAACTATAGGCCTCATTGATTTTTTGCTAGTTTACCTTCAAAGAATGAAGAAATCTAAGAAACTTTGTCCTAGTCAATTTTTACATAAAACATATTGTTAAAAATTATATGTAGTCAGTTTTGTAAGAAAAATATTTTATTTTCGCTCTCCTGAAAACCTTAGTTTGGTCCCTTACGTTATTTCATTTTTCCAGTATCGATGTTTCCCTTGTCTGCACGAGTCTCATCCGATTTTATAATTTATAGCCGTAGTTTTACCATTTGTTTCTTCACGGTTAAAGTGTCATTAGTACGTTCATAACGTACTCTATCCACTACATAATAAGCACAGTTAACCAAAAACGAATTTCGCGTGGATTTTAATAATATAAATAAAACATTACAGTATTTCAAAACAAATAGGTACTTAACACTCAACGGCAGTAATGTGACTAAAACACAAACCACGAATTTGTGTACAAACTAAACCTATTCTATGGGTTTTTTGGAATAAGGATGGGTGCCAAGTAGCTTCTCTAGTTGGTTTAGGTAAATAAGTTCACATTAAGTAAGTTTAAAATTGATACATATTATTGAATACGGGTAGCAATTGCTTGGGGTTGGCATTTTTGTTCAATGAATAATGCCCGAAATACTTGCAAAATTTTAAAGCTACTTGCTTTTTAAATTAGATATGAGTCAAACACGAGTATGATACATGGATGATGCATGGAGAAGCAGAAGCTCCTCCATGCTTCCAAGAATAAGAAGATATTTTGTTTTTAGCTAGACTAACAACAATAAAATATGAATTGCTTACAAAATAAACTAGTGTTCGATCGATAAGTATTGACCGACACCTAATAAATAATACTTTATCTACATATCTATGTTTTATGGAATCTAGTGGGGCGTTAAAATATTGATAGCTTTCAATCGTAAGGTTTTACGACATTGATGTTTTATGAGATACTCAGTTCCTCCTACTGAGGTTCGAAATCTCCGCCCAGGTAATTTATTCTACTCTATATTTTCATTATTTGCGACCAGTTTTTAAATAAAGTGATGGAGTAAAGATATGTAAGTGTTCTGTTGTGTTAATCTAGTGTTGTTGCTGACCGACCAACCGTTTACACAATTTTTTTCCAAGAAAGATACCTAGTATAGTAATCTAGTTATATCGAACAATTCTGTATAAAGCGTAGTTACCTATGTTTGTCTACGTTAGAGCAATTATTTTTTTTGTTCGAAACCCTAATATTGATTCATACAAATGCAACATATGGCGGCTAGTGAACCGTAAATCAATTTTTTTGCAGTCTCGTCTACCCAAGTAGGTACTAGTGATGTCCCACAGTGACCGCTGCGAATTTGCACAGGATATGTGTATGAGAAAATAATATATGCCATCAGAATGTTAAAAGTATCTTTGCCAACTTATTGTATGAAGAGCATAACATTGTGAGGAAATGTATTGCCCTGCGCGCAGTTCTGGAGTGCTTCTGAGCTATGAAGTCGGAGAATTCGACTCTTCTATAAGAGACGTTACCCTTAGTATCAAAGACAATGACTAAATAATTTTGTTTATGTTATAAAAATCGGTCTTGTACTGTTCTATCTAACGTTTGCACTTGTAACCTACATGATGCTTAGCTCTATGTCAAAGCTTTTGAAAGATTGTTGGCGGATGCGATACCTACACGTGGGTATACGAAAAGGGTAAGGTAGTAATGATGTGCGGTTATTTACTTTGTTTAGTGTTTAGATTAGCCCTCCAAGAAATATAATGTTGCTTCATTATTTGCAGCAAGTTCCCAAGCAGACGCTTTTGTTTTTTTTTTTTTTTTGTGTGGTTGAGCACTTGGTCACCAGATGGTCAGTTGTTTGACAGATAAAAATATAAAACAGACAACATTGTTTTGTTTCAAACCAAGCGTTTACACCCATACACAAGTTGGATAGACTTACTAGTTTTCGACATGTCTTGTAAAAGACTTGTCAAAAACATGTCGTGTATAAAACATCATGTATCATAATCTGTTGTGTAGTTGTCGTGGTTTCATATATGTGGGTATTGTTAACTATTTTTATTATTCATCTCTTTCACATTTTTGAATAGTTTTGTGTACAAAAAGTCTTTAAAACTTAAATTCTTAAAGGTGTTAACGATAAACGAAAACAGTAGACACAACGTCATGTAGGTAATAGATATGTATGTAAGTACATGTTTTATACCTTCTTGTAATTCACATTAATATTATAAAGGCGAAAATTTGTGTTTGTTACTTCTTCACGCACAAACGGCTGAACCAATTTGGATGAAATTTGGCACACAGATAGTTTATAACCAGGATTAACACATATGATACTTTTATCCCGATATTCCCACGGGATCGATCCTTAAGCGGGTGAAACCGCGGGGCGCTGCTAGTTCAAAATAATACATTTGAGAATTTCACATTAATAAAATGTGTATACCAAACATACACGGATGTTATCATCATTTCTTTGTAATAATTATTTGGTAAAATAGTTATTGAATAATCTTTACGTAATACCTAATATGAAAACGCTGATGCACAGCTGTGCATCAGTGTACGATGACAGTCGAACACACCTGCCTATATAGAAAATAAAAACACAATTATCTGTAATAGAGTGAACTCGGTAACTTTGCACATTCTTTGGATAATGTATGTCTAAAACAAATCGAAACAACCGTAACTGTGAAACTTCCGTGAACCATCACATTTCGAGGCGCGTGGCGGCGGCTCCGGCGGGCGCGCACCCACACGGGCTTGCGCACGCACACCCCGCCAGCGTCACCACTTATTGTTACGTCTAGTATTCTAACACATGTGGAGTTTCGACATACCTATAGGTGTGCACGGAGCGGGAGGCGGCAGGGTCGGCCGCCGATCTGTAAACAGTGGTTATCGACGCGCCGCCACTTGCCTCCACGGCATCTCTGGCTACTGCGCTATATTTATCCGCTCTGGAACTGACGCGTGCGGCTAAATCCGTTCGGCGCCGAGCGATGCCGGCCTCCTGCAACCACAACCACGTCACGAAGTGTCTCGGTGCACACCGGCGCTCCCTCGACGGACCAACGGAGCAGCTGACCGACACGCACAGCGGAATTCGCGAACGCTATACTACAACCAAAGAAAAATCGCAGGGCGCAGGCTTTTGGCTTTTTAGTTAGGAAACATAATATGAAGCTCACCTGAGGGCAGGGTCTCAGTAGGACTTATGTGCAGGCGCAGGACCGGCGGCGACGCAGGCTTGGTGATGGTAGTAGGAAGGTGCAGGCGTGCGGTAATGGTGATGTGGCGGTGGCGACGCGCGGTAGGCGTCCGGCACGGGGGAGCCGCTGCGGAACCCGGCCAGCTGGCAGCTGGGCGGCTCGAACAGGTCGCGGAACGCCGGCGGGAGTTGCTCCGCGGGAGGCTCGGGCGCTGAGTACCACCCGGACGTGGCCGCACGGAACTCTTCAGCCACTAGTGAGTACGGTTGGGGCGAACAGTAAACGGCGGAAGCTGGAAGTCGCGGTTCACTAAAGTCATCGAGAGAATCTATAGGCTTATCGTATCTCGCACAATCGGCGCCTGGTTCTCGTTTTGGCCTGCACTCGAAGATGCGCGGCTTCACGTCAGGCTTGACGTCTCGCTGTTGTCCTAGCGTGTCCGCTACGCTCAGCGTCTCCTGAGCGGTGAGCGCCTCTTGGGCTTGCTGCAGTTGCTGTTGTCTCTTTAATGCTTCCTCCTTTTCTCTTAGCGCGTCTTTCTTCTTAAAACGACGCCGCCGACGTAAATAAGAACCGTTATCAAACATATTATACGAATCGGGATCCAGAGTCCAGTAACTTCCTTTACCAGGTTTTTTATCGTCTCTTGCCACTTTCACAAAGCACTCATTGAGGCTTAGATTGTGTCTAATGGAATTTTGCCAGCCTTGTTTGTTTTCTCTGTAGTAAGGAAATCGTTCCATTATAAATTGGTAAATTCCGTTTAGTGTGATGCGACGTTCGGGGGCGTTCTGTATGGCCATTGCTATCAGCGCAATGTATGAGTAGGGCGGTTTGACCATATCTTTAGGAGCACCGACGTGCTGTTGATGTGGATGAAGGTAGGGGGCTCCATATCCATAGCGGTATTGTTCGTAGGCATAAGGTGTGACACCGGCTGAATAGCCACCGGCGGCTCCTCCGCGGTACGCATACGGGCTCTGTTCACCAAACAACGCGTGCATTTTGCCGGCAACGTTCACTGTCGCAACATGCTCAACCCGAAAGCGCGGAACCTCCGACGCGTTGCTCTTACGGCAACAAAACGACGACTGACCGATTTTGTTTAGATTCACAACAAGCCCGGTTTACATAGCGGAGGCTAAGCGAGAGACGAATGAGCGGTAGTGTGGGCACCGGCGTACGGCTCGCTGGTGCCCCGCCCTCGGGCGCGCGTCTTGCTCTCGCTGCCGAACAGGACCATGTGCATCTCTGTCGCGCCGCCGATGTGGAGTGATGTACGCCCAGGGCACAGTATGGGCGGCGCTTGCCTTACTACTGCCGTACTGCCCCTTTGTAACACTCCTCACCCTAGTCCTATACCCTGACCCATTGTCCGTCTGTCAACGATTCTAGCATTGACATGCGTTGTTTGACAGATCCTCTAATATTAGAAAAACTTGAAATTAAAAGTTCACAATACCAGTAGGTATTGTTACTTTCCAGTCTCAATGTGAAAACAAAATTCGACCGGAAATGAAGTTATCAGTTTAACGTTTAGTTTTGTTATTCACTTGTCTACGTTAGCCGATGAATATAAAAAAGGTGTGCATACATACATTTATGTAGGTACTTAGTGTGTTTAATAGGGAAAAGTCAATGCATCACATCGAACCTAATACTAGAATGTAACAATGCGCTTGAACGGGTAACTGTATCGAACCGCAATACAGTGACACTACAATGGATAAAAACGGACACAGTGGATCGTTAGGAAACGACGCTGCTGACGAGCTGGTCAGAAGGGCATCCAACACGTCAGTCTGTGGACCGGAACCTGTCGTGGCCATGCCCTTCAATCAACTTCGCAGGTGGCTACGGAAGCACACCCACACACAAGCAGAGAGCTGGGGATCTTGTCACCGGGATGCAGGCAGTCCGAGGAAGCCATGCCATCATTATATGGCAAGCTAACCAGACGTTTACTACGCCTGGACAGGAAAGGCCTTCGCCTGGTGACGGGGACCATCACGGGACACTGCTCGCTAAACAAACGCTTCCACACAATAGGCATAACGGGCAGTCCCTTGTGCAGGGCTTGCGTGGAGGCTGATACAACCGTTGCGCATGTGCTCTTTGAGTGCACAGGCGTTACCCAGATTAGGTCAGAAACCCTCGGGACATCCAGATCTTACACAGATCTTCTCAACAGATCAGGAGACTTAATCAGCTTCTGGAGGGAGGTGGGCTGGTTGGAATAACCACCGACGACCGCCATGGCCCACGCACAATGGTCCACTTGAAGGACTAAGTGCGGAAACCAAACCCTTAAGATAGAACATAGGGCAAAGTCAGTAGGTACTGAAAGACCACCAAATGGCACCTAGGTACCTAGGTAGAGACTGCTTTCAAGATTAGTAGAAGCACAGATATGTTTTTAACTTAGCTGACTACTTCTCTTTTTGTTTTTGTGGACCGTACCTACTGCCGGTCGATTCTGTAAAAACCTCGCCGTGAAAACTTGCGTGGAGTGAGCTGTCAGTGTAATCCCACTGATGCTAGGGATTGACAAAGCAAACATTTACCTACAATCATAATCGAGATTTTAATAATATTTTTTATGCTAATTCTATTGATCGTTTTATGTGACCTCTGAGTTTGTTTCGGCCTTTCTTCTCAGAGTAGTCAGATAGGAAACGCCGACCTCATCTAGTTTAAAAAATATGATTGACATGTAAAAGTGTTTGTACAAACCTACTTACAGAAAATAAATCATTTATCATTTATGTAATTTCAAAACTATTTTAGATGTCACAATTATCATGTTTGTTTTAGTTGTGTTGTTGTTGTTATTTTGTTTTGTGGAGTTTTAAAATAAAATAGCAAAACAGAGACTTATTCACAGTATCATTTTTTTTTTCTTAGACTATTCCTCATATAAGGAGTTGTTTTATTTTTCCTAGATTAAAACCCCACAAAATAGTTATGTTTTGACAATTCAAATACTAGCTTTGAAATTATATAAAATGATTTATAGAATTACCATAAAAAATATTATTAAAATCTCGATTATGATTGTAAATTTATGCTTGTTTAATCCCTAGCATCAGGTGGGATGACACTGACAGCTCACTCCACGCTCACTTCACCTAAGTTTTCACGGTGAGATGGTTACAGAATGGCACTGCAGATATAAATTAAACTTACACAGGCGGAAGTAGAGACTGAACGTTGTTGACGCAGGCGATGTGTGAAATAACATTAAGTAGGTATTATTGATTTTGAAAAAACTGGTGACCCAAATCAACAAATTTTATGACATTACTACCTGCTTCCGCAACGTTTAGCTCAGCAGAGATTATGGGGGATTCCACTAGAAGTTACTTTTATTCTTTTTAGGGTTCCGTACCGAAAGTGTGTCATTTGAACCCTTTTATGTGGGTAGCTATTATCAGCCTGAGCCGTCTTCTTGAAGTACCTAACTAATGAGACTGATATAGCTTGATCTCTTCTATCTTCAATGACTTATTTTTCAGGGTCCATAATGATCAGAATCTCATAAGTAGCAAAATATTGTAGAATGCAATACATTATTGAGTATTGTGTATTGAAAATTAACTCAAACATGAAGTCTAACTGCCGAGCGGCAATTTCGCAAATTCATTGGGTCACAAATTAACAGTGAAAGGTTGTTTGAATTCCCATCTAGCCTAAAAACTAGAGTGATCAGTTATTTTGTTAATGATTTTTTTTCACTTCATCATCATCCGCCTAGCCTTTTCCCAACTATGTTGGAGTCGGCTTCCAGTCTAACCGGATGCAGCTGAATACTAGTATTTTACATGGAGCGACTGCCTATCTGACGTCCACAACCCAGTTACTGCGTAATACGATACCCCTTGGTAAGACTGGTTGTCTGGCTTTCGGGCTACTGATGACCCGTAACGACTGTCAAAGATCCACGAATAACAACCGGGACCAACGGCTTGACGTGCTTTCCGAGGCACGGAGGGATCTCGGTCTGTAAAGATGGTCACCAATCCACAGGCCAACCATGGTAAGCGTAGCTTAACCTGATCGATCGACCTGTGTGGCTGTTATTATTTAGCCACAGGCCCCACGGTTTTTTCACTCATGATCTTTATTTGATTGGCTCAAAACCCGAAAGCGAACCTATTTTGACAATGAATGATCACTTAATTTTCAAATAAATTACTAAATAAAATCGATTTCTAATAAAATAGAATTTGGTTGGTTCTTTTTTTTTTGTTTTGTTTTGTAAACACGTTTTTTTTTAATGTTTTAGTATTTAGTTGCTGTATACCTACCCCACACAAATTCTTATACCACTACTTGTTATATAAACAACAGTGAAAGGAAGTTTTATGACAACATCAACATACATGGTGGTTTAAATATTTGTATTATTGAAGCTAACTCAAAAACTACCAAAGAAAACTTAATAACATTCATATGTGACCATCGCGCGAGCTACCTGTAGGTACCAAATGAAATAATTTTCAAAATTGGTCCTCAATTAAAGAAAATATCGATGAACATACCTTATTAAAAAAAATACACACAGACGAATATTGAACCTTCACCTTTTTTGAAGTTGTTAAAAATGAGCGCGATTGTGGTGCTACGCGCACTAGAGCTACGCCGTAGCGCTGACTCTGTCCGCTTTGCAGTCTGTAGAATTCGTGGTCTACACTTTACTTTGGAACGTTCTTGGGAACTTTTCTGTATATAAATAGTGCATACAATATTCTTAGGTGAAATGAATACCTTAATTCAAGCTCATTAATCTTACGATTTCGTCGAGACCCTGAATCTGTCACTGTTGCTGGTTGGGCGTGACTTACGAGTTGTAGGTCGTAGGTTCCTACACAGGCGCTTTATTTGTGTAAATGATTTCTCACAAAACGGTGAAGAAAAATATCGTGAGGAAACCGGCACGTCCTAGAACCAAAAGTTCGAAGCAGGGGCGTAGCTACCGCCGTATCAGCCGTATCAATGATACGGGGCCCCCGGGCTACAGGGGCCCCTAACGCGTGTAAGCAAAAATTAGTAAAATGTTAGTCACTTAATCTCGTGCTTCCCGGGAAAAAAACATAAAAAAAACTGTCATACGTGCCTATAGAGTTTTCACTTCAGAAATGACAAAATTCTAAATGACAATTTCTAGGAGGAAGTGATAACTTATAATCAATAAATATTTATTTTAATTTAATGCAAGCATTTTTGTTTCTTTTGTGAGAAATCTTTACCCTTCATTTGGGCCCCCCAACTAATTTTGATACAGGGCCCCTCCAAGGCACGCTACACCACTGGTTCGAAGACATCTGAAATCATGTGGTATATTACCATTCTACAATGTGGAAATGACAATACACGGCAATAAATGGAAATACTGGCAGTACTAATGCGTAGTAGTATTTAGGAACTATCGAAAAAATCCTAATATTGAAATTAAAAAAGTGCTTTTTTTTTTTTTTTTTAAAGTACTAAATAGTAGTGAAGGACAGGCTATGGATTTTGCCAATCTTTGATTAGGTATAGTGACTAAACTATTGGATATAATATTTGGTCGAATTGGAACGTCATACGAAGTTTCATTTAATGTCGTATCGTAGTCTCCACCTTGTATATGCACATTATTTCCAACAATTTCGTGATTGTAGGTTTGTGAACAAATGTTTTGGGTTCACCTGGCCCTATTTTCTTTTTAACCGACTTCAAAAAGAAGAACTTAGAAAGGGAGTCCGACTACTGACGACCTGTAACGACTGTCAAAGATCGTTTCGAGTCGGTTTTTTTCTTATACCTAGGTGCTTATTAATTTATTTTACTTCACCGTAGAAAAGCTTCCTTTCATATTTACCCAAAGTGTCGATAGATCGTTTTCGAGAGAAATTACTGTGGCACACGTGGACACGACGAAGTCACATTTACTTAACCCTAAAAACTTTATTGCTACTACACTTGTGACGAGAACGGAACTTAAGGAATTCGTGGCTAAGTACAGACGCCAGCACATCAAGCTACAACCTGTCAAATTTCTTTAACTTGGTAAAATTTGACAGTTTCGGGTAGCTTGATGCGCTGGCGTCTGTACCTAGGTAAAAACCGCACGGGTTGATGGTCCGAGGATTTACCTACCCCGAATTCATGACCATTTCATAATACCACTCCGTGTACAAGGCACTTTTATGAATAGGTACTGCCGTGCGATTCTGTAACTATCTCATCGTGAAAACTTGGGTGAAGTGAGCGTGAAGTGAGTCGTCAATAGTGTCAATCCCTAGCACCAGCATGACTAACAGCTCACTCTAGACCAGACCCGGAACAACAACTTGTAGGTCATACAAATATTTGTTCCGTGCGGGAATCGAACCCACGACACGCTGCGCAGCAGTCAATCGCTTAACCACTGCGCCAACCGTGCCATCTCTCGAGTCCTCGACTCATTATACAACTGCACTTACCGGCACTGTAAAGGCGCCGGAATATCATGCGTGTAGTGTGTTTTGTTTACAAATATTAAAATTTGGAAGAAATATAAAATTGTCGACTGTAAGTAAAGTATACCATGATTATTTTATTGTTCTTGAGGGCGATCTTTATCGTATTTTTTTTATTACAGTACGCAATCAATAGACATAACTACAATAATCAAATTGTTTTTTTTTTAATTTTTTTATCTCAGTATATTTTTATAATTTAAGGCTATGTGAAAACGTGGCGGGCAAAACGGATACTGTTTATTTAACAACTCATGTTTAATTGGTATATATTATATTTACTAAAGATGGTGTATAAATATAAAAGAAAAACAGATCGGGCCTAAGTCAAGCCCAAGTCCTACCTTTGTACTGTATACAGAGATAAATATATTGACCCCCCCAGTGGAAGACTGGATACAATGTGGAATTTGCCAAGAGTGGACACATGAAGCCTGTTCTTCCTATTCAAGGCGTGGCTCATATTTTTGCGATGATTGTTTTGATTAATATGTGTGTCCTGGTCAGTATTCGTTTTGCCCGACCTGAGTACAGTGGACCCCCGGTAATCCAACAAACGTTTTGCAGGGCAGTGTCGAACTATCGAATTTGTCGCATTATATAGTACTGCCTATAGACCCGCTACAGCCCGGAATTTAGCGAAGATCTACATTAGCGAAGACATGTCGACAAGACATATCATGTCTACATGTCGGATTACAGGGGGTGCCGGATGAGACAGGCCCCGGATAACTGGGGGTCCACTGTATTCATTTTGCCCGCTCTGGCCGGGCAAAACGAATAATCCTGACTTAAAAAAAAAAAACATTTTGTTTAAAAAGTTGGTTATTTTTACTATTATTTGACTTCAATTATTAATGTCTATTATCCAAAGAAATATTGTCCAAAGTTATGAATAAATATGATTAATATATATTTTTTTATTTAGTTTTAAAATTAACGTATCCCTCTTGCCCGTCCGTCCCTTTCACATGATTTTGGATGATTGGATAATGTTTATCTATATAGAAATATATTGAATTAGGTAGTATACCTTTTATGATACCTACAAGCAATGAAATTATGAGTAAAATGACAAGTGATTTGTTGTGTCGGACGTCATGAAGCATTGGAAGCACAGATCCTGGGGGTGACAGTGCCGTACTTGCTATTGAAAATTTTTTTGTATGGAAACTAGCGTCATCTAGCGTACAGGACGCGTGAAATAACTTGCACAGATACATTAAAACTGTACTAGATGACGCTACTGAACCTAATGGTCATATTTTCTTAAATTTTCTTTTTATAATAAATAGAAAAAAAAGGTCAATCAACATAAAAGTAATTGTTAAATGTATATTTTTTTAATTAAACCAAAAAAACTATTTTATTATGATCGCAATTTTCCAGTGTATGCAATTTTGCAATGGCAGCACTGATGGCAAGTATTTGCAAACTGTCAAAAGATTTCAATTTTATTTTTTCTTTTCGAGTTCGTTGCGTTTTCTCTGATCCTCTGATTTTCTATTTTTCTACTGACCTTAGCGTGTTTTCCGGACTGATAGTGCCTGTTTTTATTGTGATTTGGCTATTTCGTACGGACACTGGCTCATACTCCTCACCTGATCAACCCTTTTTGTTATGTATGTAAACATTGCTGAAGATTGCATATTATAACGGAAAAAGTAGGCAATTCACTGATTTTGATGTTTGATAAATAAATAGATTAAACAGTATTTACTTTCTTTGTTTTTAGCTTTTATGGACTGTGTAATAAATCTACTAAGCCAGAAAACCACAATGGGATACCTAAATTACTTTGTAACATGTGGTTTTCTGTCTTAGTACATTTTTTACACATTTTAAACCCTCTGAACAATTATTTATCGTTATAACTATAGATATATGTAGGTATGTACGTATGTATGAATAGCTATAATAATATAAGTATCTACGTATATACATGCCCACAAAGAAACTAGCGCCATCTAGCGGAGAGGGCGGGCAAATAAAACGGCTGATTTATCAGTGACGCATCTATTCCAGTTTATATATGTATTATCTATGGCACAGGTGTTGGTAGGTTCACACTAGATACACACACTTATTATAATTCTTGATGAAGATCACGAAAAAATCTTAAATTCATTCACTCACTGACAGGCAACGCATCGCTGGGTCTAGAGGCAAATAAACTTAGTTAAAGAAGGTGAGCACTGAGAGAGGATTTTTGTAAATTGATCCCCTTTACTTAAAGTGTATGATAAGTGACTGAAAGACTGTATCTATTGTATTTTTGAAGTTAAAATCGTGGAAGTTGGTACTAAGACTACTAAATTATTACTAAAAGATTTGTACAAATAATCGTTTTTAGAAACTCACCCCCAAAGGATTCTAAAAATCTGCCGATGAGTAATTTCATGGGAAACCCAAGCCAGATTTCCTATGTTCTTACCTTCGGCAGTTTTATTTTCAAGGAACAACATTTTTAAGGAATAAAAGCACTGCCATCTATTAGCCATTAAAGACGCAATATGGCGCCATCTATTGACTTATAAAGACACTAATATGAATTGATACTAGTAGTCGATATTAAATGAATATTCATTTATTATTTTGACAGTTATAGTGCTGCAAAATATGTATGCACAAATTAGATTTTTTATTTCAACAGATACCTTGCATTCTTTAGATTATTTGTAATGAGTTTAGGTGCAAACAAACTAAAGAATGAATAGTAAGGTTTTCAATTGATAAAACGACCCTTTATTTTGGTAATAGTAGGTGTGCATACAATACTCGTTGCTTTAATGAAAATTACCCTAACCGGTGGATCGGCCGAGCAGGGCCCGTAGGGTGGCCTGCACGTTCGCCTGACATGACGCCACTTGATTACTTTTTGTGGGGGACAATGAAGCAACGAGTTTATAACACCCCTATCGAAACCGAGGCTGATTTGCAAGATCGCATAATAAACTGCGCGAATGGTATTCGCAATGATCGCGAAATGATAAGAAGGGCCACACAACAAATTTCCCTTCGCGCGTTTTTGTGTTTACAACAGCGTGGCGGACATTTTGAGCAATTAATGCATTAGTTTTAAGTTTCATGTGAAATAATAAATGATTTTGATTAACCTAACCTACGCTTCTTTGTTTTATGAATCACATAGCCTTCATAAGAAAGTAATTTATCCTTTCGAATTAATAACACACCCGGTGAACCTCTTTTTTAGCCTCTGATAGCAAATGTTGTGTTTTAGCTACAACCATGGGATTTTTACCAAAAAATAGCTAATACGATGTAGAATAAGATAAAATAAGAAAAAAGTAGGGTAAAGGGGACATTTTTTTGATAAATTTTACATTTATTGCAAAAATTGGTAGAAAATGGTAAATTTTCTTCAAAAAATCATTAATAATTAATTTATGAGGTTTATTTTTCAAAAAATTATGGCTTTATTAGCTCGGCCTATTATTAGAGATCATTATTAATTTTGTTTTGTTTTAATATCACATTTAGTTTAAAAGTAGTAACAGTTTGTTGGCATGGGGTACCAAGACGAGAATAAAAAAAATTAAAAGCCCATAAAAAATTCAATTTTTTTTTAGATTTTTTTTTACATTTTTTCCGTCGATAAAATTGTTTATATTTTCACCCTTTTTAATATGTGCACTTTATGAAGACTCACACTGTTTAGATCAGTTGAAGCTGTCAAAAATAATACAATATCGGTCTATGAAGCCGCTAAAACATAATAATATAACATCCCCCGGACAACTACCATGGACCATGTGACTGGCCGCAGAGGGCAGAAATCATGTACACTTGTAAGACAAACAGTCATGTCAGAAGTAACTGTAAAACAAATAGCACAAGATTTACATATTATGGAAAAGGGGGGATCATTCGGTCTTTAAACTAAGCGCAAAAATTTTAAATATTGTATTGGCTAGTGTAAGTGTTATAAGTGATTTCAATTAAGTAGGTACCAAAACTACATGACTGCAAACAGACTTGTATTATTATTATTATTTAAGTAAGTAATAAGAAAAAACCATAAAAACAAATATAATCCTCAATAATTACTATCTGTGTTTCATTGTTGGTTTAATAAGGTAAAATACAAAACAATATAAAGCAATATTTAAGGTAAAATTGACACTAATTGACTTTAGTGCACTATCATCTATGGTCAACGTAAGAGGCTTGATGGTGGTAAGTAATAAAAGTTTGACTGCCAGTGTCCAGCAAAAGTATGATGCACTTTCACCGTTTATTTTTGCCACTTGATACGAGTATTAGACTTAATATTGATGGCAGTACAGTTTTGAATGTATTTAGCTTATTTTATTTTTCTTTAGCTCACATACGGCTAATATCGAAATTGTATCTAAACTTAAAAATACTTTTATAATAAAATAATAAAACCATTTATTTTCAGGTAACAAAGACCCATAGATAAATATCTTAACTTAAGTAATACATATAACAATATAACAATTGTGTTAGTAAATAAAACTTAAAAACTATGTTAATATCACTTAGTTGCACTAAGTCTTTGTGCGCTCCAGTGGTTTATGAACCTATGCCGCTCTTGCCCCTTATCGCGGGGAAGTGCGTCAAGTTTACTTAAGAGCGAATTTATTCAACAAAAGCTACCTATCCAATCTTCAAAATGTACAGCTATATTTCGTCAGTGCGCTTGCCAATTTTAAATATTGTAACCTCTATGTGGTTTTAATCAAGTTTTCAGGGGAGACAATAAACTGTTTTTTTTAATGATTAATTTACTAATCAATAATTTAAAAATGCAGTATGATGGCAAAAAATATTATGTATGATCTGAGATAAAAGTGAAAATGATAAAGTGTACCGTTGATCCACAATATTCATTTCAACCATTTTAGTGCACATATCAGAATTGTCTTGCGAGCACAATTTCTTCCAAGTGAAAAATG
Organism: Eremobia ochroleuca; assembly: GCA_949629135.1. NCBI lineage: Eukaryota > Metazoa > Arthropoda > Insecta > Lepidoptera > Noctuidae > Eremobia > Eremobia ochroleuca. The sequence continues at coordinate 14,301,176 of OX451384.1, read as the reverse complement.
TACACCTGTCAGATTTGTTAGGTATCTCATTGGATTAATAACAACAAGGAATTAAATTTAAAACAAATAATTATTCATTCAACCTTAGTTTAATGGGTAACACTGACAGAGTGAAAAAAGTTTATCTCCAACTTCTCAAACTAAGTACCTTTGAAATAAATAAAATGCGAAGTAAATAAGTATTGAAATAAACTTTATTAAGGCACACAGGCAACAAAAACATAAAATTATAATGTAGGTGATATGATGTAGCTACATAACGTATCTTGAGCTTTAACACTTCTCTTTAAACTGTCAAACCATCTATGTGCGAACCAATTCTGACATGTGCAAAATAATGATTAAAAATTTTTGATATGGACACATAACTAATTTTTTATTGCCAGAAATAATAATTAGATGCACATATTAATTTTGGCAAATCGATTTCTATAGGGAAATGAAATATTATTGTTGTTATAATCGATGCGCAAATCAATTTTAAGGCCATCTAGCGAAAAAAAAAAAAATGAAAAAATGCACATAGAGGTTTTGGCAAGCGCACCGACGATTTATGTTGTCAGTGAAAGTTAGTAAAAATATTTACTACGCAACTCAACTTTTTGAAAAGTATGACTTGCTTGCCCCGACAGACCTTAGTAATTTTGTATTAAATTCCCCCTTTTCATCTACTACGAGCACTACTATCTGAATTAGAATGTTTAATTTATTCGTTTGTTTGTTTAGACTAAAGCTGAAGGGAACTGGGAAGTCGCTTAGACACCGCAACGGAAAGTAATCCGACGTGAAAGTAGTTTGTAGTGGACTAGTGTGGTAGTGGATGTGTCTACAATGGCCGCTAGCTCACTTTTTAGACTATTTTGAAAAAAAAAGTTACGTAGAGGTAAATAGTCCATAGTGCTACAACCATCTTTTGGCGCCTGAAACTTTGAAAGACATTGACAGAGACGCGTGTTTTTTCGCCTTTGCATGGTTTAGTGCATGTAGTCAATGTCACGTTTAGTTTAGGTTTTTTAAATTTTCTTTCAGAAAGTACGCGTCCGCTAAGTTCCAGGGTTCCAGTTGGAAAACGTTATTTGGGAAATCGTATTTAAAAAATAAGAAGGTGGCCATAGTTCAGATTATGCATTAAATATGCTTCGACCTCGTTACAATATTATCATTTAGGTAGGTACAGCCTTTTCAATTCGAGACGCATTTTTAGCGTTAAAACACTTTAACAAGCATTAGTTATCTGTGTGTGTCCGTCAAATTAAACGTCAATGTCAATCTCTTCGTTTGGTATTTGGTTTGCGCGCCCGCGGTAACAGCCCACTGCCCAGGGAAAAGAGTTGTTTTTCTGTTCATTGATTTATTTAGGTTTGTATAACAAATTGGTGAATTCTTCCAAGTAAAAGCAAAACCATGCTTTCAAGGCGTCGTGAAGAGGTTTCACGTGAACTATTACGACAAGAAAAACAGAACGAAAAATTAAGGGTCGTCATAAGCGTCGTCGGCGGACCGAAGATCATAATCTATTCAAAGTAAGAACTTAAAAGTTATACATTACTATTTCTAGCTTTCTAGATAATAGAGACGGAGTATTTGGTTTGTCATAGTTACACCTATACAGCTAATTGATTCCATAGCAGTTGCAAGGGTTTTCATAACCTCCATCCTGGAAGTCACGGGTAATATACGAGATATCGACGGCGAAGTGCCAATACCTCCTAACTGACAAAGTCAAACTCAAACTCAAAGTCAAAGTCAAACTGAAACAAAACGTTCAAAATAGACACGAAAATAGTCAAAATGACAAGAAAATGAATGCTACTTTTCTATGGATTTAATAGTGCAGTAGGCATGCCTTAACTTGGGATGTTAGTGCTTGCATGCTCTCTTATGTAGAGCACTTTTAATTTAAAGATTTTTGAAGGAAAGTTTCATGAATTGTTAAAAATATGCTTTCATGTTCAAGCTCGCTCATGGCTTTATTATGAAACTAAATGAAGCACAAGGAATGAGTGACCTTCAATTTGCGATCAAATTCTAGGAGTGCCTAATTTGCGCTTACTGGAGCGTTAAATTGCACTCAGTAGTCATGTAGGTATAAACATAGGTATAAAGGTACAAATAGGTACAAACAGTTATCTGAGTTGTTTAGTGTGTTATGATGCGGTTGGTATTGTGGCCAAGCATTATATTGGACTACATGTTGGGGTTTCATTCCCACAAAACATTGATTTGGGTCTGAGTATTCCCAGCGTACATTTGGCCCAATTATTCAATTGTTATGAAAGAAACCAATAGGTACTTAATAACGAAAAGATATACACATATGTTTCTGTTCACTTCTTGTATGTTTATTTTGTGTACTTAAACTGTTAAATAAATACCCATGAAACTAATAATAATATATACTTTTTCATATTATTCCAGGTTGCTCATCTGTTAGCTCTTCCTGGACAGCCTTCTGGACAGCCGAAGTCCTTTGGTGGTATTCAAGGATATACAAGAATAACAAAAAAAATTTCAAACATGGTACTTAAAATGTGAATCAAACTACCTATTTTCTTTACAACTTTTCCTTATTTTCATAATGGACTTCTGTAAGTGCATGTGTACCATCACGGTCTTCTCCGCCTGCTCACTTAAAATTTTTTTCGCTTTATTCCTGCGGCGGCGCCCAACCACGCCCCCTTAAAGCGTTCGCCTATTAGGAAAGCGGTACTGCACAGAGCTTAGTGACGCATCACGTGTACTCCTTTTGTGAATTTTACGGACAAACTATTTGACATTGACGCGCTTACCGCAATTTGACGTTGCGCGCGCTGGACCTTTTCAATATTGACCATTGCTCTGTTTACCTGACCCTTGAAATGCATAAACGTTAACCTTTGCGAGAATATTTGACTCTGACCTGTGCTGGATCATTTATGTGCATAATGTCTTTCAGAAATCTCATACACGAAGAACGTAATCAAATAATAATTTTGCATGGACAAGGATTTAATATCAGTCAAATCGCTTAGCAGCTGCATATGAGCGTAAGTAGTAAATTATTTAAATTATTGTCATGGTAAATTTTGTTGTTTCAAAATACCTTAATTTATAAATAAAACTTTACTAACAATGCAAAGTGCAAAGTTTATCATGCAAATGTTATCTTGTGTAAGTAACAATATTTTCAAGTTTATTTTACAACAATAAAAGTATTTGACAAATATAATTAACCTTTTGAACGCCAATCACTTGTGTAATACGTGCGAACTTGTATAGAAGTGATTGGCGTTCAAAAGGTTAAACGAGAAACAAGCAGAAATAATAATCAGAGTTTTTAAACTTGGTAAATTACTTATACCTTTTAACTTTTTATGAGATTGGTATGTATTAGTGTATGGAGGGGCCCGTGGCAAAATAATAATAGCTGCACAGGTCGATCGATCAGGTTCAGCTATGCTTGCCGCGGTTGGTCTGTGAGTGGGTGACCATCTTTACATACCCCTACATACGAGACCCCTCCGTGCCTCGGAAAGCACGTTAAGCCGTTGGTCCCGGCTAACATTCGTAGATCTGTGACAGTCGTTACGGGTAGTCAGAAGCTCGAAAATCTGACAACCAGTCTCACCTAGGGGTATCGTATTAACCAGTAACTGGGTTGTGGAGGTCAGATAGGCAATCGCTCCATGTAAAATACTGGTATTCAGCTGCATCCGGTTAGACTGGAAGCCAACCCCAACATAGTTGGGAAAAGGCTAGGCAGATGATCATGGTATGTATTACTGCTTTGTGGTGACGCGCGCACTCTGAATACTTTCTCGCTCACACACGCACTATCTGTTTCAATGTTACTGATTATGTGCAGGGAAATTTACTGTTTGAAATTTATTATATTTAGCTGTTATAAATTAATTAATGTACTACATAATTCAAACACAATGCGAATTGTTATATGAATAAATAAATAAACATAAATTTCTTTGTTGGTTTCATATAAAATTCAATAACCACAATGGACAAAAGTCGGTGGCATCCATTGATGCTTTTGTTATAGCGGGTTTTTGTAATTACATAGAGGTCTCTATTTCTCTCTCATTCGTTTATTATGAAGAAAAATTGGTTTAAAGATCTCTATGATAAGAAGCATCTTTTGACATTACAATGCTAACCCTACTGCAACTGATAACAAGTAATTTTATGTATCAGTATGTGTCAGCAATATGTCAGACGATAGAGTCATGTGGGGCAAGTGTACGCACTTAAGGTTTGAAGAGTCAAATAATAAAAAATGTGAACTTGAATGAAACAAAACAAGGTTTATTAGTTACAATATTTAATAATCCACAACTTAAACACAAAAAAAAAATATCTATGGCACAAATTCTTTGAAAATCAACAAAATCAAAAGAGTCCAAATGCGCACACTTACCCAAGTATCGGGGTAACTGTGCGCAGTAGTGCGGGGAAGTGCAAAAATTTAAGTCAAGCTCATACAATAAACTAGAAAATCAACATCCTTAACCTAATTATAAATCAGTGAGGTCAATACCTTATGACATAAGTCAAATATTAAAGTAAGGGAACAGAAATAATGCTACTCCGTAGCGCAACATACACATGTTCCCTTTTCAAAGTTAGTTTATTGTTCATGCACAGACGCTGCGCTGGATCCAGTCTTCATTTGGTGGATATATGTATCTTTTTCTACACAGAGGGCAAAAATATTCCTGCTCACCATTATCTTTATTATCTTTAACAGCCTTTTTTTTAATAGGGTTCGTAGATTTTGTACAAGTTCTTTCAGATCTAATTGTATCTTCTTCTTGGCAATTTTTTCTTCCTCTTCTTTTCTTTGTTCCAATTCTATATCTATATCTCAATTTATAAGGACTGTCACACTTACTCGACATGCGTTTACGCCCACTTGCCCCAAACAACCAAAATTAAATTCAATCAAAACTGAGCAATATTGCGTAATCGTCACCACCAAAAGATTAACCAAGGCTTACATTAGATATTGTGTATTGTTCAATGGTATATAGAATAATTTCAAAACATGAATATGTTAAAAAATAATGAATCCCTAATTTGAAGCAAAAATCGTAATAATTCAAGCAAAAACCAATACTCAACTGCGAAAAAAAAAAAATGGCGCGCCGGCGGACAGCGCACGCATGCGTTAAGTACGGCGTTGCATACGGTATTGCGGAGGGGGTTTGCCAGTTTGTACATACAAACCGTTTTCGAGATACTTCGAGTGCGCACACTTACTCACTGCGCACACTTGCCCCACGTGACTCTAGTTTAAATTATTTTACAACATGTAACGTTAAATGCGCAAAACCTCAGACACCCCAACTGATTTTTAATTCAATTGACCTATTTTATAGAGAAAATAAGCCATTTAAAACATTGTAAAGGTTTTATGTGCTGTTTTAGTTTTACTGGCCATTCTGATCGTTTCTGGCGTCTGCGACGACGCTCTCTCGAGGGAGGAGTCGTCGCCGCTGCGCCGCGCTGACATTATTATTTACTATTTACGCTCATAAAGGGCTTCGGTTATCTTTGAACAGTGATTTAAATATTTCCATCACACTTTTCCAGGCTTTGGAAAAAACTTTCGCCAACATTCTCACCATTTCACAATACTGAATGTCTGTGTACAAAATCGCCATAGTCGCAAATTCGCGCGCACGCGCCACCGGCGTAACAGGATAAACCAATTACACCTGTGACGCATGTGCTGCTCAGACTGAAGTTAACATGGCCACTGTCACGTATTTCGCACTCTCCGCGCCCGCGCAGATCGTCATTTCTCTTTCTAACCCTTAGGTTACGTTTAAGTTTAAAAAAGAAAGGTAAAACTATAGTTTCCTTCAAATTGTTTTATTCATGGTACTGTATGGAAGATTCGTATTTGCACTGAAATAAAAGCTATTATCATCCCGCGTATGAGAAAATTTAAATAGGTCGACAAAAATTTGTGTTTGTTTACCTATTTTGGCTGGTTTACGCATGTGATGGCGTGACCTATTAATAACTATTTATTCTATGTCTAGAACGTGTAACGTTAAATGCGCAAAACCTGAAAATAGTTTGATCAGAACAACGAGCAGAATTAATTAAACTACTTTTTAATATAGGTCACTATTTTCAAAAAATCTTCTTTGAAAACGTTGCCCTGTCTATTTATTAATAGGTCGAGCAAGTCAATGTCAGCGCGGCGCAGCGGCCCGGTGACGAATCCTCCCTCGGCAAAGCGTCGTCGCAGACGCAAGAAACAATCAGAATGGCCAGTAAAACTACAATAGCACATAAAACCTTTACAATTTTCTTAATGACTTATTTTCTCTCTGAAATAGGTCAAATGAATTAAAAATCAGTTGGGCTGTCTGGGGTTTTGCGCATTTAACGTTATACGTTGTATATACAAGGTGTAACTTAAATAACGCACAACCTCTTAAGGGGTCATTGTACTGTTTTTTTCGCGATTTCAGGTTTGGTCCCATAGTAAAAGTTGTTCATAATGATGAGTACAATGACGCCTTAAGAGGTTGTGCGTTATTTAAGTTACACCTTGTATATTATGTCTATACACGGCAACTTTTTCAATGAAGATTTTTTGAAAAATGTGACCTATATTAAAAAGTGGTTCAATTGATTCTGCTCGTTATTCTGATCAAACTATTTTCAGGTTTTGCGCATTTAACATTACACGTTCTAGACATAGAATAAATAGTTATTAATAGGTCACGCCATCACATGCGTAAACCAGCCAAAATAGGTCAACAAACACAAATTGTTTGTTTAACAGAGAGATGATTGAACCAAAATAAATACAAATCATACAAGCACTTTTCTTACCATCAGTATTTTTGCGCCTTCAAGCTCTACATGTAGGTAGATACGAGTACATACGGACCGGGATAGTTGGGAACTTGGGAGTAGGGTTCAGTATGGACGAAACCTGAAAAGTAATTTGCTTAGAAATATTTAGTCGTTGGTTGCAGTCGGGTTTTTTGACACATGTCAGTTTTTTTAAATGATGCCATTCCTTATGAGACTATTTATTGCTTATAGAGAAACACTGTCCGGCTGTGGATCTGACGCCATGAAGAAGAGGGTTTCTTAGAAGGTAGACCGCGGACACCACGTCCATATCTCATAACAGAGGACAACCTCCAACGTATGGTGGACACCTACCAACAAGAGAACGCATTCACGCCAACGAGTGTTCGCCGAGTAGTACGACACGTCATTGCGCATGGTTCGTCGTGCTTTACATAGGGCGGGGCTCCATCATCGAAAATCGGCAAAAAAATTGTGCTCACTGAGGAACAAAAAGCGGCGAGAGCGAGATTCGCAAGAGGCTACAGGGATATGACACTTCAGCTCACGTGGCTTGCTAAATCTTAAGGCCAGTAATATACACAGTACATAAAATTATAGACACAGTACATAGAAAACGCATGCGCGTGAACGGGATGGAGCAATATCGCCATTCGGTCGGTTTCGCTGAACTTCGTAATGCATTCGAACGTCATACGAACGTCATTATACAATTGACATAAATTCATGCGCAGAACATTATTTTGACATAGTAATTTGTTTACACTTTTAGGGGGGCGTCCATTAATTACGTGAGGGGTTTTTAGAAATTTTCTGACCTCCCCTCCCCCTGGTGAAATGTCGTGAGATTTGGCTCGATCCCCTGCCCCATACCCCAATCTCACGTGAGATTTTTCAAAATGCCTGTATATATTGTAAATGTGTTGGATTTGGAGTTTCGGCAAATATCAGGTTTTTCCGTAATACGGAAACAAATTACCTGATATTTTCCGAGACCCCCCTCCCCCAAAGTAAGATTAGGTGAGATTCGGCTCGACTCCCCCCCCCTCTCCCCTTGAATGTCTCACGTAATTAATGGACGCCCCCTAGTTGATTTAGTTGGAAATTGTTTGTTGGTATAAAACAGTGATTAAATGATAAATGATTTATTTTCTGTAAGTAGGTTTGTACAAACACTTTTACATGTCAATCATATTTTTTTTTAAACTAGATGAGGCCGGCGTTTCCTATCTGACTACTCTGAGAAGAAAGGCTGAAACAAACTCAGAGGTCGCAGTCTCTTTTAAAGTCCAGACATAATCTTGGTCAGATCATGTGAAGACCATGTAGATTGGTATCTGAAATGGTCTTTTGAGTAAAGAACCACACAGATTGAGCGGACCTGTCCAGTCAGTGCACGCATTTGTCAAAAATCGTGCAGCTCAACTCAGAACCTGAGGAGCCTTACGATTCGACGAACAATACCAATGAAAGGGTAGGCCGCATAAATTACTCAAACTGCCAGATCATGATTAAAACTAACTAAGAAGGAAAACAGAAAAAAGAAATGACCCACATAGTCTTCACACTCACAGAAATAATAATAAAAAATAAGATACTTTACTAAGTAAATATCCATGTCATTGTTTATATAAAATTCATCAATGTCAATGTGTATATAAAAATCCGGACATAATCTTTGATCTTTGAGGACCATGTACATAGATTGGTGTCTGAAGTGGTCTTTTGAGGAAAGAACCACACAGATTGAGTGGACCTGTGCAGTCAGTGCACGCATTCGTCAGTAACCGTGCAGCTCAATTCAGAACTTAAGGAGCTCAACGATTCGACGAGCAATACCAAGGACAGGACATTTGTCTAGACCGCATTAACCACTCAAACTGCCAGACCATGATTAAAACGGAAACAATGACCCACATAGTCCTCACATTCACAATAATTAAAATAATATAAGACTTTAAACAGTAAATGTTCATGTCATTCTGTATATAAATAGATATTTAGAAAGAAAAAAAAAAAAACAAAAGTGTAAATCGGCAAAATAAAAAATAAACAACATTCACTGCAAATAAAAAACTGGAAAATACTGGAAACTGGAGCTGCTCCAATAGGTCTAGCCTATTGGAGCAGCTCAATCCCAAGCTATTTTCTTGAGCCTTGTTGTAAGAACAACAAATTTGTGTTTGTTCCTAGTATTTATATTATGGATATCACTGTATTTTTTAAACATTAATATTTTTATGTGCATACAAAAGATTATCATAAATGTACTGAGAAGGCACAGTCATTATATTAATCTCTTTTTTGTCTCTGAGGGAGTGTCTGGGACTTAATTTATAAACCATTAGTACTCAGTATTAGTATTAAGTTTGTTTTGTTTTGTGTTTAGTGAAAGTACGTTGTAATTAAGTATTTGGGGTAAGTAGATAGTTAATTGAGTTGAAATGACTTATTTAGAGTAGATTTGAAAAGTAATCATCAGGATTGCATTATTGACAGTAGATTGTTGTTTGACATATTATTTGTTTTGTGAGAAAACATGCTTTTCAAGGTTATGTTTTGAAAATATTAATAATTAATAATATAAAAAAATTCAAATAAAACTAACGGACTGGTATCTTTCATCTTGGTTGCCAGCCTTTCTCTCCTTGTCTAGGGCAGCGCGTAAGGATCCAAGGTCAGAATAAGCAACGCCGTTTATGTTGCGTTTTAACTGATGGAAGCACACATCGTCACACGGACTGATGTCGGGAGAATAGGGCGGCTGAACCCAACGCTCACGGCAGCGTGCATTCATCCACTCGTCCACAGCGGAGTGACGGTGAGGCCGAGCATTTTCATCCAACAGCCACACTGAGTGCCTACGTTTCGGAGCCCAACTGTTCATCAAATTGATTAAAAATTGAATGTAGCGTTGGTGATTCATTTTTTCATTGTGTCCCAATATTTCATAATAGCAGATGCCGTTGTAGTCCAACGCTAGCACCAACAGGAACTGAGGTCCAAACTTTTCTGCTCATGCCACTGTTGGTTGTGTTTCGTCTTGGTAAAGCCATTGTTTGGCTTGGTCCTTCTAAGGTTGTCGGTAAAGGCTGATCCAGGTTTCGTCAATAGTCAATATAATATGCTTTAAACGGCTTGATTGCTGGTTATATGCACGCAAATTAATTGCGTAGTCCATACGCTGATCCTTCTGGTCTTGAGTCAGTTCGCGCGGTAACCACTTTGTGTTAATTTTCCGCATTTTGAGTATTTTCGTCATAATTTTGTAAAAAGTGGATCACACTGGTGTAATTGACCAGGCTTTAGACTCTTGGAAAGCATTTTGGATTACCTTCAAGCGTTCCTCAGTTTCAGATCCAGATTTAAGGTCACCTCCACGATGTTCCGAAACATCATAGTTGCCAGCCCTGAAGCAGCGGTACGACTATTTCACTGTAGTTGGAGAGAGTGCATTAGACGTCATCACTCTGACCAATCTTCGATGGGCTTCGGCCGCAGTGAGTCCCTCCAGAAATAGAAACTTCACAATATGACGCTGCGCGACGATGTCGATGGAGTTTCTTCCTTCTGTATTTACGTTCGAAACGATAACAACAGTGATCACTGCAAATTCTGAACAACAAATGCCCACGCTACTAGCCTGACCAATAATTATGACGCAATAATTATTAACAATCGCATAATATTTTTTTTGAGCGGGCGGATTTGATCCGAATGACATAATAAAAAACACGGAAATGAGTTATGCCGTGCTCGCTCAGATATGACTATAAATTACAAATTTTAATGTCTTTCTACGATAAATAGGATAGGTCAGTGGTATTGTAGTTAAGTAGTTTTGTCCAGTAGACATCATAATTATCACCATCACACCACAAACGGCTTCTTTTAAAGCCACTTTTATTATAAGTACTTGCAAGACACTGTGTCAATCTATCAGTGCTTACACGTACAGCAATAAAGGTGGACTAAATACACATCTGCCTATACAACACTGAAGCCAGGAAGACAGTCACAGATTTTAAGTAACTGGACTTAGGACTACATGCGCCACGCCTGGCTTAGGAAAGCATTTTTGTTTTGCACCGGCTTACCTCTGTCATAAATTCACCCTTCGCCACTGATGTCTTGACTATTTATGTTAATGCTTCCGCATCAACTTTTTTTATTGTCATACAATCTGATACTAAAAAACATAAGACAATTTGAATTTCGCGGGCTACCCTGGCGCATCCCCCTTAAGTTGATTTTATTACTTGTTCTTTAATTGTGTGTATCACTTATTTACTATATAAAATTCCTATATCCAATATTTTATGAATACCTTTGTTTATATTATTCAGTTACTAAATAAAACTGATAAACCTTCAAAATAGTATTTTACTTTTTAATTAATACCTAACGGACAATAGGATTTATCAAATCAAATTTCTAGTTAGAATAATAAAGACAAAATGTATTATAAACTGACAACGAATTTTTCCAGATCTATGCATAATGAAATAGGTAATTGCAGTAGTTTGAAAATAACAATAAAACCGATCGGCGCGTGCGTCACCGCGTCGTTAGTGCGCTCGGCCGGCCGCCGGGCGGTATTGTCTTTCATTCGTCCATTCAAGGTCAACGAGGCGGAGCTAGAGAGCGCTTCTATTTTATGAGTGTAAGCAAAAATTAACTTAGTGGTGGTCAGGCGGAAGTGTCCGTGACTGTACATATTCTGTATTTATTAGAACAATACTGATCTATACAGGGTGAAAATAAATTCATGGGCTTTCTTTTAAGGGGTCACTGTATTCATATTGTATACTAACTTCTGCCCGTAGTTTCGCCCGCGTGTATGTAGAAAATTTTCCCACGGGAATATGCTACCGGGACCAAAAGCAGCCTATGTCCTTCCCCAGGATATCATCTATCTCCTTGCCAAATTTGATCGAAATGCTATCAGTGGTTTAGGCGTGAAAAAGTAACGTAGGTAATAGGTAATATGGGCTGGTGTCCGCAACTCTACGTCAATGCGCGTGTTTTGCGTACGAGTAGGAAAATCGATCATTCTATCCACCCCAGCTCCTCAAGGAAGGGCAGCAACGCCTTGATGTTACTGAACGTCTCACGTAGGGTACCTGGGTTACCGTATTTTGCCCTGTATGCGGCGACTACCAGTCAGCTTAGAAGCACATGTGCCGCTGTCTCGTCATCCTCCATGCCGGTCCTGCACAGCGGACTGTCTGTTACTCCTATGACAAGGAGGTGTTTATTATATGACCCGTGGCCAGTTAAAGCTGCAGTAACCGTACGCAGCTTTTGTTTAGTTAGACGGAGAATCTGTTTCGTGAGGCGGCCATCCATTGTGGGAAGTGCTTCCTTGGCCTGCCTGCACTCTCCTTGTTCCGTCCAAAGTTTGTCATGTTGATCTCTGGTGCGTTTCCTTAGAGTGCGTAGATACCCAAAGGGGAGTGGTACAATGGGCTCAGGTCCCACTGGTGCCATGCTCGACCCCCTTCTGGCAAGTTCGTCGGCTGCATCGTTGCCTAGCGAACCGCTGTGACCTTTTATCCATTGAATGGTTATTTTATTGAGGTTACCCACCTGGTTGAGGCGCTGGTGGCACTCGTATGTTAGCCCAGAGTCGACTGTATTACTATTCAGCGCTTGCAGAACAGCCATGCTGTCAGAGAGTATGCGGATTGATTGATCCTTCACTTCCCTGGCCATGATGGCTGAAGCGGCCAGAGAGATGCCCATGCATTCGACCTGGAACACTGTGTTGTGGACGCCCAATGGTGTGGCTATGTGTATGTTGAAGTCCTCCGAGAAGATTCCAGCACCTGTGCCACTACCTGTTTTGGATCCATCCCTGAAGATTCGCAGCTCTGCAGGGCGCAGCTCCTTGCATCGGCGATCCTCGTGAAGTTGGATCTTGTATTTTTTATCAAAGATAAATTATTTGGTTACCCGGTCATTGCTGGCCTTCGTGAAGGGGAACTACTTGTGGAGCCCCTCAAGCAGCGCAGCGTGTGGTGTATATCTTACCCCAGAGGTTTAGTGTGTTGAGATGTACTGCCGCCAACGTCGCTTCCTGCTGTATGAACAGGTGAAGCGGTGGAAGTCCCAGTATGGCTTCAATTGCCGCAGTCGGAGTAGTCCTCATGCAGCCCGTAGTCGTCATGCAGGCCAGTCTTTGCATGCGTTGTAGTTTGCTAGAGGCTGTAACCAGCTTGGTGCGGGGCCACCAGACCTCAGCCCCGTATGTGATCATGGGTCGGATTACTGCGGTGTACAGCCAAAGTGTAATTTTAGGGGATAGGCCCCACTTCTTATTTTATTTTTATTTATTTATTTATTCCTTTATTTCAGGCAACTAAGGCCCATAGAAAAAAACAATACATACTACTACAAACATACTTATAAACTAATACATACAAAATTATCACAAATACAATACTATAATAATATAACTTAAAAATACTATAAATAAATACAACATAACACAACTTATACTACTGCACACGAAGTGTCGGCGTCGTGTTTCGCTGACTGGTGTCATATAGCCGGCCACGAAACCGGCGATACACAACACCCTTCGGCCAGAACTCTTCTTTGAGGAACTTCTACCCTACATACATTACATTTCTTCTTACCTATCATATTCCTGCACTGCCAAAAGGTTATGCAAGCCCTGTTTAAGTTTGTTGTCCAGATGACTACTCCAGTTCAACTGACTGTCTAGTGTGACCCTGAGGTATTTGACTTCGTTGGCCAACTGGAGTTCTGTATCGATCAGTTTTGCTAGGCGAAAAGGGCCTAAAGCTTGTTTGTGGGTAAACATGACCAGTTCAGTTTTAGTGGGGTTCACTGTTAGGTCAAAATCTCTGCAGCATCTCTCTACGATAAGTAGCGCTTGCAGAGTGCGGTTGCATAACGTGCTCGTCACCTTCCCCGAAACCAGGATTGCGAGGTCGTCGGCATAACCTACTGTATAATAGCGGTTGGCGTTGAGTTTGGTGATGAGGTCATTAACCACCAGATTCCATAAAAGGGGAGACAGCACCCCACCCTGGGGGCAGCCTCTGGCTATCATGGCCCTCTGCTGCTCGCCCTCGAGGCGAACCACTCGTTTACTTAACATGTTTGTGATCCAGTCCATTAGTACCTGTTCTACTCCACGTCTGGAGAGGGCGCTGTTGATGCTGGAGAAGTTGGTTTTGTCGAAGGCTCCTTCGATGTCTACGAAAGTGCCCAGACAGGTGCCTTTCTGATGAATCGCTTCCTCTATTTGGCTAACTACCAGATGAAGGGCAGATTCAGTCGAGTTACCCGAGCTGTATGCGTGGAAAAAGTAACATACAGACAGTTACTGTCGAATTTATAATATTAGTATAGTATGGATTTTTATTAGACCCGTCAACTTTCAACAGTAAGGATCAAATCTCTGTAGCCAAATCTAAAAACTGAACTTGCGATTCAGAAATTGCGGTATAGAACGACTGTATTGAGGATTGAAGCCAGATTTTAGAATAAGACAATAAGTACACAGATATTATTTCAGTCATATTATTATGCTCAACTAAAAATCAAATGTACTTTAACTACACTCAAACTGGGACCATTGTAATGTGATCAACCTTCATATAAAATAAAACATTGTTTTAATAAAGATTTATTCAAAACTGGAGAAGGTATGTATTATTTATTTTTGACAATAGTTGAAAGAAGTATAACAATCTCCGTGACAAAAGTCTAACAAGAAAATGCCTAATGCTGCCAGACTATTTGAATGTATGCCGTGTAGAATTTATAGGACTAATTTTCATACTAAGGGCATCTTACACAGATGTTCTCAACAGACCAGGAGACTTAATCAGCTTCTCGAGGGAGGTGGGCTGGTTGGAATAACCACTGACGGCCGCCATGGCCCACGCAAAATGACCCTCTTGAAGGACTAAGCGCGGAAACCAAACCCGTAACATAGACATAGACATACTAAGGGCACAGGCCCTTAGTATGAAAATTAGTTCTATAAATTCTACATGACCACAACCACACCATATATCAGCAACTTTGGGCAAGTGGTTATGTGTGAATAATGTTGGTGCACCTTTTTGTGCAGTATGTTGTCGAGTGCAGAAGAAGCGCACAATTTAACAAGTTATCAAATAATTGTCTCTTTCACATTTACTCAACATAATAAAATTTTAACCGTTTTTTGCTAAATATGCTTACATCTATATTCATGATCCATTATACAATACAAGTTTTGAAAATAAAGTGGCGACAACATATTCTGCTGTCATATTGCAAGTTTCTTTTCAGGCTATGATTCTAGCCAATATTTGTAAATAATTCTAATAAAATCAATACCAGGATAAATGAATGCAGAACAATGAAAGCCATGACCGAATCACTACTGCCATCTATATATAAATATGAACATTACCCAAGGTGCTACTTTGTACTTATGTAGCGATTATACAAGATGGCAACAGATGTCACTAAATGAAACTATGTGATCCAAATATAATTTTTTATTTCCAAATAGAGCCGCCGAACAGAATAAATAAAAAATAAACATACATCCATACATAGTTGAAATTAAACTTTGAAGGCCGGCTTGAACTATACAAAGGGTGAAATTAAATGGGCATCCTTTTAAGGGGTCACTATGTTCATCATTATCACTACTCACCAACACAACTTGTTGATAATGATGAGTACAATGACCCTTTAAAAGGATGCCCGTGAATTGAATTTCACTCTATGTATAACTAGCGACCCGCCCCGGCTTCGCACGGGTGCAATGGAGAAACTGATAATTTTAGAGCCACTTTTTCTCGTAAAAAGTATAGGATAAAAAATTGTTATTGTGGGTTATCCCTAAGAGATAGACATATACCATCGCGGACTTTTTTGTAGACCTTTTTGAGGTGTACAATACTGTAGTACATTATTTTGATCTGTCTTGACGGGTTCAGCCAGCGTTTACAATGTAAGCGCAAAGAAATGTGTTTATTTACGACATCACATTAGAAATCTCTAAAATTATCAGTGTTTCTCTACTATATTATGCATGTATTATAGATAAAAACCTTCCTCTTGAATGACTCTATCTATTAAAAAAAACCGCATCAAAATCCGTTGCGTACTTTTATAGATCTAAGCTTTTATAGGGACAGAGAGACAGGGAAGCGACTTTGTTTTATACTATGTAGTGATACTGCTATTCAGCTGCATCCAATTAAGACAGAAATTCGACCCTCAAATACACTGGTCTGTAAAACTAACTATCATACTTTTAAAATTGGAATAACTTTTTAAGTACACAAGATATATTTTTAAAATAAAAAGGACTCGAAAAAGAGTTTAATTTTGTATACAAAAACTTCATAGTCGAGAACCATCATTATAAAAAAATAAATCCTTTCTGATTCTGAATAAGGAATAGTACGCAAAGCTCGGCGCAGATGGCGCCACTAGCACATGAAGTAAACAAACCCATATTGACATATCATGTCGTATTTTACTTTTAATAACAATTATTCCGTGAAGACGTCTTAAATAAGAAGTTTTAGTAAATTCCCGTTAAATCGTACCTGCATTGAAATAACCCTGACATCATGGTATCCTACGGCAATTTAAAAGTGAGTGATTTGAAGGAACTGCTTCGAGAACGTGGCGCGAGAATTCAACAGTAAGCAAACTCAGCATGGAAAAGACCGTGAACCGAGGGCTATACAGATATTTGACTTACATCGCAAAAGCGGCTTAGTTCATAGTCTTCTTTATTTCTCCTCAACTTCATTAATGTTAAGAAAAACTGGTATTAAACACTTAAACCTAAGACTTGACTCCTTTTATTGGTTAATGAATATGCTTCAGGGCACAAAGTATTGAACACAAACATGAATTTGTTGAATGATTCAAATCCAGTGTAAAAAGCAATACCCTTATCATAATTTCTGAAAGATTCTATTGTATAGAATTGGTCATTTTTTTGAGTTCCACATTCACGAAAACTAGAAACATCACCGATTTGCATCGATTGTGGGTTATTAACACTATTGTTTTGAGTCACAATTTCATCAACACAATCTACCTGATCATCTAATCCTACCGTTTCCAACGAATTATTATACAGGGTGGCCAAAAAGTAATGGATCAAACGAAATAGGGAGATAAAGGAGGTTATTTCCAACAAAAAATCTTTCTACAGTATCGCTATAATTCAATTGCCCTAAAAGTTATGAATATGTTTGTTTTATTAACACCGAGTTCTTATACAATTAGACTAATTAAAAAAAATGTGACATAAAACAATAAAACAAACGGTTTTGTATTACTACATAATGTATCAGCAATACAAAAGTTCTATTGTGGCTCTGGGTAGGTACCAAATTTCAAGATATCATAACTTTTAGGACAATTGAATTATGGCCATGCTGTAGAAAGATTTTTTGTTGGAAATGACCTCCTTTATCTCCCTATTTCGTTTGATCCACGACTTTTTGGACAACCTGTATGTTGTAGTAATATTTGGAGTAGCAGTAAGATCATGGCACTTTTCAATATGTGGAAAACTCAATTTCCTCTTTGCATCACGTACTTCAGCACGTTCTCGCCTTCTTTTGGCCTTTATATCTTCCGTTTTTGATCATGAAAAATTGAAGGCACTACTCCTTTTTTCAGAATCCGCCTGATGTTATTTAGCCCTAAAAATAGTAACGAAATTTTAGGTTATGTTCAGAATGGAATCATATTTGTGAGTCTTACGCAATGAAAGTGAATCTTATTTTATTATTACATCGATCTTACCTGAAAATTTTCCAATTTCAATATAATCTTCGGATTTAAAGTGTGGGAAACGCATTTTAGAGTGTTTTTTTTGCTCGAAAGTCTTAACACCGTGTTGCTGCTTCCCATAGTTTTCGCAGCTTTTTGTCCTTTGGAAAGCGAAAGTTCGCTATATTATTACACCCGAACACGCAGCATTGGTGCATTATTGAATAATAATACACTTTACACTATTTCAAACTCAATTATGGTCGAATTTAACGATTTTTAATACATTTCGAGCTACTTGCCACAAATGTTTGTTTACTATTTGTGCTAGTGCTGCAGAAATAGTAACTTTGCCGTATTATCTCCTATTACAATTTTACCGTTCATTTTTTTTTGTTTTTGTTTTCAAATTTTTTCTTGATCTATGAGTCTTGATACAAAAGCTAAATTAGACAACAGCACATACATTTTATTTATCATGCCTCTTTCACCTGAAGAATGTGCTAGGATTATGACTTCTTTGGAACTGGGCATCAGTTTGCGTCGTACTGCAAGAATGGTGGGTGTGATGTTGCAAACGGTCCAGGTGAAGCGGAGGTACGAAGAGAATGGAAACCATCTGAGGAGACCTTGTAATGGCAGACCCAGTTGTACTAGTGCCCGAGAAGACAGTTATATTGTTTCCACTGTGTTGAGAAATCGCCACCTTAATGCAGTTGAAGTTCAGGAACAGCATCTTCAGACCCGAAAGGACTACATTAGTGACAGTACAGTGAGTAGAAGACTTGCTGAAGCAAATCTGAAACCCCCAAGACCAGCGAGTGGCCCCAAACTCGAGATAGAGCATCGAGTAGCGAGACTGCGATACGCCCGCGAACACACAGTGGGATGAGAAGAGTGGTCAAGAATTCTATTCACAATCACAGATGAGTCTCGATTCTCACTTTACACTTCTCATGGAAGGCGAAGTGACTACAGGCGGCCTGGTGAGCGATACCTTCAAGACTGCTTCTCAGAAAAAGTCCAGTACGGTGGAGGCAGTGTACATGTATGGGCTGAAATATCTTCAGAAGGTCGGACAGAGTTAGTGGCCATAGAAAATGGCACTCTAACTGGTGAAAGATATGCCCAAGAGATCCTCAACGAGTATACAGGGCCGTATTTAGCAAATATGGGTGATGATAATGCCCGGCCACACACGGCTCAGGTCGTGCAAGAGTATATTCAGGAGGTTGGTATCAGCGTGATGGCTTGGCCATCAAGAAGTCTTGATCTCAACCCGATTGAGCACGCCTGGGATGAGTGAGGGAGGCTAGTCAGAAACCGCAGACCACCACCTACCACCCTCAGGGCGCTAAAACAGGCCTTGATTGAAGAATGGGAGAATATTCCCCAACATCGGCGAATTCAAATAAATAACAACCAAGAATACTATTATCATGTTGTTTTTAGGGTTCCGTAGTCAACAAGGAACCCTTATAGTTCCGCCATGTCCGTCTGTCTGTCCGTCCGCAGCTTAGCTCAGAGACTCTTAGTACTATAAAGCTATAATGAGGATTGAGGGATATCGTTGGATAGGTCTTTCAAAAATATTGCGGTTTTGTAAAAACAATTTTTGATTCAGGGATCCGTTTGTGAAATATTAAGCTTTAAAGTGCTAAGTTTTGTTAGAGTCAAGTGTCCCCCTCCCCTGCCATCTAAATGCTTGCTTTTGGTTTTGTGAAAGAATTCACGGCAGTAATATATTTAACGAAATTAAAAGGAAAACTATTACAGCCGTGCGATTCTGTAACCATCTCACCGTGAAAGCTTGGGTGAAGTGAACGTGGAGTGAGCTGTCATTCGCTAGGGATTAACACTATTAAGTGCTCACTTCACTTATGATTTGACGGTGAGATTTTTACAGAATCGACCGGCTGTTATGTAGGCTTTACAAGTTTACGAGTAATAGTCGACCAACTCAAATTTGCAGTTTTAATGTATAGGAGGACATGATTTTCAGCTACAATGTTAAGTTTGTTATTGAGATAAATAATAACCAATCTGCTTAGACTTTTGCCAACTATGTTGGTGTCGGCTTCCAGTCTAATCGGATGCCGCAGAATACCAGTACATATTTTCAATTAAAGTTACTGCTTTAGAGTCTTGAGCTATCCAATCTGACATTATCACAAATAACGATATATACAGGGTGAAATTGAAAACATGCGACAAATCAAAATGGGAAATTGTACTCATCATTATGAACAACTTTTACCATGGGACCAAACCAGAAATTGCGAAAAAAAAAAATCAGCTGTTCCCTACATTTTGACGAGTTGATTTTTTTTTTGCGATTTCAGGTTTTATCTCATAGCAAAAGTTGTTCACAATGATGAGTACAATCTCTCATTTCGATTTGTCGCATGTTTTCAATTTCAACCTGTATAAGGTTATAATCGTAAGGCAATAACGTGATAATTAACGTTAATTATATTTACTTACAACGGCAACAAGTAAGTAAAAAAAAAAAAAATAACTACGGGAATATGTACCGATCTTTGGTAACTTTTGGTAGGTAGGTACTAAAGTCAACCTTATGTAGTGCAGGCTGGCTATAATTTAGCGCGGGTTCCATTCGAACATTCAAACAAGTTTAGAACGGGGTGTCAAAATTTTATTAGGTTTTTTTTGAAATAGGCTCATTTATAATGTTTTTTCTTAATGTTCGGCATTTGAAGAGCCACCGATTGTTCTACATTGAAAAAGTAACTGTACGTTTTCAATTCGATTGTTGTTGCATCATCCAGTTTGGGGAGGAGTGAGGGAATTAGACCATATTGTGTCAGTACTACTGGTATTTCTTCGTATGTGTCGGTAAATATAAACAGGACTTTTTTTATTACTGGTCACTGAGTGAAGTGACGCGCTATAAATAAATAAGAATACGCTTTCAAGAACTCAAGTGTAGGAATGGCACAAAAAAAAAATCAAGTGGAGGACGCCGTTTTCACACTGACCAGATAGTGGAATCATTTGTGTGCAATTGGCTAAAGGCAGGACCGACTACATTCTTCGATACTGGCATCAAGAAACATCCCCTGCGCTGGGAAAATAGAATGGGAGATTATGTAGAAAAATAAAATATATTCCTTTTTTTTACGAGTATATATGTAATAATACGTGCGTAATTTTTTTTTACTTAAGTCCGGTTTATACTCGTATTTGATCCACCCACGTATTATACGTATTAGCGCCATGCAGGTTAGGTCCACCTTCCCTATGACTCCAGTATTCTTAATGCATAGATTATGCAGTATTGCAGTACTGACGATAATAGCCTGCACATTGTCTAATTTAACTCGTAATTGAGAGCCTATGCTTGGAAATCTCTTCCAAACGCCAAATGTTCTTTCTACTACATTTCTGGTTTTGATTTGATTCTCATTGTAGAGTTTTTCAGCAGCGCTTTGGGGATCTGCCATTGGTGTTAACAAATATTTTTTGCCCCGGCCCTCGATCTCTCAAAAGACAACACCTGCCTAGTTGTTGGGAGTTCATTCGATATTTAACTCTGCTGTTGTTGAAGATAGTGCTGTCGTGTACAGAGCCTAGCCATCTTACAACAAAATTATATCCCTTATTTTTAGGCCAGCATCTGCTACTACATGGGTGTTTATAGAAAACATCCTTCCTATTTCTATAAGGCTACGCATTATCACCCCTGAAATGAATGTATGGTCGTTGAATCAAGCACTTCTTTTTAGTGTAAAAAATTACATTTTTTATTTTATTTAAGATGAAATGAGTAGGTATGTACCTACCAGGGCTTAAAATACGTATAAGAGTGCAGTCTATCGCTCCGATTATTATTCTTGGAAATTTGGCGATTGAGTAGAACTTCGCCACTACTTCTTTTATTTTCTCTGTGGTGTGCGGTATTTCAATAAAATTATTTAATTTAGTGCATATAGTTCTGATATCCCAAAGAAATCTACAGAGCATCGTTGCATGTCGCTGTGACGTAGTATCGCAAAGTAAGCAATATCTGTTCCAGAAGTGCGATTCTGTAACCATCACACCGTGAAAACTGGTGAAGTGAGCGTGAAGTGAGCTGTCAGTGTCATCCCACCTGATACTAGGGAGTGACCAAGCGTACATTTACAATCATAATCGAGATTATAATAATATTTTTTCTATAATTTCAAAGCTAGTATTTTAACAGTCAAAACATTACTTTTTTGTGGGGTTGGCCTAACAAGTACTCGTATAAGTATAGTGTTCGAACCTGCCGCTCGTCCATTTTTCTTCAAACTAACTAAACCAATCGCGAGGGCGGCTTTATGTACCCCCACACCAAAAGTACCTAGAATGTTCTACAACATTCTAGAATATTATCGAAAACAATTAACTTGAAAAAGGAAATGTAAGTATAAGAGTTTTGTAGTGTCTCATTGCTTTTGTGTTAACCCAATAAATGCCCACAGTAAGAATAACATGGATAAGCCATTTTCCCGGAAAGTGGTTCCGGTATTTCCGGATCTAATTAATAATAAAATAATAATAATAATAAAATCGTTTATTTATAAAAAGGGGATACATTTAAAATTAATACCTTAACAATTACGATAGCGTACAGTTGCTAATTGGCCTGAACTAGGTTGAACCTGTGGTTCAGGCTAGAAAATGCATGATGAATACTTAATGTAATAAATTAACATTGAGTTTAACGTAAAAACTAAATTAAAACTTAGGTAAATAAAAGTAAAATAGTATGTTTGCAGCTCTATTTGCAGAGAATAAGTAGAATAGAATAGAATAGAATACTCTTTATTATGTACTCCATATAAATTACAGACATAAATATAGAAATTAGTAGAGTAGGAATTAGTAGGTCTTCTGTCTCTGCATAGTCGAGGGTTAGTAAATACTTAAGTATAATTTTTTTACAGTTATAGTAATTTAGTGTATAGATACATAATTTTTTATTTAATCTATTGTAACAGGAACAGGAATGGGCCTAAGAATGTTAAAAATCGTTCTACAAAGACATGTTTTGAGGTTGCATTAGATATGCATACAAGATCATTCCGTTTCTTGTTAGTGTTGTCGGCATTGTAGGCAAGCATGGTGTGCTGTTTTAATACTAAGTGCATACGCTGGCGAACGGTGAGTACATTGCAGGATTTATGTAGCAGATCTGTAAGAAAAAAGAAGGGATGGAAGTTTGCTACCTTTAAAATTGCTCTCTGCTTTCCTTCAAGAGGAAGCAAATTAGTTTTTGGTGCACTACCCCAAGAAGTGAATTGAATTGTCAGTAAATTGAATTATAGATCGACATAAGGCCAAATAAACTTGTGTGATTAATTTTGAGTCGGCTAATTGTCACCATTTTTTAAAAACATAGATTAGTTTGCGCACTCTTTTTACTAAGCTTTCAATATGTTTTTTAAAAGACAGTGTGTCGTCTATTATTACCCCCAGGTATTTTACGTTGCTTGTTTTGTGCATAAAAGGACAATTTATTACACATAGTGATTGTGTGGTTACCACATTGATGGGCATATAAATAAGGGTTAGTAATATTAAGTTGAGACTTGCGCATGGAGAAGTGAATATATTTGGTATTTTCGCCATTTAATGTTAGTAAATTGCTATGTAGCCAATTAGTCACAACATTAAAACCTATTTGAGACATTTCGAACAGTTCGCTACTGGTTTTAGCGCTAATAATTAACGCCGTGTCGTCGGCATAGGATATGAATTTACCGTCTTTAATATTTATATTACACAAGCCGTTAATATCAATAAGGAAGAGGGTGCTGCCCAGAATACTCCTCTGAGGAACACCAAAACCAGTATTTTTCTGCTCATCGCTCGTCATATTATCTATTCTAACACATTGGTACCGGAGGTCTAAATAGTTCGTAGAGTTTCAGCGGCGTTCCCCTTTTTCCTATGATCTCTAATTTGTTCAGAAGAACAGAAGCAGACGCCGTGTCGAAGGCCTTGACTAAATCGACGAAGACTACCAAGGTATGGTTTCCGTTGCCGAGTTTTTCTGAAATATAATCAGTCAGGCTATGCACCGCATGGGATATCGACAGTTTGGCTCTAAAACCAAAATGCGCAGGGCATAAGATGTTGTTTTTTTCTAGGTAGTGAACTAGTCTATTGTTTACAATTTTCTCTAATATTTTTGAAATTGAGGGGAGTAAGGATATTGGCCTATAATTATTAACTACGTCTTTACTTCCAGATTTAAAGATAGGTATTACAAATGCCTTTTTTAGACAACTAGGGAAAATTCCTTCGGAAAGACAGATTCGAAATATATGCGCTAAGGGAGTTACCAAAATATGCTTAAAGAGTTTAAGGATCTTATTGCTTATATTATCCTATTCAACTGCAAAGTAGTTTTTTAGCCCAGAAATGATTTGGGTTATTTCATCTTAATCAGTATCCAACATAGCAAAAGATTTCGGGTTACACCTTTTGCTTGATTTTTGGCAATATGGTTGGTCGCAGTATTTTGAAAGGACTTTTTTGGCTAGAAATGGAATCTGCTGATCATCACTTTACTTTAAAATTTCGTATGAGGCAATTGCGTGTACACATGAAGGAGTTATAATTTTTTAAAGAAAAATTTGTATGGCGCTGACATGAAAAATGAAGCTATCTCTGGAATCTTAAGGTTTGTCATTATATTATTCTTACACACAGATATAGTACTATTTATTTTTAATTTTTTGACATACTTCGTATTGCGGTACCATTTGTGCTATTTTTTTTTAATCCTCGTAAGATATAAAAACAACCGACTTCCAAAAAAACACTACAAAGTGAAAAATAATTTTAATTTTGGAAGTCGGTGTCGTTGGTTCCGCATTTTGGTTTTTTGACACCGACTTCCGAAATTAAAATTATTTTTCACTTTGTAGTGTTTTTTTGGAAGTCGGTTGTTTTTTTTTTATATAAAATTTTTTATTTTTCACTTTTTAGTTATATCTACCCCAATCAAATTCATATAAACACTACTTGCTATGTAAATATCAGTGACAGGAAGCTGCATCTGCGTTTATAGGGTACAGACGTGATGTTATGTTGTGCGATTGCGTAAACAATGCATACATATGCGATAGCAGCAATCGCGGTTGTTTTACTGGTATTAATTATTATTATCATAAAAAAAATTATAACCTTTGTAGTGAGTACAGGCGTGATATTATGTATTATGTTGTGTGATGGTGTAAACAATGCTTAGATATGCTATAGCAACAATCGCGGTTAATCTGCTGTTATTTATTGAAGAGTTCCCCAGATTTCTACAAGATCCCATCATCAGATATTGAAATGGTGACAATGGGACCACACGGGAAGCACCAGCTTTCAAATAAAAAAAGAATCATGAAAATCGGATCACCCAGTCGGTTATTATGAGGTAACAAACATAAAAAAAAAAAAAAAAAAAAAAAAAAAATACAGTCGAATTGATAACCTCCTCCTTTTTTTGAAGTCGGTTTAAAAAGTCTTTTTATGTTGATGATTCATTTGAATGCTTAAATGCTTTAAATATGAGTATGCCAAGTCTAATTTACAATATATTTTTTTAAACTATAAGTCAAAACAGCCTATGAATGGTGATTTTCAGCCCAACGTGCGGCTGTGACCTGTGTTGTGCGCATAATTATGATTGCGGATATGTACTTAGTCGACACTAAGTACATATCCACAATCATAATTATGTTTCGGTGTCCAACTTGTTACCTTTTTTAAATATTTTTTGGGCAAAATATAACATGGTGTAAAAATTATTGGAATCGATTCAGTTACTTATTCTGAACAAACTATATTCAGGTTTGCAATATACTAAAAATAATGTTCCCATTTCAATCTACCTAATCCGATCACTGCACATAACTGTTTCCTTTGACAACCGATACCGTTGGCAAAAATCTACACTATACCAGGTGTCCAAGGGTGGATTACACGTACTCCGCAAAAATATCATCGTCTGATGAATTTTCCGACATATCATAATATCTAATTATGTTTAAATCCATGATAAACGATACAAAGAATATTTGAGAAATATGATGTTGACAACAGTTGACAATAAGAAAACTTGTACAAAACAGCTGTTGTGGGTGAGTTGACCATCCGCCGTATTGTTAGCTCTCTAACTTCGGGTGGTTATTTTTTTTTTAACTAATAGTTAATTATTGGACCATTGAATACACTAACAATTTATCAAAAAACACGTTTTGCTAAAAGTTAACCATTACTTACTATTTTTAAAAATTGGTTGAGATAACTACGGATCAAAAAACCGGCCCTAAGATGCCGCTGTATTCCATCATCATCTTGTTCCTCGTCTTCCAGTTACATATAACCAAACACTACGACTATCAGCAATGTCATATTTGTTCGATTCGTGTTTACTGCATACTAAAAAAAAATCCGGGAGAGTAAAATGAGTGTTGCAATTACGAAACGAATAAAAATGACATTGCTGATTAGTGTTCATTACTTATTAAAAAATCTAAAAAAAATAATAAGAATAAAGCAGGAGAGCATAAAATATTAATGATTACCTATGTTTGGTTATATGTTACCGGAAAACTAGGAACAAGATGTCGGATACAGCGGCAACTTAGGGCCGGTTTTTTGATCCGTAGTTAACTCAACCAATTGTTAAAAATAGTAACTAATGGTTTAGTTTTGGCAAAACGTGTTTTTTGATCAATTGTTAGTGTATTCAATGGTCTAATAATTAACTATTAGTTAAAAAAAATAACCACCCGAAGTTAGAGAGCTAACAATATGGCGGATGGTCAACTCAACCACAACAGCTGTTGTGCACAAGTTTTCTTGTTGTCAACTGTTGTCAACGTAGTATTTTTCAAATATTCTTTGTATCGTTTATCATGGATTTCAACATAGTTAGATATTATGATATGTCGGAAAGTTCATCAGACGATGATATTTTTGCGGAGTACGTGTTAATGAGAAGACCGACAATTTTTAAACCACGTAATCCACCCTTGGACACCTGGTATAGTGTAGATTTTTGCCAACGGTACGGTTATCAAAGGAAACAGTTATGTGCAGTGATCGGAGTAGGTAGATTGAAATGGGGTCACTGATGCGAAACGCATATACATATATTAATATGGACATTCCTCCGAAATTTCGGAATTGGTATATTATGTAAAAAATAAAAACCGGAAATTAGGTAGGAATTGTATTAAAATCAATTGCTCATTTTAATACAATTCCTACCTAATTTATATTCTTAATAATTTTTTAAGGCCACACAGTCACGATTTAACACAACCCAGCGACCAATCAGAACAAAGGATCATGGGTGGTGCACTAACCGGTTATCAAAACAATTCCTACGCCCGCCGACGACATGTCAGGTAGCTCACTCATTTACTTTGGTTAGTAGAGTGCTCTTCTTTGTTTGTTACCGTGTTGTTAAAACGTTACTTGACCATGACTTGTGTACATACATACTGATTTCTGGAATCTGCTCAAAACCACAATTTGGCTCGAATATACGGACTTAGATTTGTCACTATTGAATTGGATCTATTTAAACCAAGCTTTGGTAAGTAATATTTTACTTATTATAAGGAGTTTAAAACAAGTTTGGATGTATCATACTGTAAGAATATTTTTAGTATTGTGTTTTTTTGCTTAAGCTGTTGAACATACCATGTGTCTTGAGATTGTAAAATCTTTAGTAGAGTATGAACCAGTGAGCTTAGTGCGAAACAAAATTATGATATTCTAGTCATGTAGTCGCAATTCAGCCAACTATAAGTACTATTAACCGACATTTTTTTTTATTGTAATCCATATACAACGTGTAACGGAAAGGGGGTATCAACCCTGAAGGAGGTGAATGTGCTCATGAAACTCAACAACTTTCCCCAAAGAACATAGGTCGAAATATGAAAAAAAAATTTGGCCCTCCCATAGTAAATCAATCAGCTGGTAGTCAGTTTTGTAAGGGAGGGCCAAATTTTTTTTTCATATTTCGACCTATGTTCTTTGGGGAAAGTTGTTGAGTTTCATGAGCACATTCACCTCCTTCAGGGTTGATACCCCCTTTCCGTTACACGTTGTATATTTTGAGTGTCCTGTGTCCCACTTGCAAGATATATAATTTTAGATTTTGCAATGTAAATTATAGAAAGCAAATCTGTCCTTCTTTTCAGTCGAGTCACGATACATTAAAAAAACAACAACTACTAAATAAAACGTAAATTTTTCATGTCTTTGTTTTAGGTGATATATGAGGTTCCATCTCTTCAACAGAGTTCAGATATGGCAAGCATCAAGGCTGAAACTGTAGAAAAATGGATATCCAGTCATGCCGAACATCACGCTAGTGGTACAATATACTGTTCAAAATGTATGAAAACTATAAATAAAGGAAACGTTAAAAGACATATCGAAGGAGCAGTCCACCAGGGAAAGCGGCCCGGATACGATTTTATTTCGATCTTATAAAAGTTTTGTTTTTGTGCAATATTCCGTTGTCTCAGATGAAAAAATACCGTTTTTCAAGATTTCTTTCAAATATATATGTGTAGTACCTGTCGTTGTTCGTGTACTAATCGTAAACGGCCAGATGAATCACAGTTAAGGAAAGTTTACTTGGACAAGTTTTTTTAAGAATAAAACCAGTTCGATTCGGCAAAATAGTAAAAATGAGAAACTATGGATATCATTAGATGAAACGACAGACTTTTTAGGTCGCTACATATATTTTAATAAAACCATTGCATCCTAGCCACTTGACCAGACCTTATTTGGTAGCGTGTAAAATGCTAACTGTGGTTAATGGACAAACAATCACACAATTTGCATTAGAATGTTTGGAAAATTTATAGGAAGATTCTTTTGAATCGAAGGTAGGTAACGTTCTTGTCCTCTGCAGTGATAGCGTACAGGCGTCAGGCGTGTAGGCCGAAATTTAAATAAATACTTACCTGTAATGAAGTACGTAACAAGTATAGCGCACTCTCTTCTTCGCGTATCTGAGAAAATTAGGTTAGAATATCACGATGTCAACATTTTAATAGCAAATGTTAAAAAGCTATTTTTGAAAGCCATAAGCAGAGTCAAAATTTTAAAAGAAAAATATCCAGATTTGCCGCTACCTCCCCAACCAGTTGTTACCAGATGGGGCACTTGGTTAGAGGCAGCATTTTACTACGCTGAACACTTTGAAAAAATAAAAGAAGTATTCTCTTGTTTAAGCAGCTCTGATGCGGTATATATCCGAGACGCAAAAAATATTATAGAAAACGAAAAAAAGAAGATTTATTTAACATCAAAGACAATTATTTTACAATTCTAATTTATTTAAAATAATTGGAAAAGCATAATTTATCCTTGACAGATTTGACCAAGTCAGAGCTGGTATAAATGAATGCAATTCAGAAAAAATAAAATAGAGCGTGTTATGGAACGAAATCCAGATTTAGATACACTTAGGGAATATAGTGCGGCTATTGAAACAAATACTTTTTTATAAAAAAACAACCGACTTCCAAAAAAACACTACAAAGTGTAAAATAACTTTAATTTTGGAAGTCGGTGTCGTAGGTTCCGCATTTTCATTTTTGACACCGACTTCCAAAATTAAAGTTATTTTTCACTTTGTAGTGTTTTTTTGGAAGTTTGTTGTTTTTTTTTTTATAAAAAAGTTTTTATTTTACACTTTTTAGTTATATCTACCCCACACAAATTCATATGACACTACTTGCTATGTGGTAGGGTGTACGGTGGTATACTGAACACATGTACAGACGTGATGTTATGTTGTGCGATTGCGTAAACAATGCATACATATGTGATAGCAGCAATCGCGGTGGTTTTACTGGTATTTATTGAAGAGTTCCGTTGTCTGTCTTCGAAACTCATCACCAGATCTTTACGAAATTTAAATGGGACCATTTCGGAATAAACCTCTATCAAACAAAAAAGAATTTTGCAAATCCGTCCATATATGACGGAGTTACGCCCGACATACGTAAAAAAAAAAATATACAACTTGTAACGTTAAATGCGCAAAACCTCAGACACCCCAACTGATTTTTAATTCAATAAACCTATTTCAAAGAAAAAATAAGTCATTAAAAAAATTGTAAAGGTTTTATACAATGTGCTGTTTTAGTTTTACTGGCCATTCTGATCGTTTCTTGCGTCTGCGACGACACTTTACCGAGGGAGGAGTCGTCACCGGGCCGCTGCGCCGGGCTGACATTGGCTTGCCATATGCCATTGCCATAAATGTACATATTTAACAATAAACAATGTTGATTTTTTATCCTTATTGTTATTTGTTCTGTCCTTAATGTCAATGACCATGACCACTATGAAATTATTGAAATTTAAGTGTAACAATTTATAAAAAGTTGTGGCCATAATTAAAGACTAAACATAAAGTATTAAAAATGTATATGCTTCGATCGGAACTAGATTGTTTTTATTATTCAACCGCACGCTAATTGTGTAACACACTATTACTATCAATTTGAATCATTTTGCTAATCTATTGCTCCGTATGTTCGAAAAATGTGTTTGCCCAACAACGTAAATAACGCAATGAATGTTGTTCAAGTGTCAAAATGAAACCCATTGCTACTGATAGTGTGTACTCTGCAGATAAATAATACATTAATTTAGTTTTAATACCTACCTTTAAATTTTGAATTGAGTAGTAATAATATCACTACCAACATTAACAATATTTAACTGGATCCGGAAATACCGGAATTACTTTCCGACAAAATGGGTTATCCATGTTATTCTTTCTGTGTGCATTTATGATACAAATACCAAAAATCAATCTACCTACTCCGATCACTGCTGATCACGTTATAAGCACATCACCAAACGTAAATCCTTCGTACAAAAATTGACGCTCGCTGTCCGCGTTGAACAGTTGCGTTTCGGTTGCCGAGTAGGCCAGTGGATATTTATACCACACGCGTATTATACACTGTGCTCACTGTAAAAATATCGATCTTTAAAAATGATCCCTACGTTTCTACTACTGTTCATGGTCACATTGATTTTTTGTGCGTTTGTCTCCACTATAAAGCCAAAGAAGTTTCCACCGGGTAAGTTATTTTTTTAAGTTAACTATTAAATATTAGCTTAGTAGGCGTTTCGGCCGCTGTTTCGTCCGATTCGGTCGAAACAGGAATTTCATTATTATTATTATTTTTGAGTGGTGTTTCGTACGAGTCCTTTTTAGAGGCAAAGTAACGTCAGAAACATAATTAAATAATACCTATTTTACTTTGTGGCCACGGATAAATTTTTAATCATAAATAAAATAAACATTAACAATGCGTCCTAATGATGGTAATGTGACGATATTCAACGATTATTTTGTAAATACGTGGCTTGTAGAAACATCATTTATATATTTTAGTGCAATAGATGGTCTTGTTATAATCAACAGAATCGAACCACAAACATGGTTCAATCTTGGCATGGAACGGTCACTAAAAAATTAATCAAATTGTGTCACAATTTTTTACATTACAAGAAGAAACAATTTATTTTGAAATCTTAACTATGCAAGTGCAAAGAGAGGGAGAACATTATCATATAGGTACATACAAAAACTCGTGAAACAATTGAAATTGATGACCACATTTCTAGCACCATTTCGGATTTGGACAACCAAAAAAATTCGTTAGAACATTGAGTTGAAATATTAGTATTTTATGCGACCTTTTTCGCTAAGAACAAATTTTCAGATAATAGAAAAATACATGAGGCTTAAAGATTTCTAGCTGGTATAAGTATATGATAGTTTTTTTTTATTGAAAATACTTGATTATTTTTTTGATCGTATTGAACACACTGATTGTTTTAATAAATATTAAACAGTATGTTAGGTTAAACGAGGGACATACTTTAACCCTTTGAACGCCAATGACGCTTACAAGCGACAAACGTAATCGGGCGCTAAAACGCCAACGACGAGTGTAGGCGACAAATAGATGTGCTACTTTATTATCTGATATTAAAGAAAATGGGTAAAAGGATTAATTTTAACATTTTATCACTAGCATTTTGTAGGTACCTATTTAATAGTAAATAAATGGCTTAGCACGCATAATGCGCTTGGCGTTCAAAGGGTTAAGGTACGTTAAGGGTTAAGGTAGGTTATGTACTCATCAGCCGGGGGTTGCGGAAGTATCGTTCGTTCCCGCGACCCCCGGCGTAGGTGAGAGAGGGAACACTGGGGTGGTTTTTAGTCAGTAAGAGTCTGACAGACCCCGCCGCCCGCCCCAGGGCGGCGGACATCCATGAGGATTTTCCACCCCGAAACAAAAAAAAAAAAAAAAAAGGTTATGTACTCATGAAAATGAACCAAATTTTACTATTACACCGTAATCGAAATCGAGAAATAAAACCACTGGTCCATACATTTTATGTTCGCATAACACGACAAAATATAGGGAACGGCAAATTTTATTTTTTCAAATTTCAGAGATGATCCCGTTTTAAAGTTTATCCCTCGTTAATATTATAAAGGCGAAAGTTTGTGTATAAACATAAGAAGAGGTTAATTTGATATCGTAGTTAGTCACTGATTTTTGACGCTATTACGAGGGGCTTGTGGCTAAGTAATAACAGCCGCACGGGTTGATCGATCAGGTTAAGCTACGCTTGCCACGGTTGGTCCGTGGATGGGTGACCATCTCCACATACCAAGACCACTCCGTGCCTCAGAAAGCACATTAAGCCGTTGGTACCGGCTCTCATTCTTGGATCTTTGACAGTCGTTACGGGTCGTCAGTAGTCCGAAAGTCTGACAACCAGTCTTACCAAGGGGTATCTTATTACCCAGTAACTGCGTTGTGGAGGTCAGATATGCAGTGGCTCCATGTAAAAATACTGGTATTCAGCTGCATTCGGTTAGACTGGAAGCCGACCCCAACATAGTTAGGAAAAGGCTAGGCAGATGATGAGTAAAGTGATTGTTAATAGGTAATTGATATACACGACTGATTATAGTAATTTACATT
The DNA here is from genome assembly GCA_949629135.1 of Eremobia ochroleuca. Taxonomy (NCBI): domain Eukaryota; kingdom Metazoa; phylum Arthropoda; class Insecta; order Lepidoptera; family Noctuidae; genus Eremobia; species Eremobia ochroleuca. The sequence continues at coordinate 14,268,525 of OX451384.1, read as the reverse complement.
TAATATTCTTGTTGTACACGTTTTAATTAATATGTATATAAGACTAATTATTGTAGTTAACGTTTATATTTCTTATTGTACGCTTTTTAATTCATATATAAGTCTGATTATTGTGATGTATCATGTTTACTGCTGATTGTTGTAATTGTATATTAAAGTTTATCTTTTTCCAACAATTCCCTGACTATTACTTAAATAATATAACCTTACCTAAGGGTTTTCATTCAACTGTACACATTTTGTTTAAAAAAAAAGTATAGTCCGAAACACCACTCAAAAATATTAATATTAACAATGAAGTTCCTGTTTCGACCGGATCAGACGATACTCTGCGGCCGAAACGTTTACAAAGCCAAATAGTTTGTTGATTGATTGAAATTTATTAAAGCGAACAAAAAATATTTTTGTCTTATACTATGCCGCGCTTTGTTTCATTATTTATATAATGATATGGTACTGTTAGAAATTGTACTTAGACGATAAAATATTTTTTAATAGTTTGCATTTGGGTTATCGTCATAGTTATCAAATTTATTACTTGGTTATGTTTAAGAACAGAAAAAATCCATTTAATCCTGATAATGTAGAATAATTAGACGCGTTGTAAAGTGAACATGCGTAAAATACATAGGTAGGTACATGCCTAACAATCATTCATGATTATGTCCATCGTTTTATCAAAATACACTAACATCAGCAAACATCAAATACTTGGAAGTAGATATTCCACGGCATGGACAAATTGTGTCAACTCTTCGTGATATCGTGTCGTGCAGGGAAGTGACCGTCTTGGATATCTAACGATGCTACCGTTTACATAGCAACATAGAGTAATTTTGTTCTGTCTGTGGATCTTGTTCTAGTTTTTTTTTTTAAATTATCTATCCATACTACTATGTTTATGTTTTATTCAATATACTAACACAGATTAAGTAAAACTAACAAATTAATAAATAAATTTTTGGTAATGTGCCTGAACTAAAGATGAATAAATAAATACATACATATTAATATTCTAAATGCGAAAGTAAGTCTATCTGTCACTTTTTCTCGCCTTGATGGCTGAACGGGTACTTTATAACCCGGTAGTATCTATGTTCCCGTGGGATAATTTATTACCTCCACGCAGCCGAATCCACGGGCATATCTAAGATAGTGGCGCCGATTACCTTGTTCAAAAATTAAATTTAAGTTCAGCCGTGCGATTCTGTAACCATCTCACCGTGAAAACGCGGAAGAAGCGTGGAGTGAGTCGTCAATAGTGTCAATCCCTAGCATCAGTATGACTCACAGCTCACTCTAAGCTCACTTCACCTTAATTATCACGGTGAAATTTTTCCAGAATCGACCGGCTGTGCATCTTTTTCTTTCTATTTAATTAAGAAAAGGACAGAAGATAAATATTAGTTTAGTCCTGTCAAATTAGTCAGCCCCAGACGGAAATTTACGTATTTTTAGTAGGTACCCCGTTTTTTAATCACGTATAAAGTTGTCTATGGAGTATCTTAATTTGACAGGACTAAACTAATATTTACCTTCTGTCCATTTCTTAATGAAATAGAAAGAAAACGATGCACCGATTAGATTTACTTTAGTTTGTGAACAAGGGAATCGGTACCAGTATTTACGATAAATATATAGTTGTATTTGTATCATGTCTAACGTATTAAAATAATTACTTCCTTTTGCTTAAATATACTTAACTAGCGGCCCGCGCCGGCTTCGCGCGGGTGGACATTTATTTTTTAAACGCAGAATAAAATTAAATACTTACAATCACTTAAAAATATGCTAATTAAAACGTCCATGACTCAATTTGTTCAAATCTTCAAAATTAAAAACAAAGACTTCAATCTTTACGCTAACATAACATAACATTTTATTGTTTATATTTTTTTACAACGTTTTACATTTTTATCCGTCTACATACCGTTTTGTATTTCCTAAGTTTTTTTTAAATATATTTTCAATATATTTTTTTTTGTTGTTGTTTTATGTATATATTTTTTTTTACTTATGTTATTTTTTACGTTTCTTTATTTACATTTTTTGTATGTACATTTTCATTTTAAGGCTTTATTTAATTTTATATGTTTTCACTTTTTAAATTTTGCAATTTTTACCTTAAAGCTTCACTGTACACTATGTTAGCAGTGGTTTTCGTAGGTGGCAACAAAACATATTTATTTTCAGGAGATCCTACTCGAGAAAGGGCAACATAATTATAATTGCCCATGAGAAAAGCACTCTTTTCTTAGGTCGATGCCAACCATCGAGAAAGTTTGTCCCTGGGATATATTTATTGTAAGGGCAAACGATATCTTTACAGGAAACTGTAACCTTTTAAAAGATATAGGCAAATCCGTCGGTATCATCGGGATCCGCGGAATGTGACCGAGCTGTCCGGCCGCGGGGCCGGTGATGATTGTTGCTACAATCACATTGTCTCGTAATTCCTGTATCAAAAGTCTTGTGCAAATCAGAGAAAATAAGAGAACACAGTGTACATAAAGCAATATTATAAAGTTTTGATAACTACTTATTAAAAAAAAAAGTGTGAGAATACTATAAAAATTAAATAGTAAAGGTTGTATAAAGTAATTTATAAGTAGTTCTGAAAGGAGCTTTTTAACTGAAACAAAAAATGTGCTATGAAAAAAGTCAAAACATTCAATGTCGGTTACCTATTTCATAGTGTGCACGCCTCTCTCCCGCACTTCGGTGCCCCCTCGCTCGCCGCGTTGCTCGCTGTGCTGCGTGGGGACCACACCGGCCACTTTCGTTTAGATTGACATTTTGAATTTCGTAATATCTTTTGAATGAAATGCCCGATTTGAATAATTCAAAAATGAATCTACAGGTATTGAAACAGTCTTGAATACGAAATGATTTATTTGGGTAAGGATTGATTAAATGGTATGGATAACATGGTCTGATTTTGGTCAACATTTCTATCAACTATTAAAATGTCAAAAAGTAGTTATAGTGACATAACTACAATAGTTAGGCATATGGTATAGCAAAGTTTTGTGTAGATATTGATATGTTCTTTAATATTGTAGAACATTTTTTTGTTCTATCATCAATAGTTTCCGCAGCGCATGCGATGAAAGACGTTTTTTGCCTAATGTTTTTACACCTTGGGTTACATTATTGAAGTTTTAGTAGGGACCCCTATTTTTTTCTATTAATAAATATAGCCTATGTTACTCGGGGATAGCGTAACATTGTAATGGTGAAAAAAAAATTTGAAATCCGTTTAGTAGTTTTTGAGTTTATTCGTTACAAACATACATACATACAAAAATACAAATGTTTCCTCTTTATAATATTTGTGTAGATAGTGTAGATGTAGATTAGGTAAAATAAATTAATTTATTTGTCCAAACGTAAGTAAATAGGTATATATCGCGAAATTAACCGTATTGTATTCAAATTGGTATAAAACGTAACTAAGGCAGTATTGTCGCAAAATGGTAATTTTGATCGTCTAGGTATTTTGGTGAAAGTTAATTTACTATGCTGATCAGATACATGTACGTAATAATGTACTTCTTAATAAATAAAAAAATAGTCACTGACAGACAACGCTCTACCTAATCTTCTATAAAGATATTTTGCAAACGAGTTCCTTATAATATTAGGTCCTTACCTATGAAATTGTCGTTTTACATAAAAAAAACAATGAAAATTTTTGTTTTCATTAATCGAAGCCATTAGTGAAGATGCACTTTTGCCATTTTAGTGGAGGTTCGTTGATGGCTCTTCGGACTTCCACGGGAATCGAGTTACTCTTCATAGGCGTTTTTCACCGCCTCGTTGCATTTTAAATTGTTCCGCTGCAAAAAGTTATCCAAATTTCAAATAAAAATGGAAATTAGTTGGAGCAAGGTGAGTATGGTGGGGACGGAGAGTTTGCAGTGGTATCTCCTATAGTTTTGGGACGGTCCGTTTTGCGGTATTTCGACGCGATTTTGTTGGTTTTCAATGAGTTCATACAGTACCCTCTTTCTGAGCTTTTTGTTCTTCTAATTTGAAGTAAATTAATCAGTGTCGATTTATCACTAACGTTGAAGGCTGCTGCAAGTTCCAACGTGGTTTGAGATGAATCTGCTTCCACTATGGCTTTCAATTCATCGTTATCAACAAACCAAAAACGGACCGCGCGTTCACATGCCATGCCCATACACGTCGTTAACATTGCGTGCTGTCATTGCGTGCTGCGTTGGTGCTACGACGGAACTCGTATTCGAAAAAGCGCGCAATTTCGATTTTTCCATGGCTACAGAAACAACGATATTAAAAAAAAAAATTGAACGGCGGGAAAACAAATGAACAACTGATTTTTAAAATCAAAATGTCATGCTATATGATAATTAATTTGAATTTGGAATTCTAACCAGAATGAAAGACATCGATCTTCACAAATAGCTAGTATCAAAAATCGGCAATTGTATAGATAAGGTAAGGACCTAATAAAACGAAGATGAGCACTTCTTCTTCTTCCTGCCCTTGTCCCATTTTATTTGGGGTCGGCGCAACACGTTTTCTTCTTCCATTCTTCCCTGTTAGACGTCATGGCATCATTTACTCCTTTCTCTTTCATATCATTCCTCACACCATCCATCCATCTTTTCTTTGGCCTTCCTCTCCCTCTCCATCTACATTCATATTCATCACTCTTTTCGTTACATGTGTTTCATTCCTCCTCATTACATGTCCATACCAAGACAAACGACTTCCTTTCAATTTTTCTGTAACAGGCGCCACTTTTAAACTTCCTCTAATATACTCATTCCTTACTTTATCCATTCTTGTCACTCCACACATCCATCTCAACATTCTCATCTCCGCTACATGCAATCGTTTTTCATCCATCTTTTTCACAGCCCAGCATTCTGATCCATACAGTACGACAGGCCTAATCACGGACTTGTATATTTTCCCCTTTAACTTGAGGGGCATCCGTGGGTCACAAGTTGTTCCAGTGACCTGTCGCCATTTCATCCATCCTGAGTTGATCCGGCGCGATACGTCCCGGTCTACTTCGCCATCCCCTTGGACAAGCGACCCGAGGTACCGGAAGTCGGAGCACATCGGTATGGGCGTTCCGGCAAGAGTTATAGGCACAGGACTGGAGAGGCCGCCGAAATCGCAGAACAAGTATTCCGTTTTGGTTCGACTCAATTTCAGGCCAACATTCTCCAGTCTTTGCCACCACATCTGCAATCTGCTCTGGACCTCTAAGCCGCTCTCGGCCACCAGCACAATGTCATCGGCAAACAGCATACACCAGGGAGCCTCTTCCTGAATGTCCGACGTGAGCGCGTCCATTATCACCAGGAAGAGGTAAGGGCTGAGAGCCGACCCTTGGTGCAAGCCGACAGCCACATTGAAGGTGCCGGTAGTGCCCGCGGTAGACCGAACTTGGGTACGGCATCGACTGTACATCGCACGGATCAACTGCACATACTTCCCAGGCACGCCTTTCTCCTTAAGAGCCCACCACAGAACCTCACGGGGTACCCGGTCGTATGCCTTTTCGAGGTCGACGAATACCATGTGCAAGTTTTTATGTGCACCTCTGTATTTCTCGCACAGCTGGCGGATAGCGAAAATGGCATCCGTCGTTCCTCGACCAGGCATAAAACCGAATTGGTTCGGTGATACTTGGTTCTCTTCTCTCAGTCGCCTTTCAATGACTTTCTCCCAAACTTTCATACTATGTGACATTAGCTTTATTCCTCTATAATTGTTGCACTCCAGCACATCTACTTTGTTTTTAAAAATAGGCACCAGCGAACTGTTACACCATTCGTCAGGTATGGCTTCTTCCAGCAACAGTTTATTGAAGAATAAAGCTAACCACGTCCACCCGTCCATCCGCAATAACTTCCACACTTCGACCGGTATTCCGTCCGGCCCTAATGCCTTACCATTCTTCATTCCATTTACTGCACTCCTAACTTCATCCACACTAACCATTCTCACTAGTCCCTCATTCACTGGTTTATTTTCCAGCACACCACTCCAGTCATTTTCCTCATTCATCAGTCTTTCAAAGTAACCCTTCCATCTATCCTTAATTTTCTCATTCTCCAAAACAACCATTCCAGCTTCGTCTTTTACACATTTTACTTGGCAGACATCCTTCGCCTTTCTCTCTCTAGCTCTAGCAAGCCGGTATAGGTGTTTTTGACCTGCTGGACTATCTAGTGAGTCATAGAGCTTGTTCTGGGCGTTTGCTCTCGCTATGGCCACAGCTCTCTTGGCTTTTTTCTTGAGAGCATCATACTCACTCTTCTTTACAGCTTTCAAACTAGCATTCTCATTTCCAACACTCTGCCATTCTTTGAACTTCTTCTTCTTTCCTTTCAGCACATTCTGTATCTCTGTCGACCACCACCATGTATCCCTGTCAATTGTGCCCCTGCCTTTCGTCTCTCCCAAAATCCCTATTGCTGCACTCCTTATACACCGAGCCATCTCATTCCAACATTCATTTACACTTTTATCATTCAAATCACCCATCTCTATCATTTTATCCACCACTCGTTCTATTAATTCCTTTGCACAATCAGGCTTCTCTAACATATGCCATTTTATTTTAGGAGGAGGTCGCTCTTTTTGTTTAAGAAGCCTTATTTGTATGGCTACTTCCATAACCAGGAGTCTGTGCTGCGAGACCAAGTGTTCTCCCGGTATGACTTTGCAGTCCTTGATGTGCTTTAGGTTGCTGCGTCTGACGAGGAAGTAGTCGATTTGCGTGTTATGCATACCACTTTTGTATGTTATAAGGTGTCCATCGGCTTTTTGGAACCAAGTGTTGGCCACTGCCAGATCAAATGCAGTAGCTGATTGCAATAGAACTTCCCCCTCATTGTTGAGATTACCAAATCCCCATCCCCCGTGAACTCTGTCATAAATTCCTCTCATTCTTCCCACATGTCCATTAAAATCACCTCCAACTATCAATTCCTCTTGCACCGGGATAGTCATTAAAGCTGTATAAAAATCCTCCCAAAACTTCTCTTTCACCCTTTCTTCACATCCTACCTGTGGAGCATACACACTAATCACGTTCAAGACAACATTTTCTAACATAACTTTCACAACTATTAACCTATCATTAATCCTTTTTACATCCATCACACTTTCTTTCAAATTAATATCCAATACTATTCCCACGCCATTCCTTTTTCCGTCACTTCCACAATAGAAAAACTTGTATCCCTCACCGATTTCTCTCGCTTTTGTACCCGTCCACTTAGTTTCTTGCAAACACGCCACATTTATTCTTCTTCTTTTCAGCACACCCGCTAACTCTCTTGCTCTTCCAGTTATTGTCCCAACATTCCAGCTAGCATACCTCAATCTCACTTCCCGAGCTTGCTTCTTACGTCGCACCCGCCCGGGGTGGTGCAACAACCCTTGTACACTTCCCGCGGGGGCCGGGTGCTGCCCCCGCGCGTCGCCTGCGGGGTACGCCCTAGTCCTATCGCACATCTCATTTACTCCTATCATGTTGCAAAAGCACTTATGGTGTCAAATAAGGAATGAAAGTTTATGGGGAAGTTTCTCTTTTTTGCCGATGAGATAGTTTATCGGACGCACAGCTTGTGAGTATCAATATTTGATTATTAAATAAATGATACATGGGCGGGTCACGTGTGCAGGATGCCGGGGTAGATGGGGCTAGATCGTCACACAGTGGGTGCCAGAAGAAGATAGACGTCGTTGCCGACGGAGGCGTAGGAAACGCCGGCGTAACGACTTAGATGCGTTTATGGGAAGCTGGAGAAGGCAATGCTCAAGAAACTGTGGAAAGCTATGCGGGAACTTTCCTAGCATGACTAGCATGGGACAATACAGAGACAGAGAAAATAATATCCCGACAGTGCATGATTTTTCTTATCGGCTTAAAAAAGTACATTAGCCTGCAAATATGATGCCATTTCTCGAAAAAATATTTAGAAAAATCATAACTCAATAGAAACGTATGTTTTTGTGCATGGCACATCATGCATTATAATGTTAATATGTCTTACGTAGTATCAATGAAATTACAAGATTACACGTAAAATGACAAATATGAACATGAATTTACCTATACTAATTATTTCGACCCTGAAAATTCTATCATTTTAATTTTATCATTTTTTTGCGATTATTATACGCCGCTCGTCAATTGTATTCAAAGTACCTACCGATTTGAAGAAAACATAAATAAATGTTTATCTACAGATCTATCCAAAATATATGGTACTAAATTCGAAACACAAATACATAATAGTTAATCTTCTCAACACTAGATCACGCTACTTGGATCGATTTTTAAAATATAAGACATTTTTCGGTATGTGCCATATGTGGGACACTATGCGCTGTAGGGATATGATCATATAATCTTCAAGAAAATCAAGTATCTTGTCCAAAGTCGAAGAACTCATTTAAGAAATCTTGAAAAGTTTACAAATTGCCTACAAAGAGATAAAAACACGAACTACCGATTCATCGTCATCATTTTAGCCGAATGACGGCCACTGCTGGACAGAAGCCTCCCCCAAGCACCGCCACTTCGACCGGTTCTGTGCTTCTAGCATAGAGCAGATTGGTGCGGCCTTCGCCAGGTAATAGGTCCACCATGGTTTACATTAACTGATTCAATTAGACTCCACATTGAAATGCGGTTCTGTCCGCAATAATTCTGTTAAGATCTTGACACTATCGTACATGGACGGACGCTGAGTACGTCTTGACACCTGTCTACTTAGCACTCAGTAATGTATTTGTAACAGTACCTTAATGTACCATTGTGGTTTTCAATGACGTAGTTTAATTTGCTATTCACTTACTGGCGCCGATTCCCTTGTTAACAAACAAAACTAAATTTAAATTCAGTGCATCTTTTTCTTTCTATTTCATTAAAAAAAGACAGAAGTTAAATATTAATTTATTTTGTTAAATTAAAATACTCCGTAGACAAGTTTAGACGTGATTAAAAAATAGGCTACCAAAAATACGTCAATTTATGTCAGGTGCTGGCTAACTTGACAGGATTAAAGTAATATTTATCTACTGTCTTTTTCTTAATGAAATAGAAAGAAAAAGATGCACTGAACCGAAATTTAGTTTAGTTTGTAAACAAGAGAATCGGCGCCACTGTGCCACTTTTTGTAACGAGTCAAAGATTTGATTGAAAACAGTTTCATTATTACGGCCTGTTTCATCGTTTCCTGATCAGCTTCCGTAAACTTATTTTCTGGCTACCTGAACTCTGAAAAAGTACCGAAATTTCATTAAATTAAGAGTCGTAATTTTAACAAAAACGATGATGGTTTTCATTCTAAAGTAAAAGTAGTATTGGCCGTGTTCGGGAACTAAGTGAGAGGGCAAGTTGAGTCGGTACTCGGTAGTACCGATACTTTTTGAAAGATGGCATTAGGAGTCTCTGAAACTTATGTTGTTTTCGTATCTACCGTAGATGCCGCTAGGTAAAGTGTCAACACTTCAATTGTACTATATTTACAACACATGCGAGGTTACCCTTGACCGGCATAGCTATATATTGTAAAGATGTAGGTTCGCACAGCGACAGAGACCGGAGACCGAGACGCAAGACAAGGACAGGAGACCTACATAAGTCTGTAAATCATGTCTTGTTTTAATCAGACACAATTGGTCTCGTTGATCGTCGTTAGTTTGAGTTGATTGTAGTGTTTTTCAAAGGTTTTAAAATCAGATAAAAATAGTTTAATACAGCTATGATCACCACACCACCGAGCATCATCATATTTACTTGGTTTTTCTTTCTTCTTTTTTTTTTTGTCATGTGCTAGCCGTGTGCCCGATAGGATTATTCATCGGCATTTTTCAGAAGCCACTTTTAAGGGTTCCGTACCCAAAGGGTAAAAAGGAACCCTATTACTCCCGCTCCGCTGTCCGTCCGTCCGTCCGAAGGTCTGTCACCAGGCTGTATCTCATGAACCGTGATAGTTAGACAGTTGAAATTTTCACAGATGATGTATTTCTGTTGCCGCTATAACAACAAATACTAAAAAACAGAATAAAATAAACATTTAAAGGGGGCTCCCATACAACAGACATGATTTTTTTTTGCCGTTTTTATAGATAATGGGACGGAACCCATCGTGCGCGAATCCGACTCGCGCATGGCCGGTTTTTTTTAAGATTTGCACGGTTATTCGATATCCGTGGTTACTGTCCATACTAAAATTAGAATATAAAGATTTTTAATAATATATAATCTTGTGGTAATAACCGGCATCGCACTAAATAGACATTGAAAACGTGAATCATGCAACGTAACCCTGAGAATATCCGATGACCTTGTGAAGGCAGCAGGAACCCGCTGCATGCGGGAAGCACAGAGCTGCCGGTCGATTCTGTAAAAATCTCACCGTGAAATCATAAGTGAAGTGAGCACTTAATAGTTTTAATCCCTAGCGAATGACAGCTCACTCCAAGCTCACTTCACCCAAGCTTTCACGGTGAGATGGTTACAGAATCGCACGGCTGGTCGAAGTGGAGGTGCTTGGCGAATATTCCCGATCAGTAAAACCCGATCGTCAACAGTGTTGTCGACAACGCTGTTGACGAACGGGAAAATTTCCATCCGTCCACAGTGTGGACACAGTGAAAGGATTGGCCAATTGTGCAATGAAACACACCTGTGTGTTCCATTGCACAATCCTTTCACTGTGTTTAACTTACGCTGCAGCTGCAGCAGATCTTCTTATCTTCGTCTCAGTATGCTATGTACGCAGGCATTCCTGAAAGAGTCTGCAAGTTAATCAATGGGAAGCTATCCAATGGATGACTGAAGTTCATTGGATGATTATTTTGTTCCTCTGGCCTCTAAAAGTTAGTTCAAGCTTATTCGCTTCAGCTTTAATGTCACAAAATTAATATAAAGTACAAAAACACTAAAAAAAAATTGAAATGAACACTATAACGATTTTATTGGCTAAGGACTGATTTTTCGATCTACAGATAATTTTTAATCGTGGAATAAAATTGACGTCTCACAGTTTTTGTATGGAAGCACTGTCAAAAATTCAAAATTATCTGGCGTTGGAAAAATCAGCCCTAATCCAACTATGACTAGATTCTGCCCGCGACTTCGTTCGCGCAGAAGTCGTAAGACACCAGAATATGCTAATAACAAATAATAATATGCGTTAATATTCGTTTTCGCCTAGTGATCTTTCTGACTTTTATCGTATCGAACTTTTATAATAGCTTGATATTACATAGCCTATAACCTTCCTCAAGCATTGGGCTATCAAGTGCAAAGATTTTTTTAAATCCGAACTGTAGTTCCAGAGATAGATTTATTATACAGGGTTATTGGTAAAACACTAACAACCTTGCACGACTGGATTACTGACATCATAAACAACAACTTCAGCCGGTCGATTGTGGAAAAATCTCACCGTTATAACTAAGGTGAAGTGAGCTTAGAGTGAGCTGTGATTCATACTGATGATAGGTATTGACACTATTGACGACTCACTCCACGTTCACTTCACCTAAGTTTTCACGGTGAGATGGTTACAGAATCGCACGGCTGTTCTATGACTTTTATTAATCAATTTTCAAATCAAGATTGAAATATTGTCTTTTTAAGAGATTTAAGTTTCTTGACCGATGAATTTTAATAAAATAAAGACTGAATGTTGACTCATTTATGTAGTCTTTATTTCATTAAAATCAGTCCACTTTGCCAAAAGTGATTACCAAAAATCACCTATCTTCCCTGGATTTGTATATACGATTTACTGTAATATATATTTATAATATATAAAATATTATAAATATATATTACAGTAAATCGTATGTATGTTTATAACCTATTTATGTATTTTTCTAGTTTTAATAGTTTATTTTTTATTTTTATCACTGTCCTCTCAACCAAAGTACCAGCCATCCAATCTCTTCACCACCCTTGGTTGACTGGTAGAGAATGCCTAAGACATTAAGTCCGCCTTTGTAACTTTTGTGCGAAAATTTTAATAAATAAATAAATATATTGTTAATATTGCATAGGAACAGCCTGCTTTTGGCATTATTTAATAATTGCAAGACTTTATTGTGCTTAGCGTGGCTGACGATTTGGACGCGTTCCTGACCGATTGTCCGGAGAAAGCACAAGATAAAGAACATTTGAGAAGTATGGGGGAGACCGTTGCCCAGAAGTAGGACAAAATAGGTTAACATAAAAAAAAAAGTATAATGAATCACCTTATGCAGATGCTAAAGTAGATTTTGCCAAATTTTCAACTTCTAATTACCAATTTAGAAACCGGTTGCTAATGCTGTAACAGATAGTATACATAAATTGTTTTACCTAGTCACAAACTACTAACAGGAGTTTAAGTGGAAACTAGAGCAACAACAATGAACGCAATATTGTTTTATTGTAATTTCAGGTCCAGTATGGTATCCATTCATCGGAAGTACCGGTATTTTGCAAAGGATGTCAAAAAAATATGGATCTGAATGGAGAGCATGTTTGGAATTGTCCAGACAATATTCTACAAATGTTTTAGGCATGAAATTGAGCACAGAACTGGTAATAGTTGTGTTTGGTGAGAAGAATGTTCGTCAAGTATTTTATGACAGAGAATTTGATGCTAGACCAGATAACTTCTTTTCACGATTAAGATGTCTTGGAAATAAAAACATGGGTAAGAGAGAACCAAAAAGGTCTATTCACATTTCAAATTGGTTCATACAAGATGATTCTTAATTATATTTTAATGTTCTAGGTATAACTTTTGCCAATGGTGAAATATGGAAGGTACATAGACAGTTTGCAGCGAAAAACTTAAAACACGTCGGCTATGGTAAAACTGTAATGCAAACGGAAATACAAAATGAATTGTCTCGATTACTGAAACTTATAGAAGAAAATAATAGCAGGCCTATAAATTTTGTTAATTTACTGAGTGAATCTGTCATAAATGTCCTATGGAAGTACGTGGCTGGTAAGTGTACTAACTGCCGGTCGATTCTGTAAAATGTCACCGTGAAAACTTGCGTGGAGTGAGCTGTCAGTGTCATCCCACTGACGCTAGGGATTGACCAAACACACATTTATAATGTCATAATCGAGATTTTAATAATATTTCTTATGCTAATTCTATTGATAATTTTATATTATTTCATAGCTAGTATTTTAGTTGTCAAAACATGTTTTAAAATAAAATAGCAAAACAGAAAGTCAGTCAGTCATTGTTTTTTTTGTCTTTTTTTCCTAGACTAGTCCTGCCGGGCGATTCCGTATAAATCTCACCGTGAAAACTTGCGTGGAATGAGCTGTCATTTATTTAACTTCAAAGCCAGTATTTTAGTTTTCAAAACTACTATTTTGTGGGGTTTCAAAATAAAATATCAAATCAGAAACTTAGTCAGAATCTCAATGTTTTTTCTTTTCTTTTATTCCTAGACTATAGAGCCGATTCACATCTGAATCAATGTTTGCTTGCTAAAATGGTAGAATGTACAAGGATTCTTTAATATTATTGTCACCATCTTACTGTAATACCTACATTCTGAGCTAATAAATAAATGAGAAATATCTATTCTACTAGCTTTGAAATTATGTAAAATGATCAATAGAATTTGCATAAAAAATATTATTAAAATCTCGATTATGATTGCAAATGTATGCTTGGTCAATCCCTAGTATCAGGTGGGATGACACAGAGAGCTCACTCCACGCTCACTTCACTTAAGTGTTCACGGTGAGATGGTTACAGAATCGCACTGCTGTTATTAACAAAAGTGACTCTTTACACAGAACTGGTGGTGGTATTAACACCCGTCATAATGCGTTAAGTGTAGCTGGCTTGACTGATTAAAAAACAACTTCAGGTGTACAGTAAAAATATGAATATAACGATTACTGTTGTCTCTCGGAATATTTCGATTGCAATATCCTCATTTTTGCGTAGGCTTCTATCAATAAAAAAAATGCAACATGGATTACGTTATTGACATTTCCATGAAATTGGTTCTCTGTAGCCCTGTTTTACAGCAGCTAAACTGTTGTAATTTGTATAATGGATATTCTGAGAAAGTTATATATGCCACCGTATAATTATGAACATCGTTAGATTATAATCTATCTTATGAGATTATAAACTATCGAAAAATTGTGTATTGTAACAATCCATTTACAATTTAACGCATTAATTTTCAATAGTTTATCACACTAGTTTACAAAATAAAATAAAGGTCTTTGCAGTAAATTTCATACTGCTTTATTTAGTGGTAGTAACTAAGCGCAAACATATAATTGTTTTGTTTTTATCACGTCAAAAAATTAAGTTATATAATATATTATCACATTTTATTATCAAACAAATTGGTTTTGAATTCATTCTAAAATTTTGATGCAGTGGTGTTCAGTTAAATAAATATTTGTGTTTAAAATGTCAAAAAGGTTTTTCAAAATACATCCTGAGCGATTTTGTTACGTTTGCTGTGAGCTTATTATATCTAAGAAAGGATATCCCATCACGGAATCACTCAAAGAAGCATATTTTTGTTTTTGCAAAATTTCTGTCTCTCAGCAAGATAAAAAAATGGGCTCCTCACGTTTTTTTGTGAAAGATGTAGAAAACGCTAAGCTACGCTAGGCTACAGGTGAAAAAAGATTTTTGAATTTTAATATGCCAATGATATGCAGGGAACCGTCCAACCACGAAAGTGACTGTTACTTCTGTGTCACTAAGACATTTGGATTTAATCGAAAGAAAAAAGATATATCTATAAGAGACACAAACACAAATAAATACAAAAAAAGCTAAAGCAATTCATTTTTAATTTTTAAAATAGTTTTGTAGGCATTCTATTGTAAATCAAAAATAATAAATATTTCGGAAACGAGATGTGCTGATTATTTTAATTTTTTTTTTAAACTCAGTGCACCTCAATTCATAAGAAAAAACACTTTTCATTTCAAGGACAAAAAACATGTAAACTAGTGTAATCTTTCCAGTCAAACTGTCAAATGGTGTACAGACACCAGCACATCAAGCTACCCGAAACTGTCAGATTTCCCAATCAACTTTGAACCTTATGCTTCAGCATTAAAGTTGAAAATCTATTAAAGAAATCTGACAAATTGTAGTAGCTTGATGTGCTGGCGTCTGTACTTACGGTCAGGGTTCACAATTCGTCCGATTCTAGCTGATTTACGTGAAAAACTTTTTGACAATTTACCTACAGACTTTTCAACGACATGAGCATAGCATTTTTATCTGATAGATAAATAAAAAGCCCTTGAAAGCTCAATAGCTTGCGTGGCAAATAAATTTTAAATAGTTTGTTTATTATTTATTGCTTCTAGGGGAACGTATAGAAGAAGAAAAGCTGAAGCAATTATTGGATCTTTTTAGGCAACGAGGAAAGGCTTTCTCGGTTGCCGGAGGCATGTTGAATCAAATGCCGTGGTGTAGATTCATTATACCCAAATTAAGTGGGTATTCACTGATAACCAAGCTGAATCGAGAAATCTCCGAAGTTATTGAGGTAGGTAATATTTTTTATTTTGCCAATACTATAACTTAGCAATCTTAGTGTTGCGTGGGTCGTTAAAAAATAACTCATTCGAAATAGCAATGAAATCTGCCGTGCGATTCTATAACCATCTCACCGTGAAAGCTTGGGTGAAGTAAGCGTGGAGTGAGCTGTCATTCGCTAGGGACTAACACTATTGTGCTCACTTCACTTATGATTTCACGGTGAGATTTTTACAGAATCGACCGGCTGTTCAATATTTTAAAAGCATCATACCCGAGACCAATCTTCCTTCATAGTCAATCATTGGATTTTTTATAATATGAACAATCGAATGATTGTTTTGAATAAATACATGCTTGTGGAATTTTAGACACATAGGTATGCCTAAATGGTTTATTAAACTTATCTCAATCAACAGTTTAGCATCGCAAAAAAAGAAAAAAATATATCTATATAAATGAACAATCCCTTTCAGGAAGCTATTGAAAAACATAAAAATAAAGAAGTGAAAGGAAAAGATTTTATTTATTTGTTCCTGGAAGAGATTTATGCGAATAAAAACCCAACTTTTACAGGTGAGTGACTTGATTTGTGTACAGTCTATTGGGTAACTTGCGATAATCAAATCGTTTATTGTTATTTCCCAAAACACTGCCCATTTCCTTTTGTTATTCAATAAATGGATAATGGTCGAGATTCGTTACATTGCGCTCATAAATTAACAGCAAACTGCCTTTTCATCGATAATAAACTCATTGAATTTTTTACATAATTATTGCATCGCAGTAGATACATGTAATTTTGTCGAAGAAGTTGGTTGCAAATGTTAGAACTGCCTGCAACGACGTGCGAGTTTAACATATTTTGTCTTTACACCATAATATGTGTCGTTCCATGAAACGGAATCCATGAAACGTGAAAACACGTTGTACACTCTATCAAACTTTAATAAATTTTCAACTTTATCGCTGTTAGCATTAAGTTCAAGGTTGATTGGGAAAAGGGCGTCTGTACTTACATCGGGCTGTTGCCCTTAACTCCTCGTCCAAGGTGCATTTTTTGCGTAGGTACAGAATTAAATGTGAAATGCAATTCATGTTTCCATAAAATGATACAACGATAAGCAGACTGATAGTTATATTGAATGTTAATTCCATGAATCGTTATTCTAAGAACCCAGAAAAAAACGAATCGATGTTGTTATGTAACGTTGTTCGCTTATTTTAAAAGCAGTGGACTGAAGAGATGAGCCTTGTATTTGTGAAATAGCAACATGGCATGCACCTACATAAATGTATTCCATTGTATTTGATTAAACGCTAATTATTATTTATGTTATTATTATTTTCAGAGGAGCAGTTGAAAATAGTATGTTTAGATTTCCTAATTGCGGGTTCTCAAACAAGTAGCAACTTTCTCGGCTTCGCTTTTCTTAAGGCATTAAAATGTCAAGAAATACAACAGAAAATATATAAGGAAATAGATACTATCATTGGAGACAGAACACCTTATTGGAGTGATAGTGACAGGCAAGTGTACCATCCATTTGTGTTAACAAAGACTCCATAAACTAATCAATAAGATTTGCTTATGGTAAAGGGTTCCACGGGCTGTTCAAGTATTTAAACGGCAGTTATGTTTGTGTGCTGCTTTTTGTCGGTGACCAATAAAATTATCACCGACCCAAGTACGGCCGGTTCACAGGCTAAAATCAGTCACGACCAAAAAGCTTTCAGCTATCGTCGCTCGACATTCTTGACTGACTTGTTGGCGACCTGAAGACGGTTAGAAGAACTACGTCAACTCTTGGTAACATGCGAGGAAGGCGAGAACCATAAACGACGATTAATTTGACTGTAATCACTAAGGAAGTGAATGTACCCGTCACCGTCATACTACGAACATCTTCGTCATACCCGTGAACTATATGCTCATTGAAACTATTATTTGATTCGTAATATAAATCATCATCTGCCTAGCCATTCCAAACTATGTTGGGGTCGGCTTCCAGTCTAACCGGATGCAGCTGAATATCAGAATTTTACATGGAGCGACTGCCTATCTGACCTCCACAACCCAGTTACTGGGTAATACGATACTCCTAGGTAACACTGGTTGTCAGATTTTCGGGCTTCTGACTACCGTAACGACTGTCAAAGATCCACGAATGACAGCCTAGACCAACGGCCTAAAGTGCTTTCCGAGGCACGGAGGGGTCTCGGTATGTGAAGATAGAAGAATAGAATAGAAGAATAGAAGAAGAATAGAAGATGGTCACCCATCATGATTCGTAATATAAATAACCCATCAAAAACATTTTCTATTTTAGAAACCATACAAATCTCGCGACTCAGAGTAAAGATCTCTTGTAGAGCCACTTCCTTCCTTAACTACTTCGATAATAAAACGTACGGCCGTACCAACTGTGCTATTCTGTAAAAATCTCACGTGAGAACTTAGTTGAAGTGAGCGGGAAGTGAGCTCTGTCATTCCCTAATGGTAGGGATTAACACTATTAAGTGCTCACTTATGATTTCACGGTGAGATTTTTACAGAATCGACCGGCTGCTCTGCGCAAAGGTTGTGTAACACAAAGTACGATCTACAGATTCAACCCACCTTTTTGAGATATCTTAATAAACACAATATGGCCTCGATTGAACTGTCCGAGTGTGTGTGTGAGGGGTCCGTGGCTAAATAATAACAGCCACACAGGTCGATCGATCAGGTTAAGCTACGCTTGCCGCGGTTGGTCTATGGATGGGTGACCATCTTTACATACCGAGACCCCTCCGTGCCTCGGAAAGCACGTTAAGCCGTTGATCCCGGCTGTCATTCGTAGATCTTTAACAGTCGTTACGGGTAGTCAGAAGCCCGAAAGTCGGACAACCAGTCTTACCTAGGGGTATCGTATTACCCAGTAACTGGGTTGTGGAGGTCAGATAGGCAGTCGCTCCATGTAAAATACTGGTATTCAGCTGCATCCGGTTAAACTGGAAGCTGACCCCAACATAGTTGGGAAAAGGTTAGGCAGATGATGATGGCCTCGATTGAACTGTGAGGCCGCCACTAATTTCGCACTAATCATTGCTATGAGTATAACCACATAATTCGGTATGCTGATTATTTAACGTTGCTTGGATGTAGTTCAAGCTGATATTAGAGCAAATGATTATTTGGCCGTCAAGTCTTCTAAACCATATTTTAGGCGCTTTTCTTTTAGCTTATAAGGCTGTGGATCTTTAGGGCTCGGGTTTGAATTCCGGGTGGGGCCAAAATAAGCTATTGATTTTATTGCCTTGGAATTCACATTAGCAACTCGGAGTTAAAACACACGACAACAACACCCCAAGCTTCGAAAATTCGAAAAAGACGTAAAGTCAGCAGTTGGCCCTGCCGTTCCTTTGACCTATAAGAGTGCGCACTTACACTTAGTGTACTGTACTTAGTACCTCCTGCATAGTTTTTTAGTCTCAGAAATAATATATGTACTAATTTTATACGAAAATGTATCTTTTTCAGGCTTGTATACACATCAGCGTTCATACAAGAAGTGCACCGATATTACCCTGTAGTTCCCATGGTGGGACCGAGGCTGCTACAAAGTGATACTTCGATTGACGGGTATTTAATACCTAAAGGTGCAACAGTGCTCATGTCATTGGGCGATATAAACTTAGATAAAGAATTGTGGGACGACCCGCATGTATTTAAACCTGAACGATTTATCGACGAAAGTGGGATGTTGAAAAATTCAGAACACATGTACCCTTTCGGATTAGGTAGGTGGCCACAAGTTTTTGACCATGGGTTTTTGCCCCATTTATTTATTTTTTTTTTAAACGTTGCTCCACACTAGGAATTTTTCCTGTATTGTGGGTGCGTTTACAAACATTTAAACTCACATACACAAACAGGCAGACCCGGAACAACTAGAACCCAACGCGGATCCAACCGTGCCGCGAGTTTTATCTATGAAATTCTGTTGGCTTTCCTGTTGGTATGAAAGAGCCAGTTTTTAAAACATGCCCAAAAAGGCCCAATTAGGCTGACTATTTATAAATGAAAATACTGTTTCTCAATAGTCACTTTAATAGTTATGATAAACAAATAATAATCAAATTCGATATTAAGCCAGGAGACTGAAAAAAGCATTTCAGTTTTAATTATGATTTCTGGCTTTTCTAGTACTTAAACGTCAGTTGGTCAGATATAGTTTATTGAATCTTTTAAGAAAGAGGATTGATTGGCATCAAACATTTTTGTGCAAATTGCCAATTTTATCAAAATCTGTGAATGCAGATCAAAATGTCTCAAAAAGTTAAGCATACTTCGACGGTTTTCCTGTAGATACAACGTTTAAGGTTTACTGCCCCGTCTCAAAATTCCACCATGTCAATGTCGTTCAGGCGCCAAAAAAACCTTGCACATATATGTCAACAATAAAGTTACGGCCTGGCCACGACTTCGGTCTTAGCGGCGCGCGGCGCGGCGAGCGGCAAGCGGTGCGTTTTGCACGCCACGTACCCTCAGTAGCGGTTAGTTGCAGCGGCCGCGGTGGACGTATTTAGGTAGGTAGTCACTCCACGCAAGTTTTCACGGTGAGATTTTTACAGAATCGACCGGCAGTCCGTATTACCAATGACACTTGGCACTTGCTACCATCTAAACCAATATTATGAAGACGCGAAATTGTTTGTTGATGTTTAAGAGGATGAGTATATACAACATGTAACGTTAAATGCGCAAAACCTCAGACACCCCAACTGATTTTTGATTCAATTGACCTATTTCAGAGAGAAAATAAGTCATTAAAAAATTGTAAAGGTTTTATGTGCTGTTTTAGTTTTACTGGCCATTCTGATCGTTTCTTGCGTCTGCGACAACGCTTTACCGAGGGAGGAGTCGTCACCGGGCCGCTGCGCCGCGGTGACATGGGCTTGCTTGACCTATTAATAAATAGACACGGCAACGTTTTCAATGACGATTTTTTGAAAAATGTGACCTATATTAAAAAGTGGTTCAATTAATTCTGCTCGTTATTCTAATCAAACTATTTTCAGTTTTTGCGCATTTAACGTACACGTTGTATAATATCTGGATGTACTGATCCGATTACAAAAGTTCTTCCACTGAAAGAAAGTAGACATATACACTATTACCGAGTGCCATATACATGTTTTATGGTATAGTTGATTTCCACGCGAACTTAGTCGTGGGCAGAGCTTGTCTTATTATTCACAATGAAATAATTGTCGTAAAATATGTACTAACACAACTTTCAGTAGTAGAAAAATATGACGTAAGTTGAAGAAAAATAAATAAATAAATAAATAAATAAATGACATGAGATTTCATCGGTATTTGAAACAAAAACAATAGCTAAAGGATTATTTTGTACCAACATTGATTATGTTTTTGTTTATAAAACTCTCATGAAACTATAATAAAACATTTGTATTTGTATGTATTTAATCGATTTCCAAATATAAAAAAATCCTGTTGGTCTAGTGGTCAGTGGTCCTAACTACTATACGCAAGGTCGTGGGTGCGATTCCCACCCAGGACAAATGTTTGTGTGATGAGCACGATCATATTTTGTTCTTTGTCTGGGTGTAATTTGTCTATAATATTGTGTAGGTATGTATTTAGAATGACATAAGCATGTTTATCAGTTGTCCAGTACTCATAGCACAACCTCTGCTTATTTTGGGACTAGATGGCGTTGTGTGAAAGTTGTGGAATATTATTATTTATTTATTATTATTAATCCTCTCCACGCATAGCGATTTTTATTGCGAAATATTTGCGAATTGGGCGAGTATTGAAATTATTGATGCATGTTTGTTTTCATCAATTGAAAAGTTCCTGATTTAATGCCATGTGATAAAACTGATTACGATATTTTTTGTTTAATTTTGTCTTTTCTTCAAACACACAAATGTTTCAGTTTAAGTCCTGTTACAAATTGCTGGCGTAACTACACAGTTCCAGTATGAGCTGGCCTCGCATCTTACGGAAAGCCGCGAGACCGGTGTATACTGGATAGCTTGCAATGTCGCTGTGTAACCTGTACAAGTTGCCTGATGTCATTATATTTCTGATGTTGTACATTTGTACCATCAAGACATACTAATAACATTAAGGATACAATATTCATTAGCATTGCTCCTACCAACGGTGATTTTATTAATAAGTGCAAAGCATAATTCATATGTATTTCTATGTGCTATCGTTGTGGCCTGAAATAGGCTAGATTGGTTGGTTCTCCCGGGTTTGGCACCCACTAATTTATATACAGGGTCCCATTAAAATAGATAGACAAATAATTTTAACACAGCGCTCAGTATGTCTAACCAAAGATATCCAAGCAAAAAAACACTGGTCAAAGAGATTTTATTTTGACCTAAAATTGATAAATTGCTAGCACATTAGTGTATTATCGTTAGCTGATAATTTTTCTTGTAAGTATCTAATACATTTTTTTTTATCATTGTTTGTATTTTGGTGGTCTGAATGTTTTCTAAAAGTTTGTCCATCTATTTTAATGGGATCAATACAACGTGTAACGTTAAATGCGCAAATCCTCAGACACCCCAACTGATTTTTAATTCAATTGACCTATTTCTAAGAGAAAATAAGTCATTAAAAAAAATGTAAAGGTTTTATGTGCTGTTTTAGTTTTACTGGCCATTCTGATCGTTTCTTGCGTCTCTGCGACGACGCTTTATCGAGGGAGGAGTCGTCACCGGGCCGCTGTGCCGCGCTGACCTTGGCTTGCTTGACCTATTAATAAATAGACACGGCAACGTTTTTGATGAAGATTTTTGTTTAAATGTGACTTATATTAAAAAGTGGTTCAATTAATTCTGCTCGTTATTCTGATCAAACTATTTTCAGGTTTTGCGCATTTAACGTTACAGGTTGTATATGAATAATCGTTCGTATATTTTATTTATTTATTTAAACTTTTCGCACAAAAGCTACAAAGGCAGATTTAATGCCTTAGGCATTCTCTACTAGTCAATCAAGGGTGGTGAACTTATGTTTAAGCTGTAGGTGCACGTGCTTCTGTGATAAATAAACCTATTTTTCTTTTCTTTCGTACTTCTTTCTAGCGTCTAACGAAATCGGCTCAAACCCTTACAATAATGTTTTTATAGTTGTTAATATTATATAAATATACATTTCAGGTCGCAGACGCTGCCCGGGGGACGCTTTGGCGAAGTCATTTATATTCATCACCTTCGTGGGTATACTCCAAAAGTATAGGATCCACGCCAGCAATGGTACAATACCTTCGGATGTGCCATTGATAGGTATATTGTCAACGCCAAGACCTTACACAGCTGAGTTTACGTTAAGGAAATGATGATAGCTAAATAATATAATATTTACACCACACCTAGAATGATGTAACTATACTTGATTAAAATTATAAGAATTCGTTAAAGTATTCATTTATTTCTGTCCCTTTGCACAAAACGGTTTCTAGTCCGGTTTTGAATCTTTATCGAAAATTCTGAGTCATCAAACAATGATATAAGTTTATCCCACAACTCCTTCGGAGTCGTCGTCTTCTCGATGTGTACGTACAAAGCGTGATCGATGGTTAGGTATAATTTGGCCCGCGTCTTCGCATCATCTTCGGGTTTTATTTTTTTTCCCTCCACTGGCTTCACACAATGTAACATGCCTTCCAACACGAGTAAATTTTCAACTGCAAAAGTCCACTCATCGTAGTTTTCCCTGCCCTTTAACTTAGGCACATCGGCTAAATAGTTCATTGTCATCTTGCACAATACGACCGTATCAATAATAAAACTTGAGAAACATGGAAAATCCGGGCCCATAACCTAAAGTAAACGCGTTGGTTATTCCGTGTAGACTAAATTTATTATTTATCTACCTTCACAAGTAGTACATACATCTTATATGACACAATAGCTTCACATTCACACATTCCATAACATAGATGACGCTAGTAGTTACATTTTGATATAAATTACAACAAGGTATCTAAATATGGTAATTTAATCACGCATAGCATAATCAGCCTATAATATATAATATTTTTAACCCTTAAATGCATAATGTTGCCATATGGCAACAAAGTACGTCATTTAATTTTTTAAAGATTGTGATAGCTGTGAGTTTCTGAACGCACCTCTTTTTGTCAAAACAATATATGAGGAGGTTCTTTTCAAAACTTGACTATTCCTCTTTTTGTGATTGTTCACAATCTGAGAAAATAGTTTTGTAGGTATGCAGCTATGTTTTTAACCCGAAATTTTGATGCATTATTGTAGACGACAACAATAGTCATTGCTTTGTACAGGATTAAAAAAATTAGCAATAGTATATTTTGAATAAATCTAAGATTTGAAATGGAATAATCAAGTTTTGACGCGGCTGGTTGCAATAATCATGTTTTGATTCAAGCCACTGTGGATTAATCTTGTTTTGTTGAAACTAATTAGGTATCAGAAATCTCATTTTTGAATTGAAATAACCTGAGGTTCATCTTCTTCTTTAAATAAATAAAACAAAAAAGAAAATGATCATAGTATGTTTTATTTTATTTTTAATTCTATAGCTTTTTGACGTGGAATAATCTACTTTGGATGAAATCATGCCTTTTAATCTTTTTTTTCTGGTGTAATTATCAAGTTTTCGCCCAATTTTATTTTCGTGGAGTATACATTTCAATGTTACCAAACAAAAAATAAATAAAAAATCAGTTTCATCAAAAGTGGAATAGTCAAGTTCTGAAAAGAACCTCCTCATATATACTCTATGAATATTAATATTATTGTATAATTATTATATATTTATTATCTAAATTCTATAGATAAATACCTATACAATAGCATTTTTTGCAATACGATAAAATAAATCATGCATTTAAGGGATAAATAACAGCCTAAAGAACCGGAGTCACATACATAAACTACTCAAAAGCCCTTTATGGCCCTATTTTTTTTTTTCGTTATGTACGTTCTTTTTAGGATAATCTCATTTCGGATCTTATGTTTCAACGAAACCCCGAACATAGTACGCCGCGGGACCAGTTCCGTTTAAGATTGATACTAGTTGGGCAGGCAATCCAGATGTACTTGTACAGACTCCAGCACGTCAAGCTCCTACAATCTGTCAATTTTATTTAATAGATTTTCAACTTTATCGCTAAAGTATTAAGTTCAAAGTTGATTGGGAAAATTTGACAGTTTCGGGTAGCTTGATGCGTTGGCGTCTGTACATACTTATTGCTGGTATGTTTGTTATAATACGATCCGCAGCACACAAAACAGGAATACAGTTTCTGACATTCCCGACGTTTCATTGGTAGAATACTACCAAGTGCTTCGTATTCTACAATGAAACGTCGCGAATGGGTAAACCCTCCTTAGACCTTAAACCAGAGTATAGTTATCATAGACATTCTATTATTTTAGATTACAGACAAGACGTCAACGTCCGTTGACATGTTTTTGTCAGAAATACAGAGCATACAGCTGTTAGCAGTAAATATTTTTGTAATTATTCACTAACGATTTAAACAACGGAAGTCAAGTTTAAGTAATCTACTAATAATGTGCACTTATGCCGTAGGTGAAAACTTAGAACAGTGTAAGTATTTTAATTTTTAGCGTGTTTTATATTTTTTCTATTAAAGGAGGAAAGATAGGCCTTAAATGAATTTATTTGTTCTATTTTAAAGCCTCCTGCAGACAAACGCGACGCGACACTAGTAGAACAATTTCTATGAAAACTTCGTGGAATTTGTTCTACCAGAATCGTGTCGCACTGTCGCGTCGCGCTTATCTGCGGAAGCCCTAACCCGGGAAAGCATATCAGCACCCTAACTGCGTAACACACTATTACTCTAAATTTGAATTATTTTGAAGCATATTGCTAATCCATTGCTCCTTATGTTCGAAAAATGTGTCGGCTCAACAATGTAAATAACGCAATGAATGTTGTTGAAAAATCGCTACTGATAGTGGGTTACGCTTTTACCCTGCAGAACACACAACACGCTTTGGTCATTTAATTGCAAGATACCGATAAAAATATAATATCATGCTAATCTTGTACACAATACTAGAGAGGTAGGTATGTAGGTTCGAGACCTGCAGGGTAATTGCATAACACACTATCAGTAGCAATGGATTTCATTTTGACAGTTCAAAAATATTCATTGCGTCATTTACGTTGTTGAGCAGACACATGTTTCGAACATATGGAGCAATGGATTAGCAATATGCTTCAAAATGATTCAAATTGAGAGTAATAGTGGGTTACGCAATTAGGGTGCTGCATAAAGTGTAAGTACTAGCGACAGATGTATGCAGCTATATGTGTTCCTATTTACATTAAAATGCAAAAGTACTTACTTAAGCGCGTACCAAAGCGCGCGTAATAAGTGCGTACCTAATCAGATTTTATTATACTTACAGCTAGGTGATATATTTTTAAAGTGCAAGTTTAATAATCAAAATCCACTATGATAACACAATAAAACGCTATGGGTGACTTGGGCACCTCTAGTAGTACCATAATAAGCAAAGGAAAAGTAAGTAGTAGCTGTAATAAATATTTCTGCAATGTACCTAAGATTTTCAGCGACCGAGCCGCGTACACGGAGAGAAAATTCTTAGAAAAATTACTGTGCTCACTTTACAGTGACGACACTGTAAAGTGAGTGCAAGTGACCTCTACAGAAAATTTTCTAAGTGAGATTGAGAAAAATTCACTATTTGTCCAAAAAATTTTACTGTACAGCATAAGAATTTTTACTGTGCTAGCATGGTAATTTTTCCATTACCACTCAAATGCACTCAGATTATGAGACAGCACAGTATAATTTTTCTAAGATTTTACAATTGAGTTAAAGGAAATTGAATCGTTTAGGTCACGGAAAAGATTCATCTATTCCGTGGTTTAGGTAATATTTAGTTAGCATTCGGCGACAAACGCGTGTGCTCGGGTGTCATTACCCACTGGTCGCACTAGTCATGATAGTGCGCGGCGCGGCGGATGCAGTCGGCTCCCAAAAGAACAATGCCCATCTGTCATACATCGTTAGGCCCAGAAACGGACAGTTAAATATTACACTAATATTATTTGTATTAGTTAGATAAATGTCTACTATGATAAAAAAATCTAAAAAAAAGTCTGCCACGTTACTTGTATCACCGAAAATATCAGTAAAAGTAGAGTAATCTCACAATAAATACAAATAACAAATGACAATTCATTAGATATTCTAATAAATAATAACAAATAATAACGATTATCGGAGTACTTCTAACAATTGTTAAAAAGTATATTGTTTTAAATATAATTGATTACATGACTTAATTAAATTTTACTATGCTGTCCACGCGTGGGCCGAAAATGGGCATTGTTCTTTCTCCAAGAGCCAAATTTTTACCCAAAATTGCGAAAAAAATATACAATCTGGTAACCTTGCCTAACTGATATTCGTGCGAACGCGAATTTGATGCATTTGACTGACAGACCGCGATAGTCGATGAACATCCCGTTCGGATTAACGATTATGGTCGTCGTGCGAAAGTGCGATGATGGAATCGCGCGGTGAGCGATTATACTCGTAATTAATAAAAAAATAAAACGAGAAAATGCAGATTCCGTGCAGTGCTCATACTTATGCATTGACCTTATGAGTGAAGGTCTCTGGTTATCATGCTACATTTATACTTGAGTATGGACCGTGAATTTGACAGTTGATTGTTTCTTCTCAGGAAACACTCGGTGACGACCACTTCCGATGGAAGAGTATTAAGAAATTCGTATATTTGGCATGCACATACTCCTCCTCAGCGTACAATTATGATATATTTTCAAAGGTGTGCGAAAACGGTACCTACCTATATGCGTTTTATTAATAAATCGCTTTGTTTTTACATGTCAGTAAAAGCAATCCTCGACAGATCCTAGTTGATTGACACAAATTATAATAATAGTGAAAATTATAGTAATAGTGAGTATTAGAATAACTCTCTAGGCAGTCGCCTAGAGAGTTATTGAGTTATCCTCCGGAATCCAAGTATGTATGTAGAACACCTTTTTCAAACCCTTTAACTCGACAGCGCCAGGGTAGCCCGAAAAATGTTCTTACCACCCTAATTGCGTAACACACTATTACTCTTAATTTGATATCTCATATTGCTAATACATTGCTCCATATTTTCGAAAAATATGTCTGCTCAACAACGTAAATAACGCAACGAATGTTGTTAAACTGTCAAAATGAAACCCATTGCTGCTGATAGTGTGTTACGTAATTACCCTGCAGTACATAATACCTTGTATGTTGATCAAAATATGATTCTCGACCGTAAACAATATGTATTATATAGCAATACTAAATAATTCATAGTAAAACAAACATATAAGTTATTAAAAAAATATTTGAACCATGTTTTAGAACGTAAATGTCTTAATTTATTAGGTCTAAAAGCAAATATAAATATTTCAGATTTCATCCTAAACTAACACGTTTAATATCTCGAAAACTGGGTACAATTGACACTTTTGAATATACTTTTCTTGAATGAAAACTTACAGTAATCGTGTTTTTTTTTCAGCCATGCACTAATAAATGTTATTATTTTTTATAAAGTAATGTTGTTATAAGTTTGTCGTATATGGTTTTACTAATATCTCGCATCTGCTTAGACCGTCGATCGCTAGTTTAAAAAAAGGCTTGCATAAAAACGCTTCTGATGAGAAAACTATACAAAAAATTGAAAATGTTTTTCAGCCATGTACTAGATTATAAAATTCCCAATAATATGACGTCAATATATCATCTATAAATTAAACACATTATGGTTTTATTGTCCGTCGGAAATCATCAATTTTGAATCTCCAACATGGCTCTAACGGATGAACCCTCTTAATTTTATCAATAAAACCCTCTCATTCAACATCATATTCATTACTGTTTTTATCTAATACTTTATTAATTTATTTATTGAAGTATGCATACACACGTCACGTTGCGGTATAAAACTGATTTACATCCGTCACCTCACACATCAGGTCCAGTTAAAAACCAGCGTCAGACACCAGCCGGTCGATTCTGTAAAATCTCACCGTGAAATCATAAGTGAAGTGAGCTTGAAGTGAGCAGGGTCAATAGTGTTAATCTCTAATGACAGCTCGCTCCACGCTCACTTCACTCAAGTTTTCACGGTGAGATGGTTACAGAATCGCACGGCAGTTGTCTGGCATTTCTGATGAACAGTTGTCTGACTTTTTTTTCGCGGCCGTGAGGCACACTTTCCTGTTAATTTCTTACATCGGACTTAACACTTTTTTTATTTGTTTTCATCTGATGTATGCCTCAGATGTACTGTGTGTCTTTTAGTCTGTGCTAAATAAATGTATTTTCTTGTCTTCTTTTTTTATCAGTTCAAATTCGGACTATTTTCATGAAATCACGACTTTTGAGGGTTATTCTGACTAAGAGAGTTGCATTGATGCTTTCGACTCTCGATGATGAAATCAGAAAGAATTGATGATTTCTTTAAATTCGATCATGTACAGACGCCAGCACATCACGCTACTACAATCTGTCAAATTTATTTAATAGATTTTCAAGTTTATCGCCAAAGTATAAGGTTCAAGGTTGATTGGGAAAATTTGACAGTTTCGGGAAGCTCGATGTGCTGACGTCTGTACATCAAAATTTCACAGATAAATTGTTGCCATTATAGAAGCCATTATAGAATATCCAACCTAATCAAAACAAATTGTATTATAGGCAAACTGCTTAATTGAGTCCTCGCCTGCGGGGGTATAGGGTATAGGGGCGCGGGGTTAAGACGAGAACGAGGACCGGGAGAGGTGCGGGCAGCGGGTGCTCGTAGCGTGATACACAAGAGGCGAAATGTGCACTGGACAGTTCTTAAGATATGTGATGTCACAGTGGTTAACGGTGAACAGGTGGTGATTTTTTATTAGAAAATTAATTGATGACAACAAAATTATGTGAAACAAATATGTGTAGGTAACTTAATAAAATATTAGATTTTAAACTTATGTACTATTTATTTTATGCAAGATTTACCAAAATTATAAATCAATCACTTATGTCCATATCAATATCAGTGGAACATGATTCTTCACTTTCGAAGCAGCCATCATCAGAATCATCTGAATCGTCCTGCACATTAATAATAAAACCAATAACATCATCTAGAACTCTGTCATATTTGCAGTATTCGTCCTCGACTTTAATTACATGGTTAACACAATGCTCCCACTTCTCAATGGAATGTCCAGCAAATAATCCCTCCAACATACTTTTATTTTAGTCCTAAATAGAGTCGATACTCTTTTGTGCTAACTGTCCTTTAATACCACCCCAGACCAACTCAATTAGGTTCAGGTCTGGGTGGTTTGGAGGCAAACGCAACACTTCATGTCCGTTTCTTTTCAATAACTTGTCAAGTTTGTAAAAAACTTCTGTGAAATGGCTTTTAATTAATTTAAATTAGTCATCCTTTCTAAGTTTATCATCAAAAGGCACGTCATGCCCTCGTAGCCAAACTTGTTGCTAGCTTAGCTGGCTTGGTAGGAGCCATAGTCGGCTTTTTCTCTTCTCGAACCGAATGATTAGCTGCGTTGTCCATTACTATGACAGAATTTTGTGGTATACTAGGCATGAGTTTTTCATTTATCCATTTACTGGAATTCATGTTTTACATGTGGATTTAAATATCACAAGTGTTCCATCTACAAATCCAATTTGGTCTCCACAATGTACGATGATCAAACGATCTCCTTTACCAATATGAGACAGCACGCCGTGTTCGTCCTTTGATTGCCAAAATTTAGAAACGTTATGAGACGCATTAACATAAGTTTCATCAAGATATAAAATATGTTTGCGTTCTCTACGTTATTTTTTAACAGGATTTAGGTATTTCCACCTCCACGAATGTTATATAAGATTCGATAAGGAGTTTCCTTTTAGACTCGCATTTCTTTAATTTAAAACCTAGATCATGTAATTATTATTACATGATCTAGGTTTTATATATTTTCTAAAAAAATCGTGTACGTTAAAAGCCATTTGCTTGCACTGACTATCAGTTTTATGTCCGAAAATGTTTCGACTTATTTTGTTAGTGTAATCTCATGTGTAACTCTCACAAAGCGTCCACAACTGTCAACACGTGCGATCGCTAACCGCGTAGCGAGCGAACTGAGTTTTGACAAGAATGTGCCTACCGGCCGCACCTCTCCTGGTATTCGTTCTCGTCCTACCCCTGCGCCCCTATACCCTGCAGGTGAGGACTCAATTAAGCGGTTTGCCCACAGAACAGAAAAAAGCATTAGAAGTCGCAAGTAGGCGGGGCCCGCGTACCTCGAGTTTTGCGGAGTTTCGCATGTGTCTGTATCCGCGCACACACCACGCACATCGTTACAACCGTCAAGTTAAGAAGAAAAAAATAAATATATTGTAAACACGATAGCAGAACCAAAAATGTATCAAATGGAGTGACATCATACCGTCTCACAGTCTTAATTGATTTTATTTCGATTAAAATTTGAAAAACAATATCTTATTAAACAAGACAAGCAAAAATTGACTTTATGATGTTCAATTTAAGGTCTACTTTCTTTGAAACTCAAACATTTTGTTCGCGAAAATTCCAAGTATGCACATGTCACACACAGTCAGCTATTCAATTAGAGATTACCGTTATCGATAATGCGTTATTGATATTTTAAACTTACAATGTTCTCTGTGTTCAAAAAATGTAACACTATGTGCGGTTTTTTTGATGTAATCGAATTTGTAATTTGTAATCGAACACATTTCCATGAATTGTTCAAACTTTTTTTCTAATTCTACTATAGGTAATCTATTCGTAATATTCTAACCGAGAAAAGGTTAATCGAACAAGTGTAAATCACAAAGTCTCAAACCTATAAAAAAGTGGGTTTCGTATTATTTTGTGACTATAGATTTCTTATGGATCCAGAAAGGGAAGAAAAATGGATTGAAGCGACTGGTAGGCAAAATTGGTTTCCTGCAAAAATTTGTACAATTCGCTCAGATCACTTCGCAGAAATAGACTTTTTAATTAAAAGCGGTTAAAAATACCTAGCTGACATAACTTACTTAACTTACTCTTTAAGTAAGAGCGATGAGGAGAACTCCTCATCGCTGTTACTGTGGCGAAGATGTCAATAGCCTCGGACACCAGGGCTTGTCTTGCAGTCGAAGTGCGGGTCGCTTAGCGCGGCTCGCGAACATGAATAATATCATCCGACGAGCTCTTGTCACCGACTCTTGTGACGAACGTGGCTTCGCTGACACTTCCCGTGACCCAAGAGCTGGCTTTACATTGGCCAGAGGATAAGTAATGCCATACAATGCGGCAATGTCGCCAGTCTCTTGGATACATTACCAGTCAACAGCGATGTGGAGAAATATTTCGACGCAATATTTTAGTTTTTTAATCATTTTAGCTAGGTTAGGTTTTTAGATTTTAATTCTAAAAATTTGTACTTGATTTAGTATTAGGAGTTTGTACATATTAGATAGTATAAACACTTGTTTTCAAATATAATAATATTTATCGAGTCTAAGCTGTTGACTGTATTTTGTTTGAATAAAAAGGAATGTCGATAAATAAGTCAACGATAGTGGTACATCTCTAGAGGAGGATGAATAGTAATGACCTCGTTACGTAAATATCAATCTTATTAGTGACGAAATACAGCTTAATTTTAATGCATTTACTATAGTGACATCTAGTGGCGGGTAGCGTAACTTGCTCATTAAACTATTCCGTGAGCGCTTTTAAACGGAAAAGGTTATAGATACTTTAATAAAGTAGACAATAAACAACTCTATCGTCATGTAACTGTGGTTTATTTTCAAATAAGCGACGTCTGTAATATTTTCTACTTTCATTCAATATCACACCAAGGATTTCTTAGTGTTACGAAATACAATTAACTGTGTGAATTTGGGTACGCTGGTTCCGATACTAATAAAGCGCTATGCGACTTCTATACTGTCTTTTTTCTGTTGTAGTTGTAGTCTCGATTTCATGCAGTTAGTTCACAAGTCTAATCATATCCTCGGAAAATCCAACTTCCCCTATTCATCCAACGTCCCATAAAGAATACATTTAATAACTTCGACTGCTTTTGTTGGAGATTCCTTCTTTACTGGAGTTGATTGACTAGACTTTGAAGAAGAGGTCATATAGGGCAAGTTAGAGGAACCAGAAGTTCCTCTAACTTGCCCTATATGACCTCTTCTTCAAAGTGCATTCGGGTCTCTGAAAAGTTTCTTTACAAATTATCTTATTTCTAGAGCATCTACATTGCATGCAAGAAGCTGTAGCTAAGTCATATTTAGACTGAATACATGTAGCCTCTGATGCTACGTGAACCGGGATATACAACGTGTAACGTTAAATGCGCAAAACCTCTTAAGGGGTCATTGTACTCATCATTATGAACAACTTTTACTATGGGACCAAACCGGAAATCGCGAAAAAAAAATCAGCTGTTCCCTACATTTTGACGAGTTATGCGAACATAAATGTAGGGAACAGCTGATTTTTTTTTCGCGATTTCAGGTTTGGTCCCATAGTAAAAGTTGTTCATAATGATGAGTACAATGACCCCTTAAGAGGTTTAGCGCATTTAACGTTACACGTTGTATACATGGTCAAATTAAATTAGCTAGCGAAGCTCCACAGACGCGATAGGTATCGATATCTCAAGAGGATAAAACAAAAAAAATAATTTGACAGAATTTTTTGTGGGACACCGACCGCAGGAATTATTCCGATCTGTCACCCTGCATCTATCATCATCTGTCATCTATCACCATCCCCTTGTGGGGACAGATCGGAAAAAAAGTTTGATCTGTCCCCCTGTTAGCAACGAGGGGACAGTTCGAACTTTATTTACTGAAGAGTTCTGGGAAATCTGAGACACGAAACTTGGATTTTCGCCTAGACTATATCCCGTGATTAAAATAATGTTGAAGGCGTCACACTATCACTTTAAATAACAAGTCACCCTGTATTTATCAGTTTCATTTATTATGAAAGGGGATTGAACATTTTTATCTGGGGGCTCGCATATCTACCTACTGTCGCGCCATTTTGATTTTTTGTCAGTATGTAGCTACAAATGAAACCTATATAAATCGATAGACAGCTATACAGGTTTCATGGAAAGCCACCAGAGAGGTGAAAAAAAAAAAAAAATTGCAGAGTTGTAGTATGCGACGGACCTTCAAAGTCCTTTCTGTATATGATATACTATTCCTTTTTGCAAACTTTGAAGAAAGCGGAAATTTTGGAATAAATCGCGGGGTTTGGGTGACCGTTTTATTTTACGAAAACTAAAGCTTGTCTATAAATAGCACAGTTCGTAAGAAATCAGCAAAAAACAAACTTAGTGGTTAGTAGTACAGTCCCGAAATATAAAAAAATAATTTTGTGAATAGGTAGTATCTAGGGAGTGCGAGTCCGCCGGTTGTGCCGTTTTTTTCATAATCATTAATAAAAAAATCACAAATACAACAAATATTTTATACTTGCGAATGATAATGACCACCTAGGCACTCCACGCAGTTCAGATACGCGTATTATTATTTCATAAATCAACCTAACTATCGAAGTATCGACACTATTCAAACTCTATTTACTTAACAAAATATCAACTGTCATCCGTCAGTCAGGGTGACACCTTAAAATTCTCCGTTTTTTTTCAATTTTGGAAATTTCATTGATTTTCAAAAATTCGCAAAGAATGTGCGTAATATGGAAGGAGTGATGGGGCTATGGAGAAATTTCTTGAGGACGCGCGAGCGTGCGTGATCCATCGCCGCCCGTTCGATGTGCATCGCGCGCGCACAGGATGGATGGAAACCAGCACATGAAGTAATTTTTTGCTCCGTTCATGTAATTGCTGAATGGCGTTCCAGTGTGAGGATAAATAAATAAATAAATAAATTAACTGTAACCTTTTTTTTTCAGTGAGGCTTATTGATTTTATCCTATGTGAAGCGACAGTAGGAATAGCGTATATGTGCATGGATAGCTTTATTAAACAATACACTAGGAGATATGACTGCAATAAATTTATGAATCCACTTCTCAGAGGAATATCTTATGGTAGATTTTTGCAGACGTGTTTGTTCATAATTCTAGTAAGTATACTAGTCATAGGTATCAAATTTATTATTTACTGAAACTTACTTCGTTCTACGGACTAGACACTCACTCCGTTCTAAAGGCAATTAGCGAAAATCTATTAAACATAGAAAGAACCACCAAAACCACTAAACTCGAAGACTAAGAACAGCAGTGCGATTCTGTAAACTTGTGTGAAGTGAGCGTGGAGTGAGCTGTCAGTGTCATCCCACCTGATACTAGGGATTGACCAAGCATACATTTACAATAATTATAATCGAGATTTTAATAATATTTTCATGCTAATTCTATTAATCATTTTTTTTTTCACGCGAGAGGTATCGATCTCAAAAGGATAAAAGAAAAAAAATATATGACAGATTTTTTTGTGGGTCGCTGACCGCTGGAATGATTGAATTTAATTATATTAATTAATTATATTATTTATAAAGTAGTATTTTAATTGTCAAAACATTACTATTTTGTGGGGTTTTAATATAGGAAAAAAGAAGAAAAAAAAAACAAAGTTGATATTCTGACTAAGTTTCTGTTTTGCTATTTTATTTTAAAATCCCACGAAATAGTAATGTTTTGACAACACTAAAATACTAGCTTTGAAATTATGTAAAATGATCAATAGAATTAGCTCAAAATATATTATTAAAATCTCGATTATCATTGTAATTGTTTGCTTAGTTAATTTTACCTATCATCAGTGGGATGACACTGACAGCTCACTCCACGCAAGCTTTCACGGTGAGATTTATAGAGAATCGACACGCTGACAACAAGCAAGACCATATAATTTTACTAAGTGACAGTTGACGGCCAACATCTATCAGATTTCTCTTTAGAATTATAATAATAGTAAGACTATAGTGTATCAGTGCCTTGCATAGCCTGACTCCTTTTGCAAAGAAGAAGGCTCAAAGAAGGAAAGCACTTATTTAGAGGAAAAATAAACGTCCCGATCACGCTGTGGTCTCTTCACACTGAGACATAATTTTTGGTACCTGCTTGCACCTAATAACAGCCTCTACACGTGTTGACGAACTCCGAAGGACCACAAAAGCGCAGTATGCGTTGCGACCATAATTTGAAACTTTTTATTGTTTTAGCACGCTTATTATTTAGCTGACAGCTTAAAATTTTTTGCGTTAAGTTTTCTAGAAGTACCACCATGGTCGACATGTCGATCAGATAACAACACTGATTGTGTGCCAACCAAAGACATAATGGTGAGATGCAATCGGAACACGACTACAAATTTTAAAACAACGGCCGCATACTTTAACTACGTGTAAGTCCTTGTTGCTAATGAATTCTTTTTTTTTTATTACGGAAAAATCCCACTTCTTTATTTTAAAATTAAGGAGTTTTGTCTTATAAATTACCAAAAAAATAGCTCCACAAACTACTGAAAAGGCAAACAAGACAAAAGTCTTTTAGTGAAAATATCAACGGAATATCATTCCCGTCCAGTGTTGACTAGACACAAATAATTAATATAGAGTAGGTAGGTAAGTGAAACAACTCTGAGAGGTTTTCGATAATCACTTAGGTATTTTATTCAACAAAGTTATCAATTTAAGCAAATAGAACATTTCAGAAATGCGTTCGGCGTTTTGGATAGAGACACGTTGACGATGAGGGTTTTTATTCTTGGCCTGGTGTGGATATTAGTTTTCCGTTTTGCAACGGTTAGCGAAAAAACAATTGTAAAGGTAATGTTCTCTTTAATAATTTCATTCATTTTAGAAGCAAGTAACTAGTTTTTTGACAACTTTTATACTGTGTGATGTTGTGATGGTCTCCTTAACAAATCAGTTATAGGCTGACCGCTTAACTGAGACGTTGCTTGAGGTAGCTGCGCGGTACGGAAGTGGTGACAGCTGTCACAAGTTGACGAATCACTGAGCTCTCGCATCACGTCACCACACCCCTCCCGCACCGCGCAGCTACCTCAGGTAACGTCTCAGTTGAGCGGTATGGCTTGAATGAGCTTTGTCCGTCTGTAGAAAATAATCATGGTTAAATAAAGTATTAATATAGGTTGGTGGTGGTTTATCACCTGATGATCCGTTTCTATTTATATTTCATACAAAATATATTTCGGTGTAGCTACCTACTCAATTTTGACTAGTTCTAGTAACTTTCCTTTCAGGTTAGTTATATCATAATTAATTAGACGTGCATCAAATCTTGACAACGTTAATAATTTAGTTTTAAATGGGGAAAAAAAAACTACGTGTATAAGATTTTCTCTACCAAATGTCAAAAGTAGTCATTGTGAGATAGTATTGAATCAAGAGAACCTAGAATTCGGCGATAAAACTGTTTTCCTGGGGATCACGCCTGTTTTAAGTCTTCAATGGGATCCTCATTTAATATCCTTCTAACCTGCCTAATCCGGCTTTACCCTTCAGGGAAACAAGGCGTGATGTTATGTTATGTAAAAAGATTATGATGTTAGGAACATCATAATCTTTTTACAGTGACTTTTTTATTTAATAGTTTGCTTAAACAACACAAAATAATCTACGGGTTGTCCGAAAAGTCATGGATTACCTTTTACCTGCTGATTTTTTTTTATTGGTAGATCTCAATGTGGCCCACATTGAGATCTACCAATAAAAAAAAAAATGACCTACCAATAATTTTTATTTTCACCAGGGCCGATCAAAAATAAGGTAACATTTTTTTTGGTGAACATTTTAAGTTTGAACCTAAATTTTAGGTATGTAAAAGAGATATCTGTAACTTTCTTATATTCAATCGATTGTAGGATGATTCAAGATGAAAATAAAAAAAAACCTGTAAGTACTCGAAAATGGCATAGAAAAACTGATCAAAGGTAGAGATTTTCCAAAATTTCATTAAACTTCAAAAAACTCGGAAACCATAAGACTTTTACTATAGTCATTTTTTTTTATTGGTAGATCCCAATGTGGCCCATCAGCACGTAAAAGGTAATCCATGACTTTCCGGACACCCAGTATAACAATAGTACTGTCAAATTATTGATTAATTAACGAATAAAGCAAGTTTATTCATCCATCGCGATTTATTGTAATCGACGTCTTCTCAGTTCGTTGGCCGCATCCACATCAGTCTTGTGGTAGGGCTGCTCCATCATCGAAGCCGAATTTTTTTTTATTTAATAGTTATTGAGATATGGGATATTTTCGGTTACAACCCAACTTCGTTTTTCAGAAACTATGTATTTTTTTTTCATCTTTCAAATGTCATGAAATACAAACTTGCTTTTGCGGGCGGTCCATATCCCTTCAACTGCCAAGAAATCTCCTAGAGATCGGTAATAATAGAAAAAGTAATTGTGTCTCATTAGTGACAGTTCATTTAAGCGACACGCATTTGACTAGTTTTTAGTGTTCCGTACCCAAAGGGTAAAACGAGACCCTATTACTAAGACTTGCTGTCCGTTCGTCCATCCTTCCGTCCGTCCGCCCGTCCGCCGTCCGTCCATCTGTCCGTCCGTCCGTCCGTCTGTCACCAGGCTGTATCTCATGAACCGTGATAGTTAAACAGTTGAAATTTTCACAGATGATGTATTTCTATTACCGCTATAACAACAAATACTAAAAAACAGAATAAAATAAATATTTAAGGGGGCTCCCATACAACAAACATGATTTTTTTTTTGCCGTTTTTATAGATAATGGTACGGAACCCTCCGTGCGCGAATCCGACTCGCACCTGGCCGATTTTTTTTAATGGATTTCATGGATTCTTTTAAGCTTTTCTGAATTTTTCTTAGTTGAGCTTTCCTTCAGAATAGCCTTTCCAAAAGTTCCATTCTATGTAGATATTGATGTAAAGTTTTATTTTATTTCAGATTTTTAAATTAACATTTATGTGTAGATCTCTTTCTACGATCGTTGTATTGTTATTTATAGTCGTTTCGACGAACAATGTTGCGACAGAGGCATTTTTTCAAATAGTGGACATTTCTTCGCCAAGTGAGTTCGTAAGTAGTGGATTTTAGAAATATTTTATTAGATATCAAATAAATACGCTTAAGCCAGTTTTCACTAACACTAGGCCACACCTTAATGATAATTCAATGAAAGCGCTCTGTGTTGGATTGACTACTTTCGGCGCTGTGCTGAGTGTATAAAATCCAACGCTTTTATTTTAGATGGCATTTGTCGGTGGCGTCTAGTGTTAACGTAAATGGACAAAAGTTCGAAATGCAGTAGTGCTATTCTGTAAAAATCTCACCATGATAACTTGGGTGAAGTGAGCTTAAAGTGAGCAGTCATTAGTGTTAATCCCTAGCATCAGATGGAATGACAAGCTCACTTTACTTAACACTTCTCATCGTGAGTTTTTAACAGAATCGACCGGCCAGAGTGACATATTGGTAGGTACTATCGTGGACACTGGTGGTGGACCACTTTTCAACCTCATTACTAAGCGTATAAGGGAGAAAATTCGTCAACCGCCACTGTCTGGTTGTACGTGGGTAACTTAAATAAAGGTAGTATTTACTCAGTGGTAAATCGCTGGTGTGTTTTTGTTGTTCCAAATCTAGGAAATTACTGATTATATTACTTCATAGGGGTCATTCGCAATAACGACCTACACACAGGTCTTTGTCTGTAATGTAATGATGTTTTACTATGATGTAATGATAAACTGGCAGTATCATCACAACGCTAATATTTTCTCATTGTTTGTCTTATTTCTTTTTTGTATATTCATGTATTTATGTATATTTATTTGTGCTTTATATGTAATTAGGTGCTTTATATATATTATATTTATAGTTCTATTAGGTTTATGCGTATCTTTATATTTAAGATATTTATTCCTCAATTTTCATGATTGCACCTACTACTGTTTGTCTTTGCATCACCCAAAGGTTGACTGGTAGAAAATGCCTATGGCATTGTAGCATTAAGTCTGCCTCTGTACATTTATGTGCATACTTCAAGCACATAAATGTACAGAGGCGGACTTAATGCTACAATGCTAATGTACAGAGGCAACTTAATTGTAAATAAGTAAAACATGTTATTTTTGGCTCTATGACTAAAACTTTGGAAGTAAAACGCCCCAAAGTTTTAGTCATAGTGTCATGATAAAGTTACCATCAAGTATTGTCGGCTGCTGCGATGCTTAATTTTTGTTATCATCCCCAACAAGAAATTGATGCAAATATCCACGACGTAAGAGACATCGACGCGCAAACTGTTATCATGAATTCAGCACATGATTCTAGACCCCTAGCGAAATCTGCTGTTTTATATGAAAGTTCAATACCCACACGTTCAAAATGTATGTACCATCAGATTTTTTATAAATAACCGACGTAAAATTTAAACGCCGATGAGTCTAGAATCATGTACTGAAGCCATGGAAATAAAACTAAATAATACTGGCTATAAGAGGCATCGACACGCAAACGCATATTAGGTAGCTGTCCCACCGCCGGCGAGGGACCGACTAACTATCGGCTATTTTCTCGCTAAAGAAATGTACAATAGATATACAGTCCGTGTAAACAAAGGAGATGCATGTATTAATAGTTGATCGCTGACCGTTCACACTGCCGGCGAGGACTCACTCCACTGTTTGGTCGCTGAGCGACAAGAACTATCAAAAATAATTCTAGCTCAAAAATAATACTCGCTCGGCAATGCTCGATTGGCGGTCAGAGCTCATACCGAGAGACCAACCAGCGGTCATTTCTACCTAGAGTGCGGATCTGAGTGCACATAATTTATGAATTCACAACAATTAAGTGGGACTAACAGCCCCGAGCGAGTAGTGCGAGTAATCGCCCGTCGCACTCGGACACTCGCTGATAGCCCAGCGAAGAAACTATCGGAACTACACATTCGCTGCTCGCTGCTCGCCAACTCGTTTTCAGTTGCTAGTTCTACTCGCTACTCGTTCATCGCCGGCGGTGGGACAACTGCCATATTTACACCCAGTATTATTGAGTCAAACAGACGCAAAAAACAATAGTAATTTTATTACAGCGAATTTGGCTCACGTTTGGCTACTTTAAGGTTTTTTTTTTCTACACAAAAACACAATATGTCTCTTTTACTTTTAAGTCCTCAGCTTGAGGACGTCCCCATTGGAACCCCAAAATAATATAGATATACACATTGTAATCATTCAATGATAATTGAGTAATAAAATTGTTGCAGATGTTATCCGTCAGACATGTATCGTACGCATACGGCATTGGATTTTTAGGTATTCATGATTTTGGAGCCGTGTCTGTTTTTACCATGGTAGATACTGCAACTGTGATTTTTGTGATAACGTTTACAGTATTGGCTTTTATGAGATCATGGGTTGTGAAAATTTTATTTCTAATGATGAAAAGATGTGTTGACGTTGATGAACAATATGGCACACACGTATTATTTTACGCTATATTGCCGTTGACTACTGAATTCTTACATGCTCACAAATTGTTCGTGATTTATTTTTATGGAAACGTGATACTCGCTACGTTAGTCTACATGGTGAGATAATATTTTTTTCTTTTATAAGTCACCGTTACGTGTTTCTATATAACAGGACCTACTGTGGTCCCCTTGAACCCACAGTAACGAAGCCGGAGTAGGCTGTTAGCTTGTCAAATTTTCCTGTCTAATCGAACTAAAATAAACACACATTGAATCTAATGGAGGATTTTTTTGATGTAAAATGTAATAAGGAACAATTTTTGTTTTAGCATAAGTTGACTTACAACTAATATTTTGTGAGATTTTTTTGCAAAAAACTGATTTGCGGGACCTTTGACTGCTAATAATATTTCTTGCACATGTTGTTTAGTCCAGTCAACAAATGGCTCAAAAGGGGGTTTGGAGTGCGTGAGTATGGACCTAAGCGATTCCTTCAGAAACTTATGCAGGGTGCTTACGGAGTGAGCATACTAAAACCTGACGTCGAGGAGGTGAGCTGGAGTAGGGGGCACAAAGTTCCCACTTTTTGGTTGTGTTTTTTTTCGCTGCATGTAAATTGCCGGTATTTAGGTGTATCCGATTACCCTAGAAGCCGACCTCAATATAGTTGGGAAAAGGCCTAGATAATATTCCCCCACATGACGTGCGTTGTCTGTCAGTGAATGAATTTAAGATACTAACATGTAGTTGGCCTCTTCTATTTACCACTACGACCTACGTAATATTACGTAATCGGCATTCAATGGGTTAAGTATGTGTTCTTTGTCTTACAGGGCCAACTTCATGTCCCAATAAACAACCCTATACTTTACTGCATATGGTTTTTTTTGCATATTTTGGGTTGAATGTTTGATTTATAGGACGCGGTACGCATTGCCTGCCTTCCGATGAAATATGATTCAATTTGATCTCGTCAGAAATTAATAAATTTTTCCAAAGGTCCAATGTTTGTACTTTCTAGCAAACGCCTGTGTTCCTTTTTTCGTAACGGAATTTCTCGAGTAGCCGTGCGATTCTGTAACCATCTCACCGTGAAAACTTGGGTGAAGTGAGCGTGGAGTGAGTCGTCAATAGCGTCAATCCCTAGCGCCAGCATGACTCACAGCTCACTCTAAGCTCACTTCACCTTATTTATCACGGTGAGATTTTTCCAGAATCGACCGGCAGTTCTTACAAGTAATTATGTTTCAACTAGTCGACCTCGTACTGTCCTTGCTGAAACAGCAGCATTTGGCCCCATAATCATTGAATTATTTAATAATAATGCGTACATAGTTTTCCTGCTGATGACGAAAGAAGGAAACTGTGGGTCAAAGCCATAAGTCAAAAAGTTCAGTTTCAAGGCTATGTAGTGATGACTTAACACCTGCCGTGCGATTCTGTAACCATCTCACCGTGAAAGCTTGGGTGAAGTGAGCGTGGAGTAAGCTGTCATTCGCTAGGGATTAACACTATTAAGTGCTCACTTCACTTATGATTTCAAGGTGAGATTTTTACAGAATTGACCTGCTGGTGATTTTTATGGCGAGGGGTGTTTGTTACTAAGAGCATGAGTTTATGCTAACATTCTACACCGGTTTCGTTGCTGCAACTCAAGGGTGCTGGCTATATAGAAACACGCGTCACCGCCGCCTTTGGTAATTGAAAAAAAGATTAAATACCACCATATTGGCTCAGTCCGTGACTAATATATCAGCTCACTTAATTAACTGCTAGGTAGGATACTCATCTCGAGTCACCGATCGTACTAATATGGTTAATCCCGTGACTTCATACAGATAACAACACTATCTAAGGATATTTTTCATTAGTAACATAACTTAGTCATTCTTAGTACTCGTATTCGCTATTTTTAAAAGATAATCTAAGGTAAACATATCCAACAGATCCCTATTAGCAAACCTTGTTGCACTATTCCTTTCTCAGTAGGCAACTCGACAGGTCAGCGTAAGCCAACGGATTGGCGGCGGAACGACTATTCTTATAACAACAGAAACTTAGATTTTATTCACTACTAGCTGTGAATACCCGCTTCGCTGGGTCATTTTTAATTGTATAGTTATTTGTTAATGTTAATAATCTATCACTACTTACTTCATAATCTTTTCATATATACTAAACATTTTTATTAATGAAGAAGTGGTGGGAGGCACCCGACGTGACGGCACAGTGGTGCCATGCGCGTGAGCTGCGCGCGGTACTGGACAGTACTTGGACATTGCAACATTACTTTATTTTTCTAAAATACAAATACAAAATACAAAAATGTTTATTTCTTGACAATAATTATTTACATTTTGTTGGTGAATGGCGCCTCCTTTTAAGTAGATAATGCCTGTGTTAGAAGACGCCGCTCTTTCTTAGGTAGGCTAAAGGTGATAAAAAAAAAAAAAAAAAACTACTGACATTTTACAAAAGATACTTAAATAGTATGTGTTCGCATATGAAGTAGGAGGGATGTAGTAATGTGATGTGATGTGATCATGTGAGGGATGTGGTGTGATGTGAAAGTGCCCGACATTCGTGAGTCTTGTGACTGTGTGTGG
This sequence comes from Eremobia ochroleuca, assembly GCA_949629135.1. Classification (NCBI taxonomy): domain Eukaryota; kingdom Metazoa; phylum Arthropoda; class Insecta; order Lepidoptera; family Noctuidae; genus Eremobia; species Eremobia ochroleuca. Next base: position 14,224,770 of record OX451384.1, on the reverse strand, counting down.
TGTGTGTGTGTGTGTGTGTGTGCGCGTGTGTGTGCGTGCGTGCGTGTGTGTGTGTGTGTTAATTCATGTGATGAAGGAGTAAAATAAAAGTTGCCTAAGTTATACTCCTTATTACATCAGCTACCTGCCAATAAAAGTTCCGTCAAAATCGGTCCAGCCATTTCAGAGATTAGCCGGAACATACAGACAGACAGACAAAAATTGTAAAAAATGTTATTTTGGTGTATGTACCGTACATATATTCATATGCATGTAGTAAAAAACGGTTATTTCAATATTACAAACTGACACTCCAATTTTATTTATACAACGTGTAACGTTGAATGCGCAAAACCTGAAAACAGTTTGATCAGAATGACGATCAGAATTAATTGAACCACTTTTTAAAATACGTCACATTTTTCAAAAAATCTTTATTAAAAACGTTGCCGTGTCTATTTATTAATAGGTCAAGCAAGCCAATGTCAGCGCGGCGCAGCGGCCCGGTGACGACTCCTCCCTCGATAAAGCGTAGTGTTTAACCATTAAAAAGAGCATAAAAAAATATGAAAAATACCTTTATTCACATATTTATAAGACTTAAAATTGGTCCCATTAAAAAATAATAAATAGTTTTTGAGTTATGAATTTTCTGTTATTTTAATAAAAAAAAAAAAATATATCCACAATTCTTATAAATATGTGAATAAAGGTATTTTTCATAATTTTTTATGCTCTTTTTAATGGCTAAAGTCATTTTGGAAAAAAATTATTAGAAATATGTGAAAACTGCAAACCATCATTTTGGGGTAAAAACTTTGAGGGTGATTTTCACCCCTTTAAAACGTTTGTTAGCAAAAAAGAAAAAATAAGTATCTCATCATTTTTCATGTAGATTATTATAGTAAACCCGCAACTAAATCGGTGAGGGACACCTCGAGAGGTTTCCTTGTAAGCTAAGCTGTATTCACTATAAGTTAGTAGTTAAGCATTAGTATTTAATAATAATAGTACCTATGTTAAAAAAAAAATAACTGTATCTACGCATATATTACTAAATGTAATTTGTTTGTAGTCGCCTTGGGTTGACCTGTTAAGTCTACAAAATGTTTAATAATAATAATGGCATGGTGTTCACGTGTTGATGAGGGTTTTTTAAATTTTTAATTTGATAACTTGCTTCCTGTGAATAGGCCAGTCATCGTGACATAAAATCGCGTCCCAAAAAATTGCTCTGATTTTTTGGGATGTTGTTAGGACAGATTCCAATAGTGCAAAAGCAAGTTTGCAGCTGCCAAAGGCCTGTTCTTACTGCGTGGTGCACGAAAAACTTCGAAATTTTTGGTCTTTTTTAGTTTTTGACTAATACTCGTATCTTCTTAGAATTGCATCTTACGTATACGTCGCGCAGTACATTTTTAAAGTATACAAAATTTGAGCTTGCTTTCCTATGACATTGGTCTCATCACTCTTGGACTGTTTTCAGCGTTGGTCCAAAAGTCAAATTTAAATATTTTTTTTTACAATATATTTTTTTAATGTTCCTTTTTTAGGTTTCATTTAAATCGACTGCGTTTATTTATTTAATTAATAAAAAACGGCTGGTACAACTCCAACTACTAAATTGTTTACAAGAAAAAAGCTAAGGTTTTAGTTATACAACGTGTAACGTTAAATGCACAAAACCTGAAAATAGTTTGAACAGAATAACGCGCAGAATTAATTGAACCACTTTTTAATATAGGTCACATTTTTCAAAAAATATTCATTAAAAACGTTGCCGTGTCTATTTATTAATAGGTCAAGCAAGCCAATGTCAGCGCGGCGCGGCGGCCCGGTGACGAATCCTCCCTCGATAAAGCGTCGTCGCAAACGCAAGAAACGATCAGAATGGCCAGTAAAACTAAAACAGCACATAAAAACTTTACAATTTTTTAATGACTAATTTTCTCTCTGAAATAGGTTAATGGAATTAAAAATCATTTGGGTGTCTGAGGTTTTGCGCATTTAACGTTACACGTTGTACCTATACGTAATTTTTATTTCATTACCCGTACGAGTATAAAATACTGCGCATTTTGATATGAGGGCGAGGGTTTCATTAAGAAATTCGAAGTAGTTTCTATTCAATAGGTATATGAGAAATTAAAATATCCCTAGATTGTGTTGATGTGTGTATTATTTAAATGAAACTGCCAAATACTGCAGACGATTAAACCGCGATTTTATTCCCGTCAAATAAAATTTTTGTTGCAGACAAATCTAATGTATATACTTGCGAAATTCTTGAGTTATGAGTTTCGTTCAGTCAAGCAGATTTATGTTGTTGGTTTTCTGTGTTGTGTAGGTTTTGCCGTATCTATACCTCTGCTTGCTGTGAGTATCAGATTTTTATACCTATTTCCTTCGCATCTATTCAATACAGAACTATTAAAAAACGTTATTGCTTTTTTGATCTTGTCTTTACACACTTCTAAATCTAGTATAATAGCCCATTTAAGTGGTAGAAGTTACACAAATGGAGTAACGATTTTTAAGTTACACAAATGCAGTAACGATTTTTAAGTTACACAAAAGATAATTCCATAAAATTACAAATATTATGCATTTTTCTTATAATTTCAATAATAATTTTATGCAATTATCTTTTTCTGTTTGAATAAACGTAATAAAGACCTAGACACGACTTAGGTCGACTTAGCTAGATACACAAACATTCGCGGAAAATCTTTTAGTTTATAGGGATACTTGTAATTCGAACACTTGTGTTTTATTGACGTATCCCTTTTTACAACGATTTTCGCCTAGGCTATCACTGTAAGAAACTCAAAACCTTATTTGTTGGAAATGCAATAAGTTACTGCATGCAATAAGTTACATAATAATTAAGTGAAACACGAATTAGCTTCATATTATGACATTAGTTGTACTATTCACCATGCATATTTGGTGTTTCCATTGACTATATTGAATTTTACGCGATCTCATTTATATTATACTAGCTTTTGTTCGTGACTTCGCTCACGGGAATGTCGGAAACGTCCTACCGGGATTAAAAGTTCCCTATGTGTTTATCCAGGTATAAACACTATCTGTGTCAACTATATCATTGGGCTACCTGACCCGTTTTGTGAAAACTTGGCGTACAGTAACATCCAACATCAGATTAAACAGACAAACGGACAAAAACTGTAGAAACTATATTTTCGGCATCAGACTCGTTCCCACGGCTCGTAGCAATTACATTTTTCAAAAATATCCAATGTACAGTTCTAAAATATAGATGTAAAACAGACTACATGCTGCGACTCGGCAAATTGTGCAAAGTCATTTCCTCTAAACAACTCGACTGACATAAAACATTCAGTGGAAGTACGAAAAATTCATTGCGCCGGTGCGCCCCTGCTTGCGAGCCGAGATCGAATACCTAACGCACACGGCCGCTTTGACAAGGTTACCTACCATGCAATCGTTTTGGTTTCTGTTTTCATGATATGACATCGTGTAGTGTTGGGAAATAAAATGGTTACGAACAATGAACCGTGAATACCACGAAGTTAACACGTTCAACGCCATGTCGGACATTGCTGGGCGACACTTAACTTTCCCTATGAGCCACACAAAACATTTAAAATTGACAAAAAATCGACTTTTTGTTTTATTAATAATATTATTAAATATGCATTGTTAATAATATTATTAATAAAATAAAAAGTCGATTTTTTGTCCATTTAGGGAAAGTTAAGTGTCGCCCAGCAATGTCCGACATGGCGTTGAACGTGTTAACATTATAAAGGCTCTCCGAAACGATCCATCGCAATTGTCAATGTTTACGTCTATGAAGATTTCAAATTATAAACGAGTGAAGTTCTAATTAAAGGTGGATGATTTTCGCACGCCTCATTCGATTTCTGAATTGAGCTAAGAAAAGTCGCGTTGCCGTCTTTGATGGCGCGGTCGAAATTATGATTGCCATTTGTTGTCATTGAACATGAATACACGGTGCGTCAGCCAAATTTTGTCATTTGCGGTCAGTCTCGTAGTAACTGTTGACAATCACTTCAATTACATATTGTAGACGATTAGTTTGGGCATCTGCAGTGCGATTCTGTAAACATCTCACCGTGAAATGTTAGGTGAAGTGAGTGTGGAGTGAGCTGTCAATGTCATCTCACCTGGTACTAGGGATTGACCAACCTTCTTTTTAAATCATTATCGAGATTTTAATAATATTTTTTATGCTAGTTCTATTGATCATTTTATACAACGTGTCCCAGAAATCAACGTCAAGCCGAAAACGGGCAATAGGCCAAGTCGTGACAGCTATTAGAAAAATATAAAAAAAAATCTTGGTCATGTACTTTTCGAATTATAAGCATTCAAAAATAAATCTCAAAAAGTGACACCCTGTGATGATTTTTCAAGTCCTGTGACTACATTATTAACATTTCGGTAGTTTTTTTCTCTGTGATCTAACCATGAATAACCCTTCTGTAAATTACAGTTAAAAGTTAAAACGTAACTGCCTCAGTTTTAAATTAAATGTTAGATTTTTGCCCAATATTGAATTCAAAATAATGACATCACCCAACTTTAACCGACTGTACTGAAAAAAAAATCTACTACACTATTTTGGCAAGTAACTTTAAAAGATGGCGCGTTTAGTCAGGATTCCAAAATGGTATAACACATACTAATTGCTACTTCTTAATTGAGGAAAAAAAGTACATTGTTGGTTTTAGGTGCATTTGAAATAAAATTCAGTCGTTGGATTTCTTTTATTATAATTTTTATTAAATCAGATTTACGAAGTTTTATAACAAATGTTCAAACTGTTTTCCTTCAGCTGCAATGCAAGTTCTACATCTCTTTAAAAATGATCGCGTAATAAGACGGGCGTATCTTCTTGAGTTGATGTATTCAGCGGCTTCTGCAATTCTTTGGCGCAGCTCGTCTAAATCTTGAATTGGTTTAGAGTACACTTTATCCTTTATCGTACCCCAGTAAAAAAAATCTATGGGGTTTAAATCGGGTGAACGGGCAGGCCACGAAATTGTACCACCCCGCCCAATCCACCTATCGGGGTATTCTCGATTGAGAAACTCTCGTACAGTGAGAGCATAATGCGCTGGGCAGCCATCTTGTTGATACCACATGCTGCCGTAAATGTTCAGTGGCACTTCTTCCAATAATTCTGGTAATTGGTTCTGTAAGAAGTTCAAATAACCCTGGGCATTTAAATTCTCCGGCAGCTCGATTGGACCAATAACTTTACCATTCAAAATTCCCGTCCACATATTTACTTTAAACTGGTACTGAGATCTATCTTCCCGCATCAAATTTGGATTTTCCACGTGCCATTCGTGCAAATTGTGGAGGTTCATGTAACCGTCCTTTTTAAATGTTGATTCATCGGACCATAGAATTTTTTCAAAGAATCGCGGGTCCTCTCGGTGCCTCTGCAACATCGTTCGACAAAATCGTACTCTCTCTGGGTAGTCTCGGGGTAGCAGACTTTGTACTCGTCGTACATGGTATGGGTGAAACTCGTTCTTTTTTAAAATACGATGTGCAGTACTTTTGGGGACTCCTATGCTCTGTTCAATTCCACGTACTGAGATACTTCTGTCTTCTTCAACTGCTTGCAAGACTTCGGCTTCGTAGGGCATAACGGGTCTTCCCTCGCTAACCATTTGGCTAGGAAATCGACCCTCTGATAATGACCGATGCACATTAATAAATACTCGATGATCGGGATGACGCTCAGCATTCGGGTATCTCTCACGATACACTCTTGCTGCGGCATTGGCGTTGCATAAGCATTCTCCATAAATGAGATGCATGTTGGCGTATTCCTGTGCGGTGTATCGAGATGGCATGATAAAACACTACACAAACACGGGGTTGCGATTAAAACAAGTCCGGGGTTGTCAGAAACGGTGCAGATAAATCCAAATTACAATGCAAATCAAGTCCAATAAACAAAGCCACAGTTGTAAGTACGAAGTCAATACGAATACAAAAAGATGTGCAGTCAACGAAAGAGCGTAACGTACTGCAGTATTGCACAATTTGCCGACGCATCCCTGTTTAGCCAGAGTAGCGTCTCTATCTGTTTCACTCACACATATGAAATGATGTGTCAATCCGTCTCCCTCTTAGTTAGATAAAAGTAGCGTCACTATCTATCTCGCTCCCACTTGTCAAAGTAGCGTCACCTCACATTAGCTAAAATGAATCTTTCTCGCTCACACTAGTCAAAATAACGTCACTCTTCGTCTCAATCGAACTTTTATGAAATACGGCTTCATAAAAAAAAAATGTTTTTTCTCAATTAAGAAGTAGCAATTAGTATGTGTTATACCATTTTGGAATCCTGACTAAACGCGCCATCTTTTAAAGTTACTTGCCAAAATAGTGTAGTAGATTTTTTTTTCAGTACAGTCGGTTAAAGTTGGGTGATGTCATTATTTTGAATTCAATATTGGGCAAAAATCTAAAATTTAATTTAGAACTGAGGCAGTTACGTTTTACTTTTAACTGTAATTTACAGAAGGGTTATTCATGGTTACATCACAGAGAAAAAAACTACCGAAATGTTAATAATGTAGTCACAGGACTTGAAAAACCATCACAGGGTGTCACTTTTTGAGATTTATTTTTGAATGCTTATAATTCGAAAAGTACATGACCAAGATTTTTTTTTATATTTTTCTAATAGCTGTCACGACTTGGCCTATTGCCCGTTTTCGGCTTGACGTTGATTTCTGGGACACGTTGTATAATTTCAAAGCTAGTATTTTAGTTGCCAAAATATTACTATTTTGTGGGGTTTTTAAATAAAATAGCAAAACAGAAACTTAGCCAGAATCTCAATGCTGTTTTTTTTTTTCTTTTTTTTCCTAGACTATTTCTTATATAGCGATGTTTTGGCAGCTAAAATACTATTCTTTGAAATTATATAAAATAGTGAGGTCAAAATGAAATTCCAATTTAAAAATTCCGAAATTTTTTAAATTTTCCGACATGTTGCTGTTTGGTCAGATAATGAGCCTCGACCAGGCGCTTTAATTTTTATTTATTCTTAAAAATTAAAGTAACACTTCGTCGGATTGACATTATGAACCTGGAAGACGCAGTGACTGCAGTCGAAAGGGCTGTGGTAGAGAACACCAGGCAACGCTTCCCACCAGGCAAGATCAGAAGATTGTTCCTTTTCAATGAAGGAGTGGTAATTACACATTTTCTAAGCGACACATTATTGTTTTCCGACATCCACGCGAACGAAGTCGCGGGCACATCTAGAAATAAATAAAAATGTATCAATTACATAAACATTGACAATTGCGATTGATTGTTTCGAATTCTACTAGCTTAGACTACACGGAGAGAAAAATCTTAGAAAAATTATTATGCTGTCTCATAATCTGAGTGCATTTGAGTGATATGGAAAAATTACCATGCTAGCACCGTAAAAATTCTTATACTGTACAGTAAATTTTTTTGGACATATAGTGAATTTTTCCCAATCTCACTCAGAAAATTTTCTGTAGTGGTCACTTGCACTCACTTTACAGTGACGAGCACAGTAATTTTTCTAAGAATTTTCTGTCCGTGTAGACGGCTTTAGTCCTCAATATATTAATTAGTACTGGGCTCTTGAGACCTCGGGGGCAACGAACCGGTTCCCCGGGTCCTGTACTATACCTTTGTATCCGGGGTATGTCCCTGATAGTTGTGACAAATATTCAATAAGAGCGCTTTCCCACTATGTCGTAACGATTAATTTATCGTTGGAAGACTGTCGTCTCTAGCTGTTCCCATTAATACGATTGTTTGTCGTCCAATTTTTTTATCGTTTAGCGACTATCGTATATGGCTGTTCTCATTGGATCGCGACGACATTTTATCGTTGATTTGCGTTCACGATTTAGTCGTAATGATTTTTTATCGTTTTACGACTGTCGTGCTAGCCGTTCCCACTCTCACGACAATCTGTTGTCACTGCAAAAAATGTTGTAGACGACAGTAAATCGTGTCGTTCTATATGTGAACACCTCCATTTAAATACACAAGCCACGACACTTTAAACGACACGATAATCTGTCGTCACGACATAGTGGGAACGCGCCCTAAGGTATAGGCAGGCTCATATTAGTACCTACCCCAAAGTATAACTTGCCGTGCGAAATATGAAGTCGTAGGTAAAAACAGCTAAAGACATTTTGTATAATTTAACGCAGACTCTAACTGCCGCACTCAGACATTTCACTTAAAATTAATCATTCATTAACTTTTATTAACCAACATATCTTGGCACAAATGTCAACAAGAATGTTTTCAAGCTGACATATTTTTGACTGACTGCGTTCCAATTTATACTTACAATATTCAAGTTAGTGATTGATTAATTTTAAGTAGGTAATGACTCTGAGTACCAGGGTTAATGTAAATTCGCACTCGGCAGACCATATCTTTTTCTGTTTTCAGTTGATGACACAAATTCATCGAACGATGTCCTTAACCGCCGGTATAGACATTGCTGTGTCATATCTTGGTAGTGTTTACGTGGCTGTAGTAATGTGGCTCTACGGATTGAAGAAATTTTGTACCGATATACAATTTTGGCTAGGTTTCAAACCAACACGTTTCTGGACGATAAGTTGGGCATTACTCCCTGTCACGCTTTTTGTGAGTATAAACTGAGTAAAAAAAAAGAGCGAGCCTTATAGTAGTCGCATATGATGTGTAACATCTGACATCTCACCTTGGTAATAAGCAACATTAACACTATATCCAGAAAAAAATGATTCAGGTATTATTTGAAATGATTTTTCGTAACGAAGAATAATTATTTTTAATAAAAATTGTATTTTATTTAATTAATTAACACTAGGAGATTTTTAATTTAATATCACGGGCGCTTATTGGTCAAATCAAATAGCACGCGCATCTCCATCTTCCTGTTACACACTTCCGTTTCTTTTCACGAAATTACTCCCACAGATTGCAGGAAAGCGAGAGGAAAGATGTTACAAATAAAAAAAAAAAAAAAAAAACTTGAAATGTCAGCCCTGCCGTGCGATTCTGTAACCATCTCACCGTGAAAACTTGGGTGAAGTGAGCGTGGAGTGAGCTGCCATTAGGAATTAACACTATTGACACTCCTCACTTCAAGCTCACTTCACTTATGATTTCACGGTGAGATTTTTACAGAATCGACCGGCTGATGTAATTTCAGATGGATATACAACAATCTAAATAATTATATCAGTCGCTCCATGTAAAATTCTGGTATTTAGCTGCATCCGGTACGTACGAGTGGATTGAGAGATCTTTCCAATCCCAACCAAATTATAAGAGGATTTAGGAAATAATTGTGAAAACTTCATGGTAAGGTATAAAATTTGTGAAACCTAAACAAAGAAAGTTAGAACTCATTAACTGGATCTCTCAATCTGGACAACTGAAGAAAAAGCCATAACGCGTATCCAAGAATATACTGCCTATGTGTTTATAATTTGCATTATAATTAATTGTGAAGGATTTGTGAAAGCTGCTAAACAAAATTTCGATTCGTTTCAAAGTCATGCTTAAGATTTATAACGGTTTATATGGATCACTGAGAGTGGACAATTTTCAATTGAGTGATCTTGTAAAACATGACCTAATACTGAAAAAGTATGAATAATTATCATGGTTAGGTTAAACACGACGATGACAGTTTACCCGTATCTGCTATGAATTGTATTGTATTGTTTATAGAGTATAAGTAGAATAGTTAGGTTTTTATATCCACGTGTACGTTAGGTTCACATTGTAAATATTCGTATGCCGCTATTAGCGGCGGATGTGTCCTGAACTTATCCATATATACCAACCAACTTTGTACCTACCATATCCGACGAATAAATGTCTTTGTCTTTGGATTTCCCCATACTGTCCCAGACAAAAAAAAACCTGTCTAATAATTTATACATACTGGGAATATAGGATTGATTTTGAGATTCATTATATTAGTAAGGTGGCACGAAGTAGTTCGAGGAGATCAGAATCATGAAGAAGTAGTTTTTGAGGTATCTTCAATAATATGTTTTTAATACAATTCGTCTATGTTGATGATGTTATTATCTTCGCAATAAAAACCGATAGAAAAATGAAAAAAAAAAAATGTTTCTGAAGTTGCTGGCTTTGGTTTTGTTTCATCATCATCATCATCATCATCAGCCTGCAGCAGTCCACTGCTGGACATAGGCCTCTCCTATTTAAAGCCATTCAAAAAAAAAAAACATTGAGATTCTGAGTGAGTTTCTGTTTTGCTATACAAAACAGTAATGCTTTGACCACTAAAATACTAGCGTTGAAGTGATATAAAATAATCAATAGGATTAGCATAAAAGTATTATTAAAACCTCGATTATGATTTTAAATGTATGCTTGGTCAATCACTATATCAGGAGGATGACACTGAAAGCTCACTTCACCTAAGTTTCCACGGTGATATGGTTACAGAATCGCACTGCTGGACTATTATTATGACAGCAGCGTCAATCTTTGTCACGGCGTGCACCTTTTTGTCATTCGCCGTGTCTTTGTTGCGGCGCCAGTACCTTAAAAGTACATCGTAAGATTATGTAGCCTTAAAAGTGTGACTAGGCATCATGCTTGTAAGTAAGTAATAAAAAAAATATGCATAACTGCGGTTCATAAAATTGTAAAACTAGTAACACTCGGTTGGCTTTTTACAAACTTTTTCTTAGATGCCTTTAATAGTTCTGGGCAGATATGAAAACGGCGTTGTACCTATTCGTTGCAACCGGACAAGAAAAAAAAAAAAAAACGAACGTTTAGAGCCAAAAATATCCTACCGCTATCCTAGCTAATTTATATAAATATAAATGAAATGCTGTTTGTTGCTAACGCATTCCTTAAGAACGGCTAGACCGGTTTGGCTATTTTTTTGTTTTAAAATGATCGTAATAGTCCGAATGAGGGTTTTATGGAAAGAAAAATTGCCGCGAAAATTAGAAAATTCGGAAAAACTTAGTGCTTTTTTCTATGTGATTTTTGTATAAACTCTGATTTTGTATGAACAATGACCATACCTATTGCCTATTTACGTTTACGTATTTTTATTTTATGTCTTTTATGTTATGTCTTTTATGTCTTTCAGGTCAGCTAATACAAACACGACATAACTGAAAACCTAAAAACGGGCCATTGTACTCATCATTATAGACAACTTTTACTAAGGGACTAACCCTGAAATAGCGACACAAAATCAGCTATTCCCTACATTTTAGTTGAGTTATGCAATAGAAACGTTATGTCTAACCCATAAAGTTTGTTTTTATTTAAAATTTGCAACTATCCCGCTCCAATACCTCCTTCATGAATCTGATTTCTTGGTAGTTCGTACCATCTTACCACTATTGCCCTACGATGTATCTCAAAATGAAATCTACATTCCCAGTATCATACTAAATTAAATATTATTTTACTCATAGAATAGAATAGAATACTCTTTATTATGTACACCATATAAATTACAGACATAAATATGATAATAATACATAATTCTTATAGAAATTTTACAAAGGGTGACACAATGGGCGGTCTTATCGCTAAGAGCATCATCATTATACTCTTGGCTTTTTCAGATTCCTGCCAATACCCCACTAGAAATCGAAACTAGTGCAATTTTACACCAGGAACGTTTAATCAAGTGTAATGAGACCGACAAGCTTTCATTAAACTTGACTTACTTCTATGTATTTGGCTTGTATGTTTGTCTATCGATCATTTTCTAAGAATTGCGATTGTAAGGTTTGTTTTTTTTTTAATATATGGGGTTTGGTCAAAATGTCTACCCTAAACGAGAAATTCGTCAAATTGTAAGTTACTCAACAACGGGCTTTTTTCCTTTTTTCTCTTCACCAAAAGGAATTTAACAAAAAAAGTCTCATGAAAATACGTCCACTACAAACTTCATTCCACTTTTTTAAGCTAACTAAATAAAGCACTCGACTGATATTATGGACGTAGATTTTTTCGCCACAGGACGTACGTTGACACGTTATTTATATTAGCCTAGCCCATGTATTAGCCTAATTCACCATTCAAATGAAGTTATGGCCTTTGTAAAGGCAAACTTTGCTGTGTGGTCCTCTGTGGCCGGACCACAGTTTAGTACTCAGATGATATAGTTCTAAATAATACGTACCTAAAGTCTACTTTCATCGGAATATATCTATATTTTTAGTACCTCAAGAGATATCTTTTTAATTAACAATTTATGTGGTCCGGCCGCGAGGCAGTGCTCTCTGGCCGCGCCACCTCTAATTAAATAGAGTATAATGAACTATTAATAAATCAATATCCCGAAAAAAAACTACCTAAAGAGTACCTTGCATACGAGAAATATGGTCCAATAAACCCCTTTAGATAAGGAGTTATTGGTCGTAGAGTGTGGTCCGGCTGGAAAGTATACTCTGCAGCAAGTCAATTTTGCAATATTTAATATTAACTAGCGATAAATCAATTTATATAATAGTACCTTTTCTCTACTCTTCGTTGATAGTTTTTTTTTTTAAGAAACTATTCATTTTGATTAATTAATCTTTAAAGTATGTGGCGCGGCTAGGGAGGATTACTTTCAGCAAATACAGTGTGTCCGGACATGGACTAGCGATATTCTAAATACTTAAATATAAGCTATTTTAAAGTACTATTACACTATAGGCTTGGGTCCAATACACTTCCCCGCTATGTGGCAGCCATTTTGTTTTTTTTGTTGAAATATGCTCTATGCGAGTACAAAAAAAATCATATATCTCAAAGTTTTAGTCATACTGAGATAAAAATAGGCTTATTCGGAAGGCAATAATATTGTCTACCGTCTGCATTACAAAGCAATGTGTTCACAATTCCATAACTTTTGAAAAAAAATGTGAAAGTCGAAAAAAAAATCAAAAAATTATGCAATTCAACCAATAATGGTTAATTACTACAAAAACAACCCCGAGAACTTTTTTATTTTTTATACTAGATCGACAGTTTTTGAGCTACGCTACAATGCAACATAAAATTCACAACTGTATGTTTAATACTTTAAGAGTTATTGTTGTTTGAACATAGCGTATGCGCAAGCACAAAACGTCTTTGTTAACCGCCAGAGTGTCATTTATGGCATTCACTGTATTCCATCTGAGAGCAGGCGAGAAATACTGTTCGTTACTACCGTGAGTAAGCGAGATAGAACGTATTAGTCCACTACCTGAAACAAAATCAGTTTTAAGGACAAATTATTAGTTGGGTTAGTTTAGTTGTCCCTCGCCCTGCGTTGTGATCGCTATCGCTACTTTCACTTACCGTCCGTGCTGTTTACGTGCTGCGTTAGTGTTTTGTATTTAAAAGTGTGATAAAGTATGGCACAGCGTCAATATTCATCGCAACATATTGCTGACATACACTTTGTGTATGGCTTTTGCAATGGAAGCGCAAATTTGGCTGTACAAGAATATCGACGAAGGTACCCTAACAGGCCTACACCGAGTCGCCAAACTTTTATCGACGTGCATTCAAGATTAGCGGAAAGAGGTATTCAAAGAGCTGTTAATGAACGCAATCGCTTGGTATCGCCCGAAGATGAAGAAGAAGTGCTTAGACTAATAACCAATGATCCTAGACTAAGCGTTAGACGGATTTCAGTGCAACTTCGAATGTCTAAGTGGCATGTATGGAGAATTTTGAAAAGAGAAGGGTTACACCCTTATCATTTTCGACGGGTTCAAGACGTGATCGAACCAGATTTTGCTGCGAGATCTGTGTTTTGTTCGTGGATAAATAGAAATTTGAGACAGAACCGTAATTTTTTACAAAGAATACTGTGGACTGATGAAGCCAAATTTACAAGAGCTGGGATTACAAACCACAGAAACGACCATCTCTGGTGCTCCGCAAATCCAAGGGCGGTGCGCCCAAGCTCATTTCAACATGAATTCTCAGTAAATGTGTGGGCCGGCATAATCAACGATAGGCTGATAGGGCCATTGGAATTGCCACCTACATTAAACGGCGCTAGATTTTTAGAATTCTTACAGACACAGTTTGCGGACAGCCTCATGGACCTACCTCTATCATACCGTCGGCGTATGTGGTTCCAGCTCGATGGTGCACCCGCGCATTTTTCTCGAGCAGTGAGAGAATATTTAAATAATAATCTACAGCCGTGGATCGGTCGTGGTGGTGTAGTAGCGTGGCCGCCTCGCTCATCCGATTTGACACCCTTGGATTATTTTTTGTGGGGTCATATGAAACAAAAAGTATACGCTACAGTTCCAAATACCAGGGAAGAACTCGTCGCAAAAATTATGGCAGCCGCCGAAGAAATTAGATCCGATTTGGATTTAATTAGGCGCTCATCAACCCAGGTGGCACAGAGAGCCGTAGTGTGTCTACAAGCTGGAGGTGGCCACTTTGAGCAACTGCTTTAGATATTTTAATCTTCATTTAATATTGGAAAAAACATTAAATAAAATTCAATATGAATGTTATGTTTTTTTAATGATTTCCTGTTTAGGGTTCCGACAAAGGCCTTTTGTGCTTGCGCATACGCTATGTTCATACAACAATAACTCTTAAAGTATTAGACATACAGTTGTGAATTTTATGTTGTATTGTAGCTTAGCTCAAAAACTGTCGATCTAGTATAAAAAATAAAAAAGCTCTCGGGGTTGTTTTTGTAGTAATTAACAATTATTGGTTGAATTGCATAATTTTTTGTTTTTTTTTTCGACTTTCACATTTTTTTTCAAAAGTTATGGAATTGTGAACATATTGCTTTGTAGTGCAGACGGTAGACAATATTATTGCCTTTCGAATAAGCCTATTTTTATCTCAGTATGACTAAAACTTTGAGATATATGATTTTTTTTGTACTCGCATAGAGCATACTTCAACAAAAAAAACAAAATGGCTGCCACATAGCGGGGAAGTATATTGGACCTAAGCCTATAGTGTAATTGTACTTTAAAATAGCTTATATTTAAGTATTTAGAATATCGCTAGTCCATGTCCGGACACACTGTATAACGAAATATGCTTTATTTCTTTATGCCAACGAAAACTGCATAATAAGTACCTTATAAAAAGACCTGGACTTCATCTGTAAACTTTTATTTTTATTACCAACAATGATTTTTAAAAAGGTGCACTTTTTGGTTTTTTTTTACCTATCTACCTAAGAATAGGTAGTTAATTTGACGAAGTAAGTGAAAATTTTGGTTTAAAATAAACAATAAGTATAGGGTAGAGTGCCCTAAGATTGCGCACTTATGAATTAATTGAATATAAGTCACGAAAATAATAAGTTAGCAAAATAATCTTTATTCATTTATATAGACACATTCATGTAATTTATCGACGATAAACTAAATCAAATATTTCGTAACTATTTTTGGAGTAATTAATGAAAACATGAGAAATGGGAAATGCGCAGTCTTAAATCCCCTGAAGGGTAAGACTGCGCAGTGGGATCTTTGAGAGTGCGCATATAAAGATAACTTATTTTAGGTACACAAATCACATTTAAAATGTCCAAAGCCTATGCACGCCAAACATTTTTCATGCCACCATTTAGAACACACAGAACAACCTATCCAATCTTCTGTGATCGGTTCTCTATACACTTCTTTACAACACTATATGACCAATTCTATTTTCGAGGCTGTTTTGCTGGTTTCTTGCATTCTTTTTCAACCTTTTGCTTGCTCAAACTGAAGCTTGTAAGGTGAACTGCTAAGTATTTCAGACTCCTTATGTTTCCTTTTATTTACTGCCTGTCTAGCGTCCGATTTGGGTATTGGCGGTTTATTTCTAGAAGTTGGTAAGTAAAATATATTGGAAGGTAAGTCTGCGCGCGCAGTTTTACGTACCCTGCCGCTGCGCAGCCTTAGGGAATTACTCAAGTTGTAAAGACAAGATCTCTAACGCCATCTTATGAAAACATGCGTAAAATACGTGAGCCGGTACTTTTGTAGGTATAATTTATCGAACAAAAATGATGACCAAATCTTTATAAGTCCATTATCATTTTATGTAATCACTATTTCAAAATGACCAACAATAATATCAAACACGATATTATTGTATAGTTATATCGGAAAAACGATGCACAAATACACAATGCAGTCAGAACAACTCCACATCAGAATCTCAACGAGTATGTTCGTACATGCCACTGAATGAACTAATTTTGTCTGATAAAGGCATCTCAGCCCTTGAAGAATCGGCTCAAACAATGTTAGAGATTGATTCAGGTGTGCTATGTGTTAAAAGTAATGACGACGGTGTAAAATGTACCGGTAAAAAAAATATTACCTACACATTGAATGATTTATTAATATTTGAAATTGATTTAGGCGTTGATTTAAATGACATTCCAGACACTATGACATTACAAGGAAAATTATTTACACTGTTGTCAGTGATTGAGTAATTAAATTACCAAATATTCATCATTACGTCGCTCACTGCAAGCGTCTGGATGATACTTGGGAAACATATGATGATTTAAGTACTAAAGTTACAATGACTAAAAACCAGCAAATTAATGTTCATTGTATTTTATACGCAATATTGTAAATTATAACTTATTTTTATGAAAATGTTTATTTTAAATTTAAGCCTTGCATTTTAAAGTTGGAAAATAACTTCAAAACTTCCTTTATTTGTAATACTGATTGACTATATTTTTAATACGTGGTTTTGGTACACTTTTTTTCAGTGCTATTTCTTGTTTAAAGGATTAAATGCTTAAATTCAAGTTATATAAAACACTTTTCCGTCATGTACAACAATACCTTTTATTAACAATTGTGTTTATATTTCATTATGAAAATATATGTTTGTTTTTCGTATAATTATTGTTTATTTTAAACCAAAATTTTCACTTACTTCGTCAAATTACCTATTCTTAGGTAGATAGGTAAACAAAAATCGAAAAGTGCACCTTTTTTAAAAATCATTGTTGGTAATAAAAATAAAAGTTTACAGATGAAGTCCAGGTCTTTTTATAAGGTACTTATTATGCAGTTTTCGTTGGCATAAAGAAATAAAGCATATTTCGATATATTTGCTGAAAGTAATCCTCCGTAGCCGCGCCACATACTTTAAAGATTAATTAATCAAAATGAATAGTTTCTTAAAAAAAAAAACTATCAACGAAGAGTAGAGAAAAGGTACTATTATATAAATTGATTTATCGCTAGTTAATATTAAATATTGCAAAATTGACTTGCTGCAGAGTATACTTTCCAGCCGGACCACACTCTACGACCAATAACTCCTTAACTAAAGGGGTTTATTGGACCATATTTCTCGTATGCAAGGTACTCTTTAGGTAGTTTTTTTTCGGGATATTGATTTATTAATAGTTCATTATACTCTATTTAATTAGAGGTGGCGCGGCCAGAGAGCACTGCCTCGCGGCCGGACCACATAAATTGTTGATTAAAAAGATATCTCTTGAGGTACTAAAAATATTCCGATGAAAGTAGACTTTAGGTAGGTATTATTTCGAACTATAGCATCTGAGTACTAAACTGTGGTCCGGCCACAGAGTACCACACAACTTTGCTTCGGTGTTTCTTAAAGGTTGTGATAAACTTTGGTTCGATCTCACCAAAACAAAAACACACAAACTAAAATTTCAGTCGCTGGAACCGTTTGTTTATACACTCACAGAACCCGCTTCCGATGTAAATTCTTGCACAATACAGACCAGAGTCAGTTAAAAATGGTTTCATCCAACTCTTTTCTATATATTTCCAGTGTTTCGCAGTACGTGGAGCATATTTGTTAGCCCAATGGGAGCATTCATTAATGAAGTGGTTAGCTGTGGGTTGGGCATCCTTGACAATTTTAATTGTGACTGCAATGAACATAAATTCGATAGCTGGTTTTTTAATGAGGAATGTAAGTAACTTTCATGTTTTAGGTTAATAAATGACCATCCGATGCATTATTAAGGGGGAGGCGCTAGGTAGCCCGCGAAATTCAAATATTATTTTTATTTTGCAATTAGTTTTTTTGCAATTTTCGGGTCATTGTCATGTTGTATATTGAACAAAACATGATTCGCGGGCGTATATGTATTTACAGAATTATAATAATTAAAATCATCAATAAAACCCACTAAGTTCATATAATATTTCAAAATAGTCATTCAATAGGATTATATGAACTTAGAACAGTGGTGGCCCAGTGGGCACGACTTACGTGTTGTAGGTCGTAGGTTTGAACCCAGTCAGGCGTTTTACTTTGTGTAAATTATATCATCACCACTGCTCTCAAAACGGTGAAGGAAAACGTGAGGAAACCGGCATGTCCTAGAACCAAAAATTCGAAGACATGTAACATCTACCAACCCGCACTGGGCCCGCGTGGTGGATTACGGCCAACTCCCTCTCACCGAGAGGAGGCCTGTGTCCCAGCAGTGGGAACATTATAGGCGGATTATGTATATGAACTTAGAGGGTTGTATTGATGATTTTAATGATTATAATTATGTAGTCATATTTGTTACGCTCGCGAAACATACTTTAATCAACATTCAACATGGCACTGACCCACAAATTGCAATAAAAGTAAAAACGGAGTTTGAAGATTTGTATATGGATTTGGCATACCTACTGTCGGCCATTTTTAAAATGGCAGCCACGCTTGAAATCATTTGTATAGAGTACAAGCGTGGCCGCCATTTTCAAATTCGATGGCTGACATCAATGCAAATAGAAAACATAATAAGAACAAACCCTATAAAGTGTCACGTTTCCGAGATATTAACGTTCCAAGCTAGACATCCATATTTTTTTTAAATCTTCTTGCGTAGATGTTTTTTTTTATGAAAAAAAAAAATGTTTGATTAATTTTAACTTTCACAGTGATTATTTCAAACATCTATGCAACAAGATGTTAGCAAAATGGCAGACGGGTAGGTATGCCACGGACCTTCAAACCCCTTACTTTAGTATATATTTGAGGTAGTTCCAATAAAACATATTTAGTTATTTTACTTAAAGCATTCAATGCAAGGCGTTCTGCCCAGGTTCGACTAATCCAGATTCAGTGCCAGGCTGGCGGAAAACCGTGACGATAGCGTTCTATATATGAGCTGAGAAAGCCGCAAATAGATGTACATTTGTACGAGTATTTCACCAAGTGCTTTTAAGCGTGGTTCCGATTAGCTTTCATAAAATGGTTCCAGCCTATGGAGACGCTTTTTTCATTCGTCGAACCTTTCGAATAATGGCAGTATCTATGTATAAAAGTTCGTGTTTGATGCCTTATTAATAACATTGTCTTATCTTTCTAGAATTTAGCCGGTGTGTTTAGATCACATAGAAATTATGGTCCTCCAGAGGTCGAAGATCGAAAACGAAGATTGTATTTCAGTGAATTTACACGGCTAAGAAAATGCAAACATAAATGTTTGATTATAGATGTAAGTCGATTGCTACCTAGTTATTAAATAGAAATATATTGTTTTACAAACACCATAAACTCACGCCTTAGAAAATTTAGAAACAAAATGTGGTGTACTTACAAAGTGTAAGTATACCTACGCGATCGAAATGTAAGGAAGTCTTTTTCATGAAGTTTTGTTCTTGATAACTAATGAAAGCTCATAAAATTCTCTACAACTTTTATTCTATTCTCTTTTTTCCGAATTCTCAACCACTCTCGAGCTACATGCTCCGGGAAAGTAAAAATTTTCAAAATAAAGATTTTTACCAAATGTAATAATAATACACACACACACATACCACACACACACACTCACACACATTTACCTAAACAATATATTATCAGTACGCTGGACTTAATACTATCGATGACAAAAAGAAATAAATTTGATTTTCGCCCTTTTGGCGCTGATAGCAACGTGAGCGTCCGTGGAACTAATATTAGGTCTTTACCTATGAAATCGCCGTTCTGCAGTACTGGCGATTTCAAATCAAAATAATTTTTGTTTGGCTAAGAATTCTAATTTCAAATTAATTTTATTTTAAAAACATGGATTTTTGTTTCCAAAAGTAGTCATTTGTTTATTGATTAGTGTTACATTTTCATCGCATTTCAATCTTTTTCGTCATCATGGATACGTTAAAAATTCGAGTAATTATGGAATATGAGAACCGTCGTGGCAGCAACGCGGCACAAGCGGCACGCAACATCAACGACGTTTACGGAGCTAACACTACAAACCAACGCACCACCTGTTATTGGTTCGCGCGCTTCCGTTCTGAAAATTTCGACCTGAAAAATGTACCTCGCGGTCCTCCGAAGACTTTGGTCGACAGTGATGAATTAAAGGCGATTGTGGAAGCTGATGATACACAATCTACGGCTGAATTAGCAGCAGCTTTCGACGTTAGCGTCAAAACAATATTGGTCCATTTGCGTCAAATTGGAAAGGTAAAAAAGCTTGACAAATGGGTGCCCCACGAACTCAATGATCGCCAGCGCGAAGTACGCGCCGAGACGTGCCTTGCACTGCTCAACAGACACACAAATGAAGGAATTTTGAACCGCATTGTTACCTGCGATGAAAAATGGATTCTGTTTGATAACCGCAAGCGCTCAGCAAGTTGGTTGGATCCTGGTTCAGCACCTAAACAATGCCCTAAACGAAAACTTACCCCTAGAAAAGTGATGGTCACTGTTTGGTGGTCTAGCGCTGGTGTGATTCATCACAGCTTCTTACCAAACGGGGTGAGCATTACTGCAGATGTGTACTGTGAAGAACTGAACACAATGATGGATAAGCTGGCATATCTCCAACCAGCATTGGTCAATCGCTCGTCTCCGCTGCTCCTGCACGACAAGGCGCAACCTCATACTGCACAGCAGACGGTCTCCAAGTTGAAAGAACTGGGGTTGGAAGCTCTCCGTCATCCGCCCTACTCACCAGACCTTGCGCCTACAGACTACTACTTTTTCCAGAATTTGGATAACTTCTTGGCGAGAAAAAAAATCCAATACCCGAGAGGCAGTACAAAATGCCTTTGAAGAATTTTTTGCCTCCCGTCCAGCTGATTTCTTTAAGAAGGGCATCCATAAACTGCCACTGCGTTGGCAAAGATGCATTGATTGCATGGGTGATTACTTCGATTAATACAAATAAAAAATACATGAAAAAAATTCGTTTAAATTTTTTCATACAAAACGGTTATTTCATAGGACCTATTATTAAAGTAACAGAATCATTTCTGTAAAGGTTAACTGAAAATTAATAAGGGCGCGGTCAGATCGCAAGCTATAAACTAGTGGATAGTGTCCTAGTAAAGTTATAGCGCATGACGGTCAGATCACTGAGCTTTAAATATGAGTATAGGCTTAAATCTTAGCCTAAAAACTAGTATAGTTAAGTGAATATCTCCTCGCTCAACTACACTACTTTTACAAGCTGAGTTGTGATCTAAAAACTATTAAGCTATTATGTTGCCATTTCGCTCCAACCTGGTAAATCAAATGGCAATTGTATTATTAAAGCGAGCTATATTGCTTTAAATTTATGCAATAGCCAAAGTAATGCTACATGGTTCACATTTGGTGTTCAATTTGGATGAATTTTTGAAAATTTGCTAATTTGTTTTAGCTAATCAAATCAGAAATTTCTGGCGACAGTAAATTTCTATTTGAAAGTAGTAAATTTAAAATTACTCACTTTCTGAAGTTAATTTTCGACTTTTTCACTTTTCCTAAGCGTGTAGCTCAAAAACGGTTGGAAATTCGGAAAAAGTGTATAGGAAATTTTTATGAGCGTTTTTTTGGTATAAGATCACTTCCCCTTCGACGCACCGTTTTTGAGATTTAAGCGAATAATCCAAAAGTTGGAACTTTGGGGCTCCCTCCGCCTACTCCGGCTCGCCTAGACGTCAAGACTTTTAATATGTTCACTCCCTAAGCACCCTGAACAAGTTTCTGAAGGAAGCGATTAGGTACCTGCTCATGCACTCTATACTGCTCTCACACCTCGGAATCCGTGGCGAACAATTAAAATTGTTCGAAAGTTACCTGAATGGGAGAACTCAACGTGTGGTGGTCGATGAGTGGCTGAGTGATGACTGCAAGGTCAATATCGGTATTCCCCAGGGGAGCATTTTGGGGCCTACCCTCTTTTTAATTTTTATTAATGACCTCTGTCAGTTAAACCTTACAAACGGCAAAATTATTACTTTCGCAGACGATACGGCTCTTATATTCTTTGGAGATACTTGGGAGGAAGTGTACCACTATGCTCAAATGGGTTTCTCACTCGTTATGTCCTGGCTAAGCAATAATTTACTCTCACTAAATACAGAGAAAACTAAATACATAACGTTTACACTAACAAACAGTCACCTCACTCAAGATTCCTTATTAAACATCACTGCACACTCATGTAACAACAGCTCTTCCTGCTCATGCCCAAACCTTGAAAAAGTGGACTCTCTCAGGTACCTCGGGGTAATTATTGACAGGAACCTTAACTTTAATTCCCACATCGATCTGTTGTCCAAGAGGATTGGGAAACTTATCTTTATTTTTAAAAGCCTACGACGTGTTGCAGATGCCAAAGTTCTTAAAACAGTATATTTTGCACTCTGTCAATCTGTACTAAGCTACTGTATTTCTGCATGGGGTGGCGCCCCTAAATCGTTCATGATTAAGGTCGAGCGAGCACAAAGAGCGGTGCTCAAGGTAGCCCACGCTTTACCATTTTTTCACCCTACCACTGAACTCTACGATATGTGCAAGGTTCTTACGGTTCGACAACTGTTTATCGTCCAGACAATATTGCGTAAACATTCTTCCTTACACTATAACGCATCCTTGCACGCCCATAAACGCATTAAGACAAATGTTTGCACTACTCAAATGTGTAAAAGTAGTCTTTCGCGCCGAAACTTTGGTTTTCTAGGCAGTTTTTTATATAATAAACTAAACTCTCTTCTAAAAATATACCCTCTTACCAAAGCTAAATGTAAGAAAGTACTCACCACATATCTATTGGAACTTGATTATGATAGCACAGAAAGTCTCTTACTTGTTTTAAAATAAATGTGTTTTCAGCCTACCTAACACACCTCACATCAAACCACAATACACCACACCATGCCACACCACACCACATCACATCACACCACAACACCACACCACTCCACACCGCACTTCACTTTAACATAGTCTACTATTACAATTATCAATAATAATTTTATTTTGTAAATCTATTTTTTCCATTGGTTTGATTATTGTGTTCTTCTACTAAAGGTTACAATAATTTGTTAGCATTTAAGATTTAATACTAAAACACTTTTTTGGGGGGGGCCTGGTAATCTGTGTGACAGGGTTTCCCTAGTGCAGATACCAGTCTCCCACAAAGGATTTATCTGATGTAGTATATTCATATTTTTAAGGCGCCTTTGTGGAAGAGAAATAAAAATGTTTATTATTATTATTATAACTCCTTTATTGACTGGACGCCTTTTACTCGTGAGGTATTCACGAGTAAAAGGCGTGAGTTAACATATCCACTTCTCTGAATAAAATTTTTGACACGACAGAAGATCCCGAGCCAAGGAAAGAAAGAAAAAGTATTTATTGCGTACAGGAAGGTCACAAACTAAATGAAACGAAATTCAGCTGTTTAATACAAAAGTTCAATACATACTTGACCAAAATGTATGAAACAGCTGATTTTTTTTCGTGATCTCAGAGTGGGTCCCATAGTGAAAGTTGTTCATATTCATGAGTTAATAACTACAAAAAATCATCAATATTAGACTCCGCCAATAATCTGTAAGGGGCCATTCAAGTATTACGTAAGCAGATTTTATGCAATTATTAAACCCCCCCTCCCCCTCGTCAGCAAAAGTAAGGAAATCTATTCCCCCCTCCCCCTCCTAATATGTGTTCAAACCAAAATTGACTAAATTTTGTAGAAGATCCGAAAAAGTGATGAAATAAATACTGCTGACGTAATCACCATCCAGACCCCTGTAAAACTTTGTAGCCTGTAAAATAAAGCATCCAGTATATTTGTCAATTTCCATTTTTGCCATTCAAGTATTACGTAAGCACTACAGGGGGTGGGGGGTGTTTGCTTTGCTTATATTTGATCACATGGGGGGAGGGGGGGTCTGGATGGTGATTACGTCAGCAGTATTTATTTCTTCACTTTTTCGGATCTTCTTCAAAATTTAGTAAATTTTGGTTTGAACACATATTAGGAGGGGGGGGGGGGGGGGGGGGTTAATAGAATTGCTTACTTTTGCTGACGAGGGGGAGGGGGGGGGGTTAATAATTGCATAAAATCTGCTTACGTAATACTTGAATGGCCCCTTACAGATTATTGGCGGAGTCTAATATTGATGATTTTTTGTAGTTATTAACCCCGACTTAAAAGAGTTATAAGTTTGAAGGATTGGTCGTTGTCTCTGCAGGTATAAAAAAATCTTTCATTTTTCAGGAATGGATTGAATGTAGTCATCAAAAGTTAATTCTTGAGAGCACAGTAAGACTTTCATCCAGGCCTTCAGATACATCATTAATGAAAATATACGATGCAAAGACTACGAGCGACGTCAACTTGGCTCCACCATCATGATGAGATCAGCATCCTTGACTTCTGTTCTGTAGATATATGTATATATATTTTTATGAGTATTTATTTGTATCATTTTAACCCGTTTTAGAAATAAGGTATTATAATTCAAAAATAAAATAATAAAAAAAAGTCATCTAGAGTGCGTGTAGTAAACTTAGATACACGTTGAATTATACGCACAGTGAAGAGTTATTGTCAGTTGGTCGGTCCGTGTATTGATTTTATCGATCGTAAAAATACGTTTGTATTTCATAGTAATTCTCAAGGAAACTGAAAAACAAAGCTATTTCTGCGGTGGTTACGGAAAACATGCCATTTCTCATAAACTACTACTTTATTTATTATTATTATTACAATAATTAATATACATAAATTTCAGTTTTAAATATTAGTATATAAAAATACTCAAAAATAAACATTTAAAAATTAAGGTACCACCGGTATCTAGAACAAATTCCAAGGTACGGTCAGAGCTCCAGAGAGAGAACTTCCAAAAATTACGAGCCGTGTCCAGAAGTACCGCTTCCTGAATCAAACTTTTAATCCAGCTGCCCAAACTCAAAACTCAAATTCAGAGCACAATAAAACAACAAACAATAAACAACAAATAAAACAATAAATACCGGCACTTTTGAATAGTCAAGGGGTTATTTAGTCAGAAGGATGAAGCTAGTTGCCCATTCCAAAGCTTCCAAAGTTCCTATGGCTAAGAACGTACAAGAAAGTCCACGGACACTCTTTTAAATCAAAATATTGGTAACACCATTCATGTTAAAATTATACATGGAAAGACGTGCACGTTAAAATCCGTATTAAAAAGATACATAAAAAAACAAACATTTAAACAAATCGTTGCAGCTAATAGGGTCAGTCCCTACTGACGACGCCCGTTTAGGAATATGACGCATGGATCAGCACTATTCAGCTCAATCAGTTTAAAGGGAACTTAATAATCCAACACACACCAGCGAGGCATTTGAGTCAGCATGGCATAGATACTTTAAGCCGATGAAAGATATATCCAGTAAATGGTAGCATTATAGTAGGTACATAGAGGTCACACATATGCTACGTATGCAATTATACAATATCAGGATTGCATTTATACAATTTAAGAATAGTTTTTAGAATCTTCAGCAGCTCCATAATATTTTAGAATGCTAAAAAAATACTTTATGCGCCCTTGTGGCGCAGGACCAGCGTTGCACCATGTAATCCCCAATTTATAATATGCTTAGGGGCATTTAACGAGAGCCTCCTAAGGCGTCGGTCCAGGTTCTTGGCTTGACGTCTCACGACTATCAGCATTAAGATCGCTGAGTCCAGATCTCACATATCAACAACCTCGCGAGCCAAGTCATCAAGATACGTGATCTGTTCATTGTTGTCGGCTTTCACGATGTTCCGGTTATGCGGGGCACTTATTATAGCAAAAATTGCGCGCTTTATTCGATCCGCCACCACTATACCAGGCTTAGTGGCAAAAATAGTTCAGTCAGCGATCATGGATCGAGCCCAGTACAATGTGATATTTCCACTTTCGACAACTGGGTCGGGCACATATCTGTAGTACGGCACTTCCAATTCCACAAAACTGTATGTCAGAACGAGTTTTTGATGGATAATCCTGACTACAAAGTTGTGTTTATGCCAGTACTCTTCATTTCTAGATGACCAGGGAGAATGTGGCATGCCCGACAGATGTTAACTGTGCCATCTTTCACAATAAATCTCCAGTAATTGTTTGTCAAGACAACTTCGTCTATTATTGCACAGAAAAAACCTTCAATTTCTCCAAAGAGGTCACCGAAACGCAAATATGTCTTTGTCCAACGAGAGCAGGCTGAGGCCCTCGTCCACCGCGACCGTGTCTCGATGCATCCCATAGACATATATATATGGACTGGAAATACCTACGAAAAAAGGGTGCCTACCTACAACTCATATTGTCTCAAAAAATGGCTGCCATTGCTAGGGTTGTATCAATCAAGGAACATTGGTGTTACTATAACGAGTATCGATACTAAATACGAGTCGTACTAGTTATCACGTTTGGATCATAATATAGTATACTAACTTATAGTCCGTTCTAACTAAGGTTGCCTACTTTATAGTAACGTATCCTAGTTTATTTTCGATAAACATACTTTATAATTTTGCATAAAAATACAGTATGCGAAAATACTTTATTTCTAATCTTTTGTTATGCGTAAAAGACTCATATGAACTACTTATCGATAGGTACAGACGCCAGCACATCAAGCTACCCGAAACTGTCAAATTATCGCAATCAACTTTCTTCCCTGAAAATAAAATTAATGCCAAGTGTTTTTTCAGCACAGAATTAAAAAACGATTTTTAATTGCATCACGTTTACGTATTAAAGTGAAGGAAAACAGCGTGAAGAGATATGTATCCATATGCCCAAAAATAGGTGCTTTCGCATATTATACCTTTGGGTTGGAAGGCCAGAGAGCAGTAGTTTCTGTTTGGTATGCGGACCCTAGTGAAAAACAAGATAATCACTAGGGTGAATGAATAATATAAACTTCCCATCACATTCTCCGTGAATGGGATGGGATGCTTATATTATTGTGTTAATGAGTGGTGGAGTAAAAATAAAATAAAAGTATTTTTTTTTGCCTTTGTTTATTGGTATGATAATGATTAACAAATATAACGTTCAATTATCGTTCAAATATAACGTTTGATTAGTAAAATAGGCTTACAAAAGTAATACTTTGCGAATGCGATGCTTTGGGCATCTTTTGTGATTGGTCCAAGGCATTCAATTGTATTCTTCATGAAACCTTAATCAGGAAACTTCGCCACTACGGAATCCGGAACCCTCTCTGGATCTTCTCACTTCTTACTTCAGTGATAGGATTCAGAGAGTTGATGTTAACGGGAAAAGGTCACCCGGATCTGTAGTAAGAATGGGGGTCCCCCAGGGCTCAATACTTGGACCATTTTCATTTATTATTTATATCAATGACTTGCATTACCTCATAAAGGATGAACATGATATAGTGTTGTTTGCAGATGACACTTCACTTTTATTTAAACTCAAACGTCAACAGCTGGTTACTGACAGTATAAATAGTGCCCTCGCAAAAGTAGTAAACTGATTTAATGTTAATAATCTACTTCTTAACGAAAAAAAAAACGAAATGTATTAAATTTACGATACCAAATGTTACACAAGTAGAAACTAGTGTTCTCATAAAGGGTGAAGAGTTAAAACCCGAAAATACCACAGTATTCTTAGGCATAACTTTGGATGCCAAGCTTCAATGGGGCCCCCATATAGATAAATTGTCAAAAAAACTTAGCTCTGCAGCATACGCCGTTAGGAAAATTCATGACTTAACTGATTTAGAGACAGCCCGTTTAGTTTACTTTAGTTATTTTCATAGTGTGCTGTCATACGGTATTCTGTTGTGGGGAAATGCCGCCGATATTCAGACAATTTTAATTTTACAAAAAAGGGCAATTCGTTCCATTTATAAATTAAGTCCCAGACACTCCCTCAGAGACTTTAAAGAGATTAATATAATGACTGTGCCTTCTCAGTACATTTATGATAATCTTTTGTATGCACATAAAAATATAATCTGTTTAAAAATACAGTGATATATATAATATAAATACTAGGAACAAACACAAATTTGTTGTTCCTACAACAAGGCTGACGTTTCATAAGTGCCCATGTTGGTTTATGTGAAAGAAAATATTTTGATTTTGGTGCTGTGAACCACGGGCCGGACCTAGCAAGGTAAATCGGAGCTAATAAGACGCAGGACTATTTATGTTAACATAGCAGAATATACCGATATCGTTCCAGCGGAGGAACTAGTTCCGGAAACTATTAGGCAACGGTACAACACTATTCTATTATGACATATTATTGTAAACAAACGAATGAATTAACAAAATAATAAAAAGGTCTGTTATACGGAAATTCACTCAAATATCAATACTTTAGCCATAAATTCATGATCGCGTTACAATTATATCATCGAATGTCTATTATTGTATGTGTTATTGCATGAAAACCGGCTGCTAACCTGTGCAAAGAAAGTTGAGGTTGATTTTCATTCTTCCTTGCACCACACTTCACAATACAACACACAGGCATGTTGAATTGCTGTTTTTCAACATTTACATGCAGTTTTAAAGGTAAAGTCCTCGTAATTTTCTCGCAAATCTCAATAATACAAAAAATAAACAACCATTTGACAGCTGAACTACCACGAAACTTGGCGACAAAGATGGCTGCTCTGGCACCTACCTACAACCGTGTATAGAATAACAGGGCATCTCCTGTTTATATCCCATCTCAATGATGCATCCCCACTTCAGCTCCTTAGAAATATTCCCTGAGACTGCATATCTTGCGTTTCTGCAGGGTCTTAGCATTAAAAAAGCCTGAACCTCCACACGTCTCACGGGACATACAGTCTCATTACCGATCACACCACATTCATTAACCACGGTGATTGGTAATGAGACTGTATCGATATGCCGTCAGCAGCTTACGGATCCTCCTGTCCAGGGCATCGAGTTCGGAGTCCATTTGAGTATGCCGAAAAAGTAGATCAAAACTTTGTTTACACCTGATAAAAGAATATTAAATACTTTCTTGAGGCGCTTAAAGAATCGATCCTCCAACGATTACTTCATGTCGATAACATTGAAGCCCGAAGCTTCCGACATACCCAAATACAGGTATTATAGGTTTTGAAAGCGGAGACAGCTCCAAGGCTTGGAATGGAATCCGAGAGTGGTGTTGCTACGGATTACGGGTTCTACTTCTACTTCTTCTTCTTCCCTTATTTTACATGCATAACTGCACATGTGTCTACTTATTTTTATTTTTGACTTAAAAAAAAGTCATCATATTCTCAAGTATGAAATCCAACGCAATGTTTTTTTCATCCTAATCCTTTCGTAATGTTTAGCGCACTACACCATTGTTTAGCGGTGTACAAAATACACCTTCTTTCCACTTTTCATGGATATGGTGCCAATTTAGTCTCCAAGTTAAAATGTGTATTATCATCGGACGGACGAACAGACGGACATGACGAAATTATAAGGGTTCCGGTTTCGCCATTTGTCTACGGAACGGTAAAAAACACAGTGAATGAAAGTAATCGATTTAGATCAGCTCTAAATCGATTACTTTTTTCCAACGCCAGATGATTTTATCCGAGGAATGACTTTGAATTTTTGACAGTGCTTCCATACAAAATCTGTCAGACGTCAATTTTATTCCACGAATACAAAATTGGAATTGGATATCTGTCAATTTAAAAATCAGCCCTTAGATAAACAAGAATAGACACGGAGTACCTGTGACCTCCTTCCTGCTCTATCATTAGATTCTAAACTCAATCTGGGGCCCCATGACCGTGAACAAATGCAAACTAAGATGCGTCACTTCGTATTTAGTAAGGGTATGAAACAACGCAGGGTTACTGCTTTACGATGCAAATAATTTATTTATCTCGAATCCCTTTTAACTATAGTATGTAACAAAACCATGAAGAGGTTTTTTCACGTATCCTCTCTAGAATACGTGTAAAAAAACATCTTTAAACAACTCTTCGTTTGACTGAAGCTGACGACTGAAACTCGTGGTTAAGCGAGGAGCGCGTGGCTAAGTAATAACAGCCACATGGGCTGATCGATCAGCCCATGTGACTGTTACGTTTGCCGCGGACGGTCCGTGGATGGGTGACCATATTTACGTACCAACACCCCTCCGTGGCTCTAAGAGCACGTTAAGCCGTTGGTCCCCTCTGTTATTCTGGATGGATCTTTGACAGTCGTTACGGGTCGTCAGAAGCCCGACAGTCTGACAACCAGTCTTGTCTTACCAAGGGGTATCGTGTTACCTAGTGACTAGGTTGTAGAGATGAAAACAGAATTGCACTGCAGATGTGAGATGCGAAGTTGCGATCAGCCGTGCGATTCCGTAACCACCTCACCGTGAAAGCTTGGGTGAAGTGAGCTGTCGTTCGCTAGGGATTAACACTGTTAAGTGCTCACTTCACTTATGATTTCACGGTGAGATTTTTACAGAATCGACCGGCTGTTTCTCGTGGTTGTGTCCTGGCTGTCATCAGTGGGATGACACTGACAGCTCACTCCACGCAAGTTTTCACAGTGAGATTTTTACAGAATCCACATGCTGGTAGGAGATTCTTGTCTTGATCCATTTTAACTCTTAGGTGTAGCCATTTTAAAAGGTAAATTAATAATATAACGACCTTCGGGATCTCGATGAGTCTGAAAGGCTTTGCCAATCTTCACTGGAACGAGCAAATCCTTAACCCTTCGTATTTGCCAAGGGTTATGCAAATGAATTACAAGGTTACTGTTATAAGATGCGACACTATGAGATTTATGTAAGCTCCTTGGTGTACAATTATTTAGTTTGGCAATAATAGCAACCTGTTTAACCATTTATGAGGCTCTGTCCATATATTGGACACCATACATTTTGAATTTTCGCGGTTAAACTAAACGTTTGGCAAATGCAGCAGTAC
Organism: Eremobia ochroleuca; assembly: GCA_949629135.1. Classification (NCBI taxonomy): domain Eukaryota; kingdom Metazoa; phylum Arthropoda; class Insecta; order Lepidoptera; family Noctuidae; genus Eremobia; species Eremobia ochroleuca. The sequence continues at coordinate 14,193,585 of OX451384.1, read as the reverse complement.
AGCCGGTCGATTCTGTAAAAATCTCACCGTGAAATCATAAGTGAAGTGAGCTTGAAGTGAGCAGTGTCAATAGTGTTAATCCCTAATGACAGCTCACTCCACTCTCACTGCACCCAAGTTTTCACGGTGAGATATATTACTGATCGTAAATAGAAAGCGCTGGCTTAGTAGCCACAGTTTATTTTCTTACACACTGAAAACCATTGAGATGGGATATAACAGGAGATGCCCTGTTATTCTATACACGGTTTATAGGTAGGTGCCAGAGCAGCCATCTTTGTCGCCAAGTTTCGTGGTAGTTCAGCTGTCAAATGGTTGTTTATTTTTTGTATTATTGAGATTTGCGAGAAAATTACTAGGACTTTACCTTTAAAACTGCATGTAAATGTTGAAAAACAGTAATTCAACATGCCTGTGTGTTGTATTGTGAAGTGTGGTGCAAGGAAGAACGAAAATCAACCTCAACTTTCTTTGCACAGGTTAGTAGCCGGTTTTCATGCAATAACACATACAATAATAGACATTCGATGATATAATTGTAACGCGATCATGAATTTATGGCTAAAGTATTGATATTTGGGTGAATTTCCGTATAACAGACCTTTTTATTATTTTGTTAATTCATTCGTTTGTTTACAATAATATGTCATAATAGAATAGTGTTGTACCGTTGCCTAATAGTTTCCGGAACTAGTTCCTCCGCTGGAACGATATCGGTATATTCTGCTATGTTAACATAAATAGTCCTGCGTCTTATTAGCTCCGATTGACCTTGCTAGGTCCGGCTCGTGGTTCACAGCACCAAAATCAAAATATTTTCTTTCACATAAACCTACATGGGCACTTATGAAACGCCAGAAGCTAGATGCACGGTTCCAAATGGTGGTTTCCTATGCAGAAGAACCAGCGAGAAACTCCACGGTTACTCTTTTAAAAACAATTGGCTTTTACAATGTCTTCTATTTTTTTAAGTACCTGGTGCTTGTTGACAGGCCTACACTGTCCTCCCCTACCTATTAACATTGTAAAAGCCAATTATTTTGAGTAACCGTGGAGTTTCTTGCCGACTCTTCTCCATCGAAACCACCAATTGGAACCGTGCACATAGCTTCTGACGTTTCCTATTGATTTTAGTTTCATATGCTAATATAATATAGCTGTAACCAAAATTATTTATTGATAAAAATACTTGCACTTTTTATAGGTTTCCTAAAAAGGAAGGACTAAAGAAAAAGTGGTTAGAGGCTATTGGTGAAGAAAATATTAATCCCCGACATAAAGAATGGTACCTCTGTTCACTTCACTTTGAAGAAAGCTGTTTCAATAGAACACTTGATGTAATGAGATTACATGATAACTCTGTTCCCACAGCATTTTTGGTAAATGTGTATTAAAATGATTGATTAATAATAGCCTGGCCGTTTGGCCTGAAATAAATAAATAGATATATATTAATTACATATATAAAAATAATAATAAATAAATAAATCATATTCCACAACTTTCACACAACGCCATCTAGTCCCAAACTAAGCAGAGCTTGTGTTTATTTTATTTTTACTCCACCACTCATTAACACAATAATATAAGCATCCCATCCCATTCACGGAGAATGTGATGGGAAGTTTATATTATTCATTCACCCTAGTGATTATCTTGTTTTTCACTAGGGTCCGCATACCTAACAGAAACTACTGCTCTCTGGCCTTCCAACCCAAAGGTATAATATGCGAAAGCACCTGTTTTTGGGCATATGGATACATATCTCTTCACGCTGTTTTCCTTCACTTTAATACGTAAACGTGATGCAATTAAAAAGTGTTTTTTAATTCTGTGCCGAAAAAACACTTGGCATTAGTTTTATTTTCAGGGAAGAAAGTTGATTGCGATAATTTGACAGTTTCGGGTAGCTTGATGTGCTGGCGTCTGTACCTATCGATAAATAGTTCATATGAGTCTTTTACGCATAACAAAAGATTAGAAATAAAGTATTTTCGCATACTGTATTTTTATGCAAAATTATAAAGTATGTTTATCGAAAATAAACTAGGATACGTTACTATAAAGTAGGCAACCTTAGTTAGAACGGACTATAAGTTAGTATACTATATTATGATACAAACGTGATAACTAGTACGACTCGTATTTAATATCGATACTCGTTATAGTAACACCAATGTTCCTTGATTGATACAACCCTAGCAATGGCAGCCATTTTTTGAGACAATATGAGTTGTAGGTAGGCACCCTTTTTTCGTAGGTATTTCCAGTCCATATATATATGTCTATGCTGAAAACCGGTGACAAGACAAATCTGACAGTAACACTAGAATTTCGAATACAAACATTAATGTTCCAAAAAGGTGATATTAAACAACGATTCGTAACATAGTCACAGAATCACACGGCAGGTCTTGGAAAAAAGTGAAAAACAGAGTGTGTCAAATGCACCATGTTATGCACAATTTTATACTTGAGAAGTGTCCAATATGTGGACACCATATTTTTTTAAGTAAAAAAAAAAATATAGCTCAAAATTTTCAATAAATATTAGTATTAATATCCCAGTGTTTTATTTTTAACATACAAGCCTGGATCTTCTGTCCTATAAAGGGTTAAAAGTGCATAGTATAATCAGCCTTTAACATAATACAAATGATTTCAAGCGTGGCCGCCATTTTCACAATGGCCGACAGTAGGTATGCCAAATCCATATACAAATCTTCAAACTCCTTTTTTACTTTTATTGCAATTGGTGGGTGAGTGCCATGTTGAATGTTGATTTAAGTATGTTTCGCGATCGTAACAAATATGACTACATAATTATAATCATTAATATCACCAATACAACCCTCTTAGTTCATATACATAATCAGCCTATAATGTTCCCACTGCTGGGACTTGGGACACAGTCCTCCTCTCAGTGAGAGGGAGTTGGCCGTAATCCACCACGCGGGTCCAGTGCAGGTTGATACATGTCACATGTCTTCAAATTTTTTATTCTAGGACATGCCGGTTTCCTCACGATGATTTCCTTCACCGTTTTGAGAGCAGTGATGGTGAAATCATTTACGCCAAGTAAAGCCCCTGTCTGGGTTCGAACCTACGACCCACAACTCGGTAAGTTGCGGCCGTTACAGCTGGGCCACCGCTGCTCATAAAAAAATAAAACGTATATACGTTTTATTTTTTAGTACGATCCTGTAGATATTCGAAGAGGGGCCCGTAGCTAAATAATAACAGCCGCACGGGTCGATCGATCAGGTTAAGCTACGCTTGCTGCGGTTGGTCTTTGCATGGGTGACCATCTTTACGTACCCAGACCCCTCCGTGCCTCGGAAAGCACGTTAAGCCGTTGGTCCCGGCTGTCATTCATAGATCTTTGACAGTCGTTACGGGTAGTCAGAAGCCCGAAAGTCTGACAACTAGTGTTACCTAGGAGTATCGTATTACCCAGCAACTGGGTTGTGGTGGTCAGATAGGCAGTCGCTCCATGTAAAATACTGGTATTCAGCTGCATCCGGTTAGACTAAAAGCCGACCCCAACATAGTTGGGAAAAGGCTAGGCAGATGATGATGATGTAGACATTCGAAGTGATGAATAATTTCATGTTGATTTGAGAAATAAAGCAGTAAAGTAATTTTCGAAGTCCAAACATTTCGTCATGAGTTCTGCTTGTGAACAGACAATTCTACGTATTAACCTGTTCCAAGAGATGCATGAGTACCTCCCGATTGTCCAGAGACTACGTTCTAACAAATGAACGCGTTTTTATAAAAAAAAATAGCAACATCATTCAGCCAATGGACAAACAGCATAGACTCATCAAACGTAGACGGATGATTTGGTGAAAGTCGTGGGAATCCACTGTATGCGCGAGGCATATAATTAAATATGATTAAAAGTAATTTGGATAGTAGCAAGAAGCGTTCTGTAGTTTCTGCCTACCCCCATGGGAAGAAGGCATGAGCTTATGTATGTATGTAAAAGTAATCTTAATTTTACGCGGAAAAAGTAGCGGGCAGTAAGTAGCTATTGACAAATAAATACTAATTCACGGGTATCCATGTACAAAATAGTTAGCGAAATAAAAAGTGCATTAAATTCTCCAAATACACTAGGTTTGGTTCTAACAGACAGGCTTTTAGTTTGGTACGGGTCGCCTTATATCGGACACCATACTGCTTTAAGATAAAAAAAAACAAAATTATTTGAAAACGATGGACTTGCAGATAATACAAATAAATAGGAGGTAATACTTACTTACAGCCGGTCGATTCTGTAAAAATCTAACCGTGAAATCATAAGTGAAGTGAGCACTTAATAGTGTCAATGATTACCATTACGGAATGACAGAGCTCACTTCCCGCTCACTTCACCTAAGTTCTCACGGTGAGATTTCTACAGAATAGCACTGCAGGTCACAAGGTCACACCATTACATAATAACAAAAATTGTTTGAATTTGTAGTTACTCAGAAAATAATTTAAGGGAAAATAAATAATTAATTAGTCGGAAAAAGTTAATTAGTCGGCGTCGTCTCTAGGAACACAGCAAAGAAAAGCCCCATAAATATTGGACTCATTCTACTTTTGAGAATTTTTCGGTATCACTTGATTGAAATCTAAATAAAAATGATAACACTTAAATCTTAATAAAACGGGTAAAAAGCCTATGATGCGTAGTACCTACGTACGAGTTTCCCTTAAAAACTTGGGTGGATAAATCGTTCGAGACTAGTGCTGCCACGAATATTCGGCCTATTGGGTTACTTTTTTAATATTCTCATTTCAGCATAATGTTACGTACTATTCGGCCGAATACCGAATACCAAATCATGAAATACAAACGCGCAGATTATTCAAAAATGTATTTACTTTATTCACAATTTTTACATTTAATTCTTAATAAAAGCGTGTTAAAAAGGTAAGTTGTGATGAATGAAATAACGCTTTTCCTTATATACTATACCTGCTTCTAAAAATAGCCTCTAAATATAAACTAATGTCGGAAGACAGTACTTAGATAAATCTTACCGACTTCTGTCAGACTTGAATACTATTTTGCGTTTGCTGACCACTACTTGTGGGTAGCGGTAAGATAGGCCATCGATCTAGGCGAATAGTTTTAAAATAATGCATGTTGTAACAAGATCTACTCGCACACTAAACAAATATACCTGCGGCGTCGCTACCACACGCATCAGACAGTTCGTAACCGTAACCTATTCCTGCCTATCCTCACTGTTCCTCGCAAAATCTACACAAATTTTGCCGTACATTCGCCGAATAATTGGCACTATGGCTGAGAGCGTGACCGAATATTCAGTATTCGGATTTCGCCAAAATGACTATTCGTGGCATCCCTAGTCGAGACACAGTGGCGCGCCCTTCAAATCACAATGGCGCCCGCATCCTAGCGCAAGGACTACTAATTGGATGAGGAAAAGTAATTATGAACGGTAAGTCTGGTTAAGGTCAAGAGCACAGTCATTATCGCTTTTAGTTCATTTTGCTGCTGTTCCTGTCAAAGTCAAAGCATTTATTTCAAATTAGCACATAAAAGGCACTTTTGAACGTCAAACATTACAACAAAATAGAATTGATTCTACCCCTTCCAAAAGGTAGTTTTCGTATACAGAAGAATGGGTAAGAAACTCCACCATTACTCTTTTTTTTTTACATTATTTTGCATACTCTCTTCATATACCAATATGCCAAGACGATGCACATAAAATAAAATTACTATATCACAATAGGTAAAAGAATTAAAAATGAAACGATTAGGTAAGTAATAACTTAGGGTGTGAGTTGAAGTAATTACAGATTGTCAAAAATCAATGTCAAAAAAATATAAATTTTACAATTAAATTAGCAACCAGTTTGATCGATTGTCCTATGGAGCAGGACATTTCCACGTCTGCCCGGGTATCCTTATAGAAAGCGACTACACCGACCATTGCAAGTTCAGACGAACCCGCGACTAAACGTCGTCGGCCGAACTCGTAACTGTCGCGTTCATTTTATTCAGTGACCCCGAATGCGTCATCGATCTGCATGTCGATTCTGTGAAAATCTCACCGTGAAAACTTGCGTGGAGTGAGCCGTCAGTGTCATTCAACTGATGCTAGGGATTGACCAAGCAAACATTTACAATCGTAATTTACGCAGTAAATATTAGGTTGTTCACATCAAACGTGTGGTGGCATGTAGCGCGATATTTCGAGAACGGATGCATTGCACAACCTGTTGTAATACAAGAGTATACATTGGCAAAAGTCGTGTTTATTACTGAATTTCAATTCTAAATTTACTTCAAAGTGGATGAAGAGCAATTAAAAAATTCAATCGACGACTATCAGCCGAGGATTTTTATTAAGTTTGGTGGGGGTCTTGGCTGGACTGTGAAGCAAATACACAAACAGCTAGTGCAATTATTAGGTGGTCAAGCTTACAGTCAACATATGTGTAATCGTGGGTGACTCGATTTAGGAAGAATGAATGAGTTTGGAGAAAGAGGAGGGGGTGACCACAGAGAATCAACAGACTGGGAGCACAGAAAGCATGAAGTTGAGGAACTCTTGAAGGATCATAAAGGTTATTCAGTGCGTCAATTTCAATTTCCCAGCGGTTAAACTTGCCAATCAGTTCAGTTTGAATTATTTTGACAGAAATTCTACATTTGAAAAACTCGGTAAGTGGGTACCACACAGTTTGACTGAAAATGAAAAAGGTCATCGACCATTGGCTGTCAAATGTAACTTATCTGAATGTAACAAACACCCTGCTATGCTCAAGAAAACTCGGGCCATCGATGAAACTTGGGTGTCCCCGTATACACCTCCGGACCGAAATCAACGAAGGTTCTGGCTGGGGATAAATGTTTACGAGAGGAAGAGGATGCTATTCGTAGCATTGGATTATAACGGCATTGCATTTTACAGGCTTCTTGATTAAACAATCACTGCCTTATTGTATGTTTCTATACTAAATGAAGAAATCCCAGAATGGATGAACAAACAAAAGTGTACTCATACTGTAGTCCTCCAAGATAACCCCCACTCGCACAGCAGCGGTATAGCTACAGAATTTAAAAAAGAAAAAAAATATATAAGTCTTTAGACACATCCCCCTTACTCGCCTGATTTAATGCGGTTGGACTCCGGCTGCTTTGGTGAATTAAAGAGGATGTTACGAGGAAAAACGTGTGATGATTGATAACAATTTATAAATTCACTAGAAAACATAATCACACTAAGTAAAGAAAATCAAAAGTTCAAAAGTATGCAGAAACTTCCAGAACGTTGGAAGGCAGTAATGGATGGCGAGGGAAATTACGTATAATTTTTTACCACACAATTTAATAATAGTCTCTTGTATGTCAAATACATGCTTTTTTTTCTTGCCACATGTTTGGTGTGAACAACCGAATACATTGCTCCTTAATCAGTACCTAAGTATGTCGCTAAGTGACTAAAAAAGCAATGTAAAAATCTCAAAACGATGCTTTTATGCGGTGCATGGCGTGGTACGGCCGCTGCATCTTGCGGTGAGTCAGTGATGTGGCTATGTATGTAGATCCACTAACGTAGGCTGTCGACAACAATGTCGATTAGCCAACGAATATATTGCTATTAAAGTTCATTTTACAATTTTTTAACCGTTTTAACCCGATCGGAATACCTAAAAAAATGCCGTTTAAATCCGGTTGTTTTTTATATAATAATAATAATAATTTCATTTATTTCAGGTCTGTGACCCATATAAAACAAAAATAGATAAAAATACAAATACAAAACACATAAATTATTGCTCGGCTAGCCAAATCCAAAAGGTCAGAATTACTTCATAAACATTAATTAATTAATTAAATTAAATTAAATTAAATAGTCAAAAGTCAAATACACAATCGATAAGGAATAAATTAATAGATATCAAATTAAAATTATCATATTATAAAAATAAAAAATCCAGTTACAAAATGAGCAATTACAAAGTGATTAAATGTCAAATAAGGATAAATGTCAAAATAGGATAATAGCTATTAGACCTTAGCAACATGCCGGTTACAACAGTGCCTCATATAGGGACAATCTTATACTTAGTTTTTTCTCTATATACTTACTTTTTTTTTAGCTACATGTTTTTGATTTATAATATTATATAATATTTTCTGGACATATCGGTTTTTATTTATTTTATTTTCAGCACCCCAAGCTTTTTTTAGTACAATACTAAATGGGGGAATCGATGTTTCCGATTTAGTCAATCACTAGCGTATATGTAAAATAAATGTCTTTTGCACAGCACAACGATAGCGTTAGCGACAGATGTTTTTGTGTGAGTAAATTGTACGGTGCATGGTAAATGCACGCTGTATTTGATGAGTTCAAGTTTACAATTATTGATTGTGTAGTACTCTCTGATTCATGAATTGCGTGTGTGTGCGCGACTTCGTATCTATTACTTTTACTGAACTGCATGTGTAGTAGTGGCGTGTGGAAGGGGACACTGGTGACACTGGGTTTCGATACATTTTCCCGGACATATCTCCTTCTTTCTTATTTATATCTATGTACATATTTAGCCAATGCGTCTAATACAACATTTAATGAACTGGCTGGCTGATGCTTAGGCCATTTATACAACGTGTAACGTTAAATGCGCAAAACCTCAGACATCCCAACTGATTTTTAATTCAATTGACCTATTTCAGAGAGAAAATAAATCATTAAAAAAATTGTAAAGGTTTTATGTGCTGTTTTAGTTTTACTGGCCATTCTGATTGTTCCTTGCGTCCGCGACGACGCTTTACCGAGGGAGGAGTCGTCACCGGGCCGCTGCGCCGCGCTGACATTGGCTTGCTTGACCTATTAATAAATAGACACGGCAACGTTTTTAATGAAGATTTTTTGAAAAATGTGATCTATATTAAAAAGTGGTTTAATTAATTCTGCTCGTTATTCTGATCAAACTATTTTCAGGTTTTGCGCATTTAACGTTACACGTTGTATAGTAGGGTGAAAATGTGAGTTAAAAAAGGAATTTTTAAACAGGCAATCATTTTGACAAGTTACTGTTATTTTAACATAATAGATTATTTTTTTCAACCTGTAATAAACGTTGAAAAAAATAACGAGCATTCATGTTACTTTTCGATTGCAGTTGTTAATTTTTAAACGTGAACAGTAATAAAAAGAATATTGGTCAGTTACTTAATCCTACATTCAACAATGTCAGTAGGTACAATAAATATTCAAGGAGGCAGTTAGGTAAATAGTTCGGCAGTCCATAGTTTAGGTTGGAATTGTGATCAACCACGCGCGAGCAGAATAAGTCGCAGTAACTTTTTTTTTTTTTTTCGCTGAGAAATGACATTACGCATCTCCGCTCGTCGGGGGACGGAACGGAGTATGTGGGACTCCCTGCCAGAGTGGCAGTATACCCACTAAAACTCAGCGGTGTTCCCTCATCGCCTTGATGGGGGGGTCATGGGAATCCGGCTCAGCCTTTGCGTCCACAATCCCTCCGGCGCATGCCCGCCTAGCTGGCGGGCCCTGCATGTCCCCCCGGGTGGGGGGCTACGGGATGGGCCGGGAACTCCTGGCCATTCCCGTCCGGCACTGGTGGAAGCCTGTGCAATGCAGGCGAGGGTGAAACCCCCGCACCCGTCGCCTGCTGGCTTCCACCTGGGAGGAGTCGGAGATGACTGTCATACTGACGTCTTCTTCGACCCCTCCTCCGCCTTCGGAGCGGTGCCGCGAGAGGGTCTTCCTCCCGCACGCGCTCCGCTGCCTCCTTCTGAGACATGACGTGTTCGCAGAAGGATGAAGTCGCAGTAACTAAGCCAGGCCACCCCCCGACCAAGCTTAGGTCAGGTTAGAACTGTGACCAAAAGCGCGTGAGCCGAGCGAGCGCTACTTCCAAGTTAAATTTCTCACCAACTAACTCCGATTTGTTAACTGCCCACACGCAACTGCCCGTAAGCCATTTTACTGCTTAGTATTCATATACTTACACATTTAAATATTTTTATGACTCATTTTCATTTAGGTTACTGCTCAGTTTTTCTGCCAAATTTGTTAATAAACATGCATTTTGTAATTTACATATTTTTCAAAATTACAACTAACAACCTGCCTTTTTAAATCAATCACCAATCAATCAATAACCAATATAAATGTCTGGGCTAGGCAAGTAGTTAAACGTACGCGATCCAAGTCATTAGCCTAGTTGTTTGATTGAATAGCCAAATATCATTCAGGCCACTAGTTAGATGGCACCCGTTTAGTTAAAAGGCTAGGCAGTTCACTGATTGGCTGATTAAGCTAGTTGGCTGCGACATTTATATTGTTTGGTGACCCCGAACGCGTCGTTGCGACGTCAGAGGGCACCGTCCCGAACTAATGTGTGACGTACGATCGCGTATTCACGCGACCAGTGGTGGTTAGGACGCGGGTTATGAGGACTGACCCAGCGTCCTAACTAAAAAGAGATCGTCGAGCGAGTACGCGACCGACACGCGGTCGTTTGTATGAATTATAAATAATAATAATATTCCACAACTTTCACACAACGCCATCTAGTTCCAAACTAAGCAGAGCTTGTGCTATGAGTACTAGACAACTGATAAACATACATATATATTTCTAAATACATACATATTCTAGATAAATTACACCCAAACAAAGAACAAGTGATCGTGCTCATCACCCAAACATTTGTCCTAGGTGGGAATCGAACCCACGACCTTGCGCATAGCAGTCAGGGCCACTGACCACTAGACCAACAGGCCTGTCGATTATGACGTACAAACGCGAGTATGTCTTATTCGAAAATGTACGCAACGATCACGTACTCTCGCCTTTGGTTAGGACGCGGCCACACCATTATTGTCATCGTCGCGCGGAAGCGATCGCGAATACGCGCGACGATGGCTTTCTATCGGGACAGCGCCTGCTGTTGAGAGCACGCGAGCGGCGAGAGATGTTTGGTAAGCGATATTGTATAATTAATATGGTCACGAATTAAGGTTGGAATTACCGGAGATTTTCCCAAATAAACATAGTTACAAAAATTGATGTGGATTTATTCGTTTTTTATGTGTCAGTCACACATTAGACCGCAAGGTAGGATGGGGCCCATCTTAGTACCTTACTTCTGTTAACACTAGCGTCCCTGCATCACACATCACACATCATAAAGTTTAATACTTATGCATTATACACACAAACTTTCCGGAATTAATTCTTTAAATGATGGTAAAAACCGCATCCAAATCCGTTGCGTAGTTAAGTAGTTTGAAGTGCGGGCCTTTTGGCGGACTGCCTTTTTTAATTTTGAATTCGAAAAGTGCTGATTCTCAGCCTAGTTTGAGTAAATGACTTGATTTTGATTTTGAGAAGAACAACGCGGTCACACAGACAGAAGCGGAAAGCGACTTTAATCTAACTTTACTAATAATAGAGCTGAAGAGTTTATTTTTATGCTTGAGCCTGTTAATCTCATCCATCGCTTTCCATCAGGCGTGATCGAGGTCAATAGCCGGCCCGTTCAGCAATAAACAAAAAATGTTATACCAAACGCCTCAAGCAAGACGAATCTATATTGCATCTCTTCATATGTCTTATATGAATGTCTTTGTACCTGAGGAACTGGCCGTCTTCTTTCCGCTTGCCATCCCAGAGTTCAGAAAATGCCTGACGAGAGGATAGCTAAGCGCAAGATGCGCTTAGCTATCCTCTCATCAGGCATCCTCTAACATGTTCAGACCAACGCAAATGACGACGCATCAGATGGATCAATCCGCAGGCATTAGCCGTTCGCAGGACATCCGTATTTCTAACACGGTCAGATCATTTGATCTTTAAGATACCGCGGAGGCACTTACGGTGGAATCGGTCTAATGCGCGTATGTATCTCCTATACACGCACCACGCCTCAGAGGAGTACAGGACGTTTGGCAAGACGATGGCTATATACACGTTGACCTTTGTTTGTAGTTTAAGGTCACGTGAGTGGAATACCTTCTCCCGTAGTCTGCCAAACACTGCACTGAAGTAGCACCAATTCTGCAGTTTGTTTCCGGGTCCAGGTCACCTTAACTTTTTAAGGTACTACCCAGATATTTGAATTTGTCCACCTGCTTGAGGGCGGCACCGTCGAGTCTTATATCAAGTGTGCTATGGTTAGCTGTGTCTAATGCCAAAACTTCAGTCTTCTAGATGCTAACTATTTAGACCGAATATACGACATGACATGACTTATCAAGTTTTTCTATCTACTCTTGCAGGTCTTCTGGGGATTATAAATCGACCTCAATTCTATGTATGTGAGGTATAAAAGCCTAAGGACATCAAAATAATGATGAGTCAAAGGTTTGTTTTGAAGCCAACATCATCGTCATCTGCTTAGCCTTTTCCAACTATGTTTTTCCCTTTTACCAGTTTTGAAGCCAACCTACTATCCATTATTTTTGTGCGGTCATTGTTCCGAATTTGAATTCACGGCCATATAAAAAGCCAAACATCTAAATAAATAATGCAGGGTGGCTCGATTTACGAGCCCGGGAGTGTATGTATAGATATCTACATAGAGATATTGCGAGTATCGTATCTGTCGGATACTCGAAAAGTTTGGGAATGACATTACTACCAACAGACTTTATTTAAAGCCGTATACGCATCATCTCAGGATGATGCAAAGCGATAGTATATGTAGTTTTGCAGGCAGCAAACTATCATTGAATTGATTCAACGATGGTACTTGCTAATTTCTGGAGACATAATAGACACCCAGACAGAACAGCCGGTCTATTCTGTAAAAGTGAGCTGTCATTTCATCTGATGTGCTAGGGACTGCCATTGACATCTCACTTCAAGCTCATCTAGATTTCACTCTTAATGTTTTTTACGGTGAGATTTTTACAGAATAGATTGGTAGAAATTACATATTTGTGTCACATAAACTATCTTTGATTGTGTTCTTATGAACGACATCCAACGTGCTGGTAGATTGTTGCTCGGCAGTGTCGGGCATAATAATTGCGAGCAGATTGTTAGCTCAATTTGCTTTGTGTTGAAATTAAGCTAATTACCTACCGCTCAGTAGCTTCTCCTTCAGGTTACCTGGTAATTTGACGCAAAATACCACTCTCGTTAATATTTTTGAGTTCATCAAACGCTGTACATACGAGTATATTGGTAGATAATTTTAAGGCCCGCTTTCACCACAAATCACTAAAATGCATATAGCGCTATTACGACTTACGAGTAAAACATCGTTCCGTTTCTGTCAATCGTTTGATGATAACAGAGACATAATGTTTAAATTATGTTAGTGTTAAACGCATTTGGTGAGTTTTGGTGCAAGCGGGCCGTTTATATTACTGGCGTATGGGTAAAGGTAGTTCGACACATCGAAAACTGCAGACTAGAAAATCGCACTGTCGCTTGCGGTTATTTATTATAACGGCAACGGCTTACGAGAAAGAGTGAGCTTGTAAGAGTGTATTGTCGTCCCGGAAATGCTGAACGGCTGAGATGCGTCCAGGAAGTGCACCCTTACAGTGGCTCCACGGTGATGGTAAGGGCGGGTATTATGAAGAACAGACGAACTGAGCTCGTTTTTGTATATGACAATATGAACGCTGAAAGTTACGTTGAAAATGTCCTCGAGACTTATGTTCACCCATTTGCAGAAAGTCTTGGCTCAGATTTCACGCTGATGCATGACAATGCGCGTTCGCATACAGCTTGGAGAACCAGAGAGTACTTGGCAATGGAAAACATCCGGGTATTGCCGTGGCCTGCACAATTACCAGACCTCAATCCATATGCTCCATAGACGTGTTTTAGAGAAACTGGACGGAGTGTCGACAACCTAACAACTGAAAGACTTGTTAAAATTCCATTGGGGGCGATTACCGCAGGATCAGATAAACAATTTTGTAAATGCAACGAAAAATCGTTCCCGACAAATTTTAAACAACAAAGGCGGTCACATTTTGTATTGAATTATTATACAGTTAAAAAAATATCGTTATTTAATTTTGTAAAGCATGAAAGTTTAATTTCGTTTTAACTTTATTTTATACTACGTATGTTACGGTACACATATTTTTAATTATTGTGATTAAATGGACAATCGACTGAAGGATTTTGTTGCTTTAGTTTTAATATCTTTTAATTATAAAAAAAAAACTACGAACTAAAAGGTTAAAAAGTTTCTCAATATTTTTTTTACGAATTGTAAATAAAAAAGTGAAATTGAATATATCAAGGCGTTAATAAAACATGAGCGGTGGCGTAGATATCGTGCCAACGCGACGTCAAGATAGAGCGTTTAGAGCGTTTGTCGCTCAATAAGGCTCCCAGTGAGGATCTGAGCGTAGCCAGCGGAAGGAGGCAGCCGGGCCGCGGTCGATAGACGCCGGGGCGCAGGCGCGGGATCTTGCCGCCGGAGGGGCTACAAGAACACGCCAGTCCGCCGGCAAGCTGATACGCGGCTGCCGGCAGCCAGCGTCCGCAAGGGCGCACGCGGACGCGCAAAACATGCATACGAGCCGTCCGCGCGGCGTGCACAGCATCGCGCTTGTGCTGGCTCTCGCAATCGCCTGGTTGCCTCATGCAGACCACGCCGCGTGAGTATCACCAGTTCTGTCACCAGGTTCCGGCCGTGACCATCGATCTTATCGCGTGACGACGCTCAGGCCCGCGCGCACCCCGCACGCACTTGAGAAGCCATAGCGTGCGTGTAAATCTTTCAAAGCCGAGAGTTCACATTGCTCGACGCGCGTCTGATTTGTTTATAACACGACCTCGATGCTAATCCCTCGCAAATAAGCTAATAAGAAAAGGGTTGGGGCTGAAGGCTTCCCGAGCTTAGTTGCTCGCTTATTAAAATAATCCGGCGAGAAAAAACAACACCTTTCTAAGCTCACCTTAATCTATTTGAAGTTTATTTCTTACACAAATGTATTATTTTATTTTCAAAGTAAATCTTGTTGCGGTTTTAATTTTGAACTTTACATTATTATCTAAATGATTACGTAATTTACATGTACAGCGTTTGTTTGGAACTCATGGAACAATATCGAAGAAATTGAGACCGCCATTAGGCCCACAGGGAACGATGTTTCGTCGTAACACTGATTTATCTTATCTAGTTGTTCTTCTAAAATTGTATCGTAGGCGAGAAGTGCTGCCCTGCTGAACCGCTATATTATCTGTCCAATAAATGAAAACTTATTGGGCAAGTAAAAGACAGAGACCGAAATCTTAAGCAGTGAGACAGACAGATCTGACCTTTAGGTATACGCGAAATAATAAAATCCAGTCATAAATACCTAAATGCATTTCAAACCAGTTTAAATAATTGTGTTTAGCATGGTGTACAAGGACCGGACATTTTTTCTTATTGAAAATATTTGTAAAAAACCTGAATAAGAATGATAAAAACTCGCACTCTTCTAATGTGTGGGAAGAAAGCATATTTTAAGAAATCACGATGATCTTTTCAAGGCAGACGTTTTCACTCTAACAACATAAAGATAAATGTTGTAGACTGTATTAACTAATAAATGTATTTCCTTTAATGATGAAAGTAAATACGGTGAAAGATGTAGGAGTACTTACAGCACTAGGCTCCAGAACAGTGAGATCGTAAATCGATGTAACGACATAAAGCATGGTTACTTTTCTTGTATTCGTTTCTATAGAACATCACAACAAAGATTTTTTTATACATTTGTAGTTCGTGGCTAAAGTTGAGTTGCCTAATTGCTGCTTTACATATTTTATCACTGCGACGAAATACATACAAATGTATTTCGTCGCAGTGATAAAATATGTACTTACGTATACTATTGTCATCTATTGAATTCTTACTTTTGTTTCATGGATTAACTGGGTTTTATTTAAGATTCTATGTTTTGAAAATGTAATCCGTAAGGAATATGCTCGAAACAAACGTTACAAATAACCAACTCATTTTAAAATTGTTTTTTATTGCAGATACATACCTAAAAGTTTTACGACGTAAATATTTTCCCCGTGTAAATAATTTGCACGTTACGGTTTAACTTTTCGGATAGTAAATATAATTGCACTCAGTAACCTTCATTTACATATTGATATTAACCTTCGCTTACACAAAACACTTTCGCTCTTCGTTAAATAAAAGTGAACGTGGCGCTACTGTACTATAACGTGATAAAGCTTATACTTTGGGCAAAGTTCTCTCTGTAGAATCAACCGACGATCAAGAAAAACAAACAAATCGTAGGGTACATCGTTTGATATAAACAATTCAACCTGCGTTTTATAAGAAAACGAAAGCAGAGCGTAACATATTTTAAAATCTCTTTCTATTTAATACTGAATAGCGAGCTTTCACTATCGTTCGACGAAAGTAAAAGCGAACAGGAACGAATATAGGTCAGAAGGGCTTTGACTTAAATATTCTTACTAAGAATAGTTTTTCTATATATTATTTTCTGTATATTATTGACTTCTATATCTACTAACTATTTCTACCTAATTCGAAACCTAAATTTACAATAGAATTTAACGATGAAAAGCTATTTTGTTGTTTTTGAATCATGTTTGTTGGTATTTTCATGAGGTCAAGGGACGTCTCCGGGTTTATACCACGTTGACATTCAACCGAAACTTCCAAAAATTTTAATGACATACTTCGTCGTGCATGTTAGCTTCCAGAAGTTATTATGATGTGACGTTAATTAAGTAACTCTGTTTGGAATATTAATAATAACCCACACACATGCGCACACTAAGTAGGTATGAGTAGGTAGATAAATAGTGGCAAATTATGTAGATGAATATTCAAAATAATTGCTCAATGTTTCGAACATTTTCCAACGTTGAAAACATTAATTAAATTGTTAGGGCAAAATGATATATTTAATGACGAATTCACGCATTATGGGGTGCTTTATTCTTGCAAATAGGTCACTCTATCACGTCCTGCTTTGAATACGCCATCATCAGTAACCCTTTATACACATAAAGTGTAAGTTTTTTAAATATAAATAAAAAATACATAAACTATGTAAGTTCAGGTCACATCATTATAATTTATTGTTGATAATGTTAACTACTGAAGATTTTATATGCCTGATAGCAAACTTTTGAAACAGCAACCGAATAAATAAATGCCACAATGTTATTTTTATTTGCTTTATGCAAAGACATGCTTTGACATATGCTGGTGTGATCAGCTATCAGTGCCCTATTCATCTTTTGTTTTAAAATGATTGATTACATTTAACATAGATCTATGATATTTAAAAAGTTTGATGACAACGTTTATTTATTCAAACATAATCCCCTAAATACTTATAGCCTGTCCCAAAAGTACCTGATGAAAATGTAAGCAAATGTATCAGAAAATTTAGGTACCTGCGGATGTCAACTTGTAGTGCCACTTACAAATTGTGTGCTTCAATTTTATTATTTGCCCGAAATTCTGATTTTAAATCAACTGAAAGATGGTTTTCCTTTGCCGGTAGAGGTTTATTTTAAAACTCCAATTTTCGATGATGATTTTTCAGCTACAATTAAATAAATTTATCGAAACAATAATTGTTGCAAAAAAATATTGCATAAAAAGTTGAAACCTTCTAAATATAGATGAATGTGTTACTTATTCCCTATAGGGAGTTATTGTTTAATTTTGCATAAACAGTGTTTTGTTTACACTTTTATCAGGTATTTTTTAACAGACCATAAGGTTTCGTTTATAATTATCCGTTTCTAATGAGTGGAGAAATGACGAGCATCTCTCTATTAGTATTTAAAATTAGGTGCATTATTAAAATGATACACTAATACACTAAATAATATTTGAATAATCAATTCAGATATTTAAAAGATGCGATATTTTGCCTATTCAGTGGGAACCCTCTTGTTATAGGACAAAAAGTATCCTCAACATTGCTCCTGGCATATAATAAGCTGTCACTATGCCCAGTTATATCTTTATCCTATTTAGTGCTTTTAAATAAACGAACTATAAAAAAATTCTAATATATTTGAGTATTGTTGATAGGTAGGTCCAGTCACACTTCCATAAAACAAAAAGCTATAGTACAGACGCTAGCACATCAAGCTACTACAATCTGCTAAATTTCTTTAGTAGATTTTCAAAATCGCTAAGCATAAGGTTCAAAGATGATAGGGAAAATTTGACAGTTTCAGGTAGCTTGATGTGCTGGCGTTTGTACAACAACATAACATCGTGCCTGTATTCCGCGGGCAGAGGTTGAGTGCGTTGAGCACAAATACAGAATAAATAATAAATGTAAAACAAATGAACATCAAACTTTCACTATTATGAACCGTATCGTAGTTTAAATGTTAAAGTTTACTGTTTTATTATAACACTGCAACTACTTTTAGATATTACTTATTCAGATCCGAACCTTAGTACATATTTTTATTAGAATCTTCTTTGTTCCTGTTGGCCCGAAGTATACGAGAATACCTTGACTAGACTTACTTAGAATAGCTGGCATTCAAATTGCGACAGACTGATTCGTTTTAATATTTGATGCCTCGACACTGAAACAACAAAGGCCATATAAATTAGTAACTGTTAGCTTGTCTTAACAGTGTTGGGGTATACATATATAACACTATTTCTATTCCCTTACTTCCCAAAACGTGGCAATTACTGAAGCCTTATTTTGGATAGAGAGTGAGTTTTTAAGATAGCACTTCATGTCGAGAAATGAATTATTAAAGTGATCAAAAGAGACACAAACTCGATTCTGGTGAATTCTCAAGGAACTTGAAGATAACCAAACTTACCTTTAACATACACAAATAAGTCTAGGTTCAAGTAGCTTAAAATTCTGTAGCAGAACAAAAACTTAGTCTGAACACTCAAGCGTAAGATCTGTAGACAAAGAAAGATCACTTAGCAAAAGTTAGTGTGGCACTTCGATTACAAGCCATGTCTGCGGCCGCGCGCTCGCCGTACCGACAACTTTTTCAATGTTGGCTTCTGAACTTCACTCGAGACTCTGTAGAAATAAACTAGTGAAAAATAAGTGTGCATTGCGAAGGAAACTTATTACGGAACTAATTATGTATAGTTAGGCGTGAGCTGAAATGCACCACTAACTGAATAGCATGTAAAATGTTTAATTTGGATGATGCAAACGGTTGGTAGGCAACTTAGGAATAGTTAAATTACCTGTTTTGTTGCGCCTGACATTTAGAGTAGTACTTATCGTTTGAATACCTACAAAATATTTCTTTTTACCCGACTGTGCAACAGCAAAAACCAGGATTAGGCCCGGTATCCACCAAAGCGGAGAGGAGAGGAGCGGAGACGAGAGGAGATATGCTGCGAAGCTGGCAGGTTATTTCCACCATAGCGGAGAGGAGAGGCATAGCGGAGAGGAGACGTGAGCTGTACGTAGCGGAGATGTGAGCTGTGAGGGCAACACAACACAACGTAACGATACTTGTTAACGTATTGTTTGTCGTGAACTTAACTGAAAATGTACTTAATATAAAAATACGGACGGACCGACTCTTGCGTTCAAGGTCAGTCAATCGAATGACGCTCTCGGTGTGCGAGCCGCGGGGAGAAGGCAGCGGGGAACGGGACGCGCGAGCGAATGTGCCCCCTGTCCGCCTGACTCCTCACATCTCCGCTCTGCCGCGCCGCATGCTGGCTCGCGGCACAAAATTCTATAGAAAAATGAGACATCTCCTCTCCTCTCCTCTTGATCCATTTCCACCGAAGCTAATCAGAGAGGAGATGTGAAAGTAACGAATTTTTTATTTTTATTTATTTATTGGTTTACCAACGATTGTTTACACTAGTTAAGGGTATAAAAAACAAGCAAAAACAGATAAAAAATAGTGTACAATCACTTATAGGTAAACTTCGCATGCAAAACGAAAGTTGTTCGTACGATAGAGAAAAAAAAGAAAAAAAATCTATTTAAATCTACTAAAAAAATCAACTGCTAGTACGAGTATGTATCTAAATTGTAACATGTAATTTAGATCCTGAAACAGAGAACAAATAAGGAAAAAAAACGGTAAATTAATCCTTATTCTAGGTTTATCAGTCTTCACTTTAAACTGTATCTGAAATCTGATTGCTTATTCAAAACACATGTCCTCTCCGCTTTGGTGGATACCGGGACTTATGCTTTTCTCGCGTCTTTTTGTTTGCGTCTGTGTATTTGGGATCCTTTATACCCCCAGCAAACAAACACAACACAACATGTTCGGTAAACACAACAAAACATGTTCAGTTCAACGATTGTAACAGTTTGTGTTACGTGTCACACAATTATGAGTACTACCATTAAACTTGTCTGATCCGGTGGCTGGCGGTGACCTAACAAAATCATGGTGAGAGAGAAGCTTATGAGACTGTACAGCCGTGCGATTCTGTAACCATCTCAGCGTGAAAACTTGGGTGAAGTGAGCGTGGAGTGAGCAGACATTAAAGATTAAAACTATTGACACTGCTCACTTCAAGCTCACTTCACTTATGATTTCACGGTGAGATTTTTACAGAATCGACCGGCAGTTGGTTGCTAATCTTTTGACATTAAAATACCTACATAGATACATAAACTTTGAATGGCTAACGATAGGATTTGCTATAAAGTCTAAAATAAATTATAACATAGTACAGGCGCCCAGCACATCAAGCTACAACAATCTGTCAAATTTCATTAATAGATTTTCAACTCTATCGCTAAAGCATAAGGTTCAATGTTGATTGGGAAAATTTGACAGTTTCGGGTAGCTTGACGTGCTGGCGTCTGTACCTACCTATCACGCCTGTTAGGTTAGGCAGAGGTGCTTCAGCCGGGGGTTGCGGAAGTATCGTTCGTTCCCGCGACCCCCCCCCGTAGGTGAGAGAGGGAACATCGGGGTGGTTTGTAGTCAGTAAGAGTCTGACAGACCCTGCCGCCCGCCCCAGGGCGGCGGACATCCATGAGGATTTTCCACCCCGAACCAAAAAAAAAAAAAAAAGGCAGAGGTGCTTATAGTAAGCAGGTGTTTTGGTACAAACAATAACATTATCCTAACAAATTATACTTATTGTAAATATTATTACACTAGCTTCGGTCCGTGACTTCGTCCGCGTGAAATTTCTTGTTCTTCAGCCCAATCCGTCGCGTCACATCGCCTGCCCCCGCTGTTACTTCGTTTTCGTTTAGCATTCTTTCGGACTTTTTTTCTATTTGCTCGGCTCCTAAAGGTCGTAGCGTGATGTTAATTAGCCTATAGCTTTTCTCAAGAATTAAGCTATCCAATGCAAAAAAAATCTATAAATATGTGGTGAAATGCGTTACGTATACAACGTGTAACGGAAAGGTTATATACATACCAAGGGCACGGCTTCTTTGGATGATATCAAACGATATTGGAAGGGTTTTTTAATCCTATCTCTACATGTCCGGAAGTTGTGAGAATTTTTAATACATCTATACCAGAAACCGAACTTTTCAAATTGAAATAAACACATCACTAGCACCAAATCAGCTGATCGGTGTCAGCAAACTATTTGGAAGTAAAAATAAACCTCTCAGTATTATAATATTATCTCACGAAGAGACGCGCGCCTTACTTGTGTTAGCCAAGTATGCAAACACGCTGTGAATGTGTGCGTGAGAACATAACACACAAACGCGTACATACTTCCTAGTTCACCATTGTCTCGAACGGTACCGAGCCCTCCTGCGCTTACACGCACAATCACAGCGTGTTTGTACACTTTGTTAACCACAAGTTAAGCGCAAGTCGCTTCGTGATATAAAAATACTGTAACAGTAGCAGTACAGTAACTCGCAGGGCTAGAATAGAAAGTCTTTTTTATTTTTAAATTCATTTAGAAGAAACTTAGAGAGCGAGATTATTACTCGGAAGCACTCCTCAGCCGTACGCTCCCCAGTGCGCTGGAAGCCGCAAACGACCGTGAGGGTGCGTTTCCACAGAAGCGGAGCTGGGCGGAGCGGAGCGGAGACGTGTAGGATTCGTCCAATCACAGTCGAGACGAGTGACGCGATGAGGATTTCAACCATTGTGATTAGTCGATTCCTGCACGTCTCTGCTCCGCTTCGCCCAGCTCCGCTTCTGTGGAAACGCACCCTAAGGCACCGCGGATGCCCTGAGCTAGTTCTACTTGCACTCATATAATGCTTGTCGTTAGGTACTTAGAAGCATATTCTGCAAAACTTGAAACAAAACCGCATTAAATCATCCTATACTGTTGGTGAAAACAATTAACTATTAGAAAATCAAATTCCGTTTTTAGTAAGTTGCTTTATGAAACATGATGTAGACGAAATGACCCAATGACACGGTTTCTAACCGAGCGACAGTCTAGTGGTAGACTAGACGAGACTTCGTATCTGTATTATTAATAGCCATAGAAATCAGTAATAATCAATATCCGCCATGCATATTGAGTTCTGTAAAGCCGTAGTATAAGCTCACGGTCAAGATTAAGACCGTGTTTATCAACAGGCTCTTTGTATCCTGATGAATGGATGCCACACGGCATAAAACGTTTTAAAGTAAACTAAACCATGTTAACATATTCATATAGGTACGAGTTCCACACAAATGTACGGGGCGGCGGCGCTGCTACGGTTCGGTCCAACTCAGCAAATGGCATGTTACTGTCATTATTCAGACAGCACACCGGAGCCAGACAAGTCCAAGCACTAGCTTTGGTTTGTTCAGACATCTCGAAACCCGGCAAAACTAAACCGATATCGATGATTTATTTTATGAACGGTGCGAACTAAAATTTTCTAAAACCCCTACATACAATTCGTAAATGGACGGTCTTGACAGGTTTCTTTTTTAACTCGATAAAGTAATTAGTCTCTCTGGTATTACAGAACCTTTGCTATATGAATGCTTTCTAAGTTGATCTTGATCTTCACCGATATCATCACTGATATCGGTGAAGAAAAAACAACGTGAGGAAGCTGGACTTTATGGTAAATATAAGTCTGGGATCGTGATTCCGCTTTAAGCAAGCATGATAATCAATGCTCATGTAATTTCTGATCAGATTCCGGCCTAAGTAAGTTATCTAGTGAACATGCAGGCGCATCACGCATCGGCAGCATGTCAACAAAGTTTTACGTATTTGAAATACATAAGCTTATCACCTAGCACCTAGCTCAGCACAATCCACATTGCACGGTTCGTGCTATGCTACGCTACCTCAATCAGCGACCAAGCGAGGCTCGGCTCCTAGCTGTGTGGCTTCCGCCTTACGTGCACATCTTTGCTCTGGCGGTATAAGACACATGCACTTGGTCGAATTTAAGCGCGGTAGCGTGTCAAGCCAAGTTCATGCTAACAGAACTGGCGAGCAGCACCGTGTGTAATATTACACGAACCATTTGGAACCACTTTTGACCCCCTCATAACTCAAAAACTATTTCACATAAACTAAACACGTCAAATTTGGCTCATATACTGAGACTTGCTAAGTACATCTAGATAGGTAGTTGGGTGAATACAAAGGAACAAATCAGAAACTAGTAAATTTTTATCATTTTATTATAATTTTTCAATTAATTGATTCTATTAGAAACACTTACTTATAGTGCCTGTAATGTAAGAATCAGCAATCAAAATTGATGCCAGCCGGTCTTTATCTGGATTTTAAGGTCTTCGTGTAAATATATAACGAGTGGAATACCACCCTTATTTTTTTTTATCCAAACATATCAGTTTAAGTTATTAAAAAAAGAAAATAACACAAAAAATAATTATACCCCGTAGACGTAGGAAAATACAGTAGCATAACAAAAACCATTTGGTATTAATTTTATTATAATAAGTACCTACTTATCATTTCTGTACAAAAAGTAATAATATCCCATCAAAAACATAAATGTGAAATGAGATCCAAGTTCAATATTATGATATATGCCTTGGTTGTTGACATCAAAGACAAGAGACGTGAGATCTAAATGGGTGCCAAGTTCAATGGTCAGTCCTGAAATTTATTTGTAACAACGTAAAATATGTTATAACGACTTAACATATAATTTCTTCTTATAACTGAGGATAATATATTGAAGCCTAAGGTCGTGGTTTCGAACCCAGACATGCGCTTTACTTTGTGAAAATAATTTCATCACCACTGCTACCAAAACAGTGAAGGAAAACATCGTGAGAAAACGGAAGATGTGTGACATCTACCAACCCGCACTGGTCCCGCGTGGTAGATTATATAATATATATAGCACTTTATTGCTTAATATTTCACAAAAAGATTCCTGAATCGAAAAATTGTTTTCAAAAACCCGCAATATATTTTTGAAAGACCTATCTAACGATACCCCACACCATGGGGTAGACGACAAAAAAAAACATCCCCACTTTACGTGTAGAGTAAAAATATTTTGTTTCATGATTTTATTTTACCACTTTTTCGGCGTGATTAATATTATGTATATCCATGCCAAACTATATCTTTCTAGTACTAAGAGTCTCTGAGCTAAGCTGCGGACGGGAGGACGAACAAACAGACGGACATGGCCAAACTATAAGAGAGGAACCCTGTTGACTACGGAACCCTTATAAAAGAGAAGCTCATTTGTCAACAGAAAAATTTACCGCATTGTTGTCAACCTTATAAATTATTATTTATGAAATCAGATTGAAGTACAATCTGATTTCATCACTACATAGTATAAAACAAAGTCGCTTCCCGCTGTCTGTCCCTATGTATGCTTAGATCTTTAAAACTTCGCAACGGATTTTGATGCGGTTTTTTTTAATAGATAGAGTAATTCAACAGGAAGGTTTATATGTATAATACATGCATAATATAGTAGAGAAACACTGTACATTTTAGAGGTTTCTAATGTGATGTCGTAAATAAACACATTTTTTTGCGCTTACATTGCAAACGCTGGCTTAACCCTACGAGATAGATCAAAATAATGTACTACAGTATTGTACACCTTAAAAAGGTCTATAAAAAAGTCCGCAATGGCATATGTCTATCTCTTAGGGATAACCCACAATAACCATTTTTTATTCTATACTTTTTAAGAGAAATAATGGCTCTAAAATTATCAGTGTTTCTCTACTATATTATGCATGTATTATATGCATATAAACCTTCCTCTTATGCATATAAACCTTCCTCTTGAATCACTCTATCTATTAAAAATAAAACCGCATCAAAATCTGTTTTAAAGTTCTAAGCATACATAGAGACAGACAAACAGCGGGAAGTGACTTTGTTTTATACTATCTAGTGATAGTGATCAGCATTGCACCCGTGCGAAGCCGGGGCGGGTCGCTAGTAAATAATAATTTATTCATATGTAATAACTGAAATCGTGTAATCGCAAATTGAAACTTATTGATTTCTATGTTTGAAGTATCTTAATTAAATCCAGCGATAATAATAATAATAATATTCCACAACTTTCAAACAACGCCATCTAGTCCCAAACTAAGCAGAGCTTGTGCTATGAGTACTAGACAACTGATAAACATACATATTATACAACGTGTAACGTTAAATGCGCAAAACCTGAAAATACTTTGATCAGAATAACGGGCAGAATTTAATGAACCACTTTTTAATATAGGTCACATTTTTCAAAAAATCTTCATTAAAATCGTTGCCGTGTCTATTTATTAATAGGTCAAGCAAGCCAATTTCAGCGCGGCGCAGCGGCCCGGTGACGACTCCTCCCTCGGTAAAGCGTCGTCGCAGACGCAAGAAACGATCAGAATGGCCAGTAAAACTAAAACAGCACATAAAACCTTTAATTTTTTTTTTTATGATTTATTTTCTCTCTGAAATAGGTCAACTGAATTAAAAATCAGTTGGGGTATCTGATGTTTTGCGCATTTAACGTTACACGTTGTATATATTTCTAAATACATCCATATTATAGATAAATTACATCCAGAAGAAATAATTAACAATGGAAGATTTGTAAGATAATAATTACTATCACTAACATAGGTCATATCATATCACTCTTATATCACTCTTTTATATATAAACACACCCCCACTAAATTCCACACTCTCACCATCTATCACACACACACCCTCACAGACAGAACCATTATTACTTTTTTGTTTTATTATTTTTGTTTTATTATTTGTTTTATTATTTTTGTTTTATTGTTTTATTATTATTTTTTTTTTCCTCTCTCTTTGTTATGTTTCCGCTATCAATAATTTTTGCCCTGGATTAGCTTACTTTGATCTGTAACTATTTTATTTTTATTTTTTTTTTTGTTACCATGGTCCTATCCAGGTAATTGTAACTGTATTGGCTTTTTCGTCAGTATAATTTCGAAGGTGCACTGACTTCTAAGATACAGGATTTTTCCTAGTTTAGAAGTCAGGGTCCTTATGATCTGGCCCACATAGCCATGTTCCTATATGTGTAAAATTTGTGTTCTTTTTTGGTAATAATAAAGATTATTATTATTATTATATGTACATAATATGTATGTCCATAAAAAAGGGGCGCCCGGTTTCTGCTTTTTAATTCGCCTCACTGAGGCACTATTTTGATTTAGTTCATTTTTCTACACATCGTCGAACATGCAATCAATGCTTCGGCAGGTACGCTTTACTGGAGCTCAGTTTAATTACTATTTGGTGTGCTGTATGTCTATCGCAAATACCTACCGTAGTTTAGTGTAGATGAGACTGGTTCAGATTTCCGATAATAATGATAATTTCTGGCCAATTCTTCCCTTACGGTGGGCCCGCCGCTAGCTGTTTAGTAGCCCGCGTGCAATACCGATTATGCCGCCCTACGACTACTTACGCTGAGTTTTGTCAAAAAAAGGCTATTTAATGTTTTCTTATTATGGTGGGAAAAAGAAAAAAAATCATAACAAAGATAAAACATTTATTTTGATTAGGTACCTATATAGTTATTTTCGTATCTACAAAAATTCACTTCTTCTACGACGACGTTTGGCATTCATTACATCTTAGTTTTAACAGATAATACGAGGGCTGCCTTTTAATTTGTGTCGTTTGAAATAAGTATAGGCGATCCAATAGATTATTACCATTTATTGTTTTTCAAAGAATTCTCCGCGATATTTAATACACTTTTGCATGCGTTCGAACCAGTTTTTAAAACATTTATTCCACTCCGAAGTGGGGGTAGTCAAAATGGCCGATTTGTATGCGTCAGCAGCTTCTTCGGGTGAGCTGAAACGTTGACCACGAAGACTTTGCTGAATAGTAGTATATTTTTTGAATAGTAGTCCCCGAAATGCCCACGGCTGCCTCTATCTCACGATAATTATGTCACATGACGATCTTCGACGATTAGCTGCCGCACGGTGTTGACATTCTCTTGCGTCATGGCGGTTTTTGGACGACCTTCACGTGGCTTGTCACTGAAGCTAGAGTGCCAACGTTGAAATTGTAAATACCAGCGTTCTAAAGTCCTAAGACATGGTGCTGCATCACTAAACACAGAAGTGATCTCCTCAAAGCACTGAAGTCGCGTTAATCCCCTTTGAAAATTGTAGAAAATCATCGCACGCATAGTTTCCTTTGATATTTCCATTTTTACAACCGACTTATCACCTTTGAATAGACAATAAAACTATTCGACCGATCAAAAAGCATTCTTTTGTTTTCGTATTCTAAATTCAAAAAGATGAAATGCCATATGTTTTTTTTTTTAATAATTGCGGGAGGTTTGCAAACGACACGACTTAAAAGGCAGCCCTCGTAATAGATGGCGGTGTTAACGCTAAGATTGCGCGCCGCCAGTCGGGTTTTTTTTCCATGCGATGACATTTCTTATTCTGTAGGTGGGGTAGGTATTATGACAATGATTTTGAATATTACGTGATGAGTCGCTCGATTTGCCGCCCCCCTGGACGTGCCGCCCGCGTGCAGTGCCCGTCTTGCACGCCCGCTTAGGGCGGGCCTGGACCGTGGTAGGGCTAACGCCCGCCTGGTTTGCGAACATCCTCGCACCGGAGTCCGGTGTCAAGCAGCCTGCTGTGTTTCGTCAATGCGTGGGAGTTCCAGTGCCTTACGCATCTTCTGGGCACGCTCATTCCATGATAGCTCATCCATCGCTTTCCATCAGGCGTGATCGAGGTCAAGGGCGGGCCCATTCAGCAATAAAATTTTTTACTATTTTATTTTTTGTTTTTCAATAAAATTTTGTACTATTCCATTTTTTTTTTCACATATGCCTGCCACTTTAACCATTTGGAATGTTCTCTTATTGCACTAGTTATCGCGTTCTACCGATTCGAATTTTGAATTTCAATTTTACTGTTTTTATTTTAATCTATACATATAAATAAAATTGGATTGTCTGTTTGTAATATTGAAATAACCGTTTTTTACTACATGCATATGAATGTATATACGGTACATACACCAAAATAACATTTTTTACAATTTTTGTCTGTCTGTCTGTCTGTTTGTTCCGGCTAGTCTCTGAAATGGCTGGACCGATTTTGACGGGATTTTTATTGGCAGATAGCTGATGTTATAAGGAGTAACTTAGGCTACTCTTATTTTAGAAAAATAAAGTAATGTTGCAATGTCCAAGTACTGTCCAGTACCGCGCGCAGCTCACGCGCATGCCACCATTGTGCCGTCACGTCGGGCGCCTCCCACCACTTCTTCATTAATAAAAATGTTTAGTATACATATATGAAAAGATTATGAAGTAAGTAGTGATAGATTATTAACATTAACAAATAGGTAACTATACAATTAAAATGACCCAGCGAAGCGGATATTCACAGCTAGTTTTTAATAATAACCATAAAGTTTCAATTTTAATTTTGATTCTAACGATAATTTTGATTTTAATTTTTGATTCTAATTTCGATTATGATTTTGCTTTTTACGTAATAATTTGTTCTTTGTTTCTAATTAATTTTTCTATTCTCACTACTAGTAAAAAATCTTGTTAAAACGTATATTCAAGAAGCTATTTTTGATGTATGTGCTGTGTACGCCTGTAAGTGACTAATTCACCATGACTCAATGAATATTTTATTTTTATTATGTTAATGTTTCTAGTGAATAGGTCGTTGGCGTACCTTTAAAATAAATAAAAAAAAAAAGATTTAGGCCTGCGTGCACCACAAATCACTGAATGCGTTTATCGCCTTACATATTTAAAACATCATTCTGTATCTGTCAACTTCAAATAATTGACAGAAACGACGATGTTTTTTTGTTTAGCACTAAATGCTCTTAGTAATTTGTGGTGCAAGCGGGCCTAACTTGTACACCTATTGAATATAATCATCAAATAAGAAAAAATTACATTGTCATTGAGTAAAAATAACTAACTTGCCTTACTCAATTCCTACCTACATATTTCTAATAAGATGTTAGGGATATACCTATATCCCTAACAGGTTCTCGGGTTATGCGCTACGATGCACTTTCTTGATTAGAAGTTGACGCTCTCCCCTTTAATCTTGCAAATGTCACGGGGGTTTTAGCTCGGCTAATTTCTACTCGGCATTATGCACTTACGTTTTCGAGAAAATGAGGGTTTTCCGAAACTCGGTGGTAAAAAATGTAGTTGTAACCTATAGGTACTTAAATATTCCCTTGTTCACAAACTAAACTAAATTTAAGTTCAGTGCATCTTTTTCTTTCTATTTTCAATGAAAATGGACTCCTTGAAAATGTTTTGTTTTGAACAGTGTTTTATCACTCTGACGCATAATTATTGAGTTTTCTAATGTACTTTGACATTGTACTTACAAGGAAGGTATCCCGACGTGTCACCTCCGATTTTTTTGTGGCTGATATATGTTATTCTCCATCAAATTTTAAGAGACACGTTTTTTTTTTTTTTGCCAACGCGCCTTTTTTGTGGGTGAAATAGCCCCCTAAACATTACCACCTTTCGGGGCAGTTTGAGGGTTTTACATACTTCTAGTTAATATTTTTCCAAAATACCAAATGGATATATTAATATATATATTATTATTTCACCCACAAAAAAGGCGAGTTGGCAAAAAAAAAAAAAACGTGTTTCTTAAAATTTGATGTAGAATAACATATATCAGCCACAAAAAAAAAACGGAGGTGACACGTCGGGATACCTTCCTGGTTAGTCTAAAACCATTGTGTTTGGTTTTTAACAGTTTTATTTTTATATTTTATTATTTTGTCAATTGACTGAGCACACTTTGTTTAATTATTCTTAATCAAATCGATGGCGCTTCGAAACTTACAAAGAAACCGTACTATAGTTTCACAGTAACAAAAGATTCGCAAGGCGTTTGTGCTATAAATCAATGCATGCATTATGTACACGTTAAGTTTTAACGCATTTAATCCAAAATGAAAATGGCTGATCATAATACAAATTCAAAGGACACGACGAACTTGACTTATCGCCACTCAAAATAACTTTGGCGACCCATTTATCACTCAATGACTGAATTGAAACATCTTATCGTTCAATCAATTGTGTTCACTACACAACTTAATCCAGTTCTAATTGCCACTTAAAGATGATCATGAGAATTCTTGTGGAGCCCATTTGGAACCAAAATGAAATGCAAAATTATAAACACTTTTGTTTAGTTTTGTGAAACAATGAAACATCGTCATGCATATTTGCCTCAAGGCTCCATCAATCCGCCAGATATTTATATATTGACTATTAGGAGATGTACCACGTAATAACTTATACTCGCCGTAAATATTTTTTTTTAAATTGTCCATTTTTGAGTTTAGAAAAAAATTTAAGTCTATGAAAATTTAGGGTTAGCCCACAATTTCTTCATCAGATTCGCTTATTTAAGTCATTATGGTTTAAGCTGCACACGATCATACCAAAAACAACGGCTCTTAAGATTACATTATTCTTGGCCCTTTAAAAAAAAAAAAACTCCTGACCACGTTTTCGATAATCTTTGATCATGCCGCACCTACTCAGCTATCAACTTTTCGTCCTTCATATTATGTTTGGTCAAAATCCCTCTGAGCTCTCCTAACATAAAGTCATCATATAGTCTCATCCTACTAATAAGTAAATATTATAAACGCGAACGTTTGTGAGGATGGATGGTTGGATGTTTGTTACTCTTTCACGCAAAAACCACTGAATGGATTCTGATGAAACTTTACAGTAATATAGCTTATACATCAGAATAAAACTTACGATACTACTTTTTAACCCGAGATGGACACTTATGCGGGTGAAACCGCGCGGTGGTGCTAGTATATGTATATATAAAAGCGTACCTATTAATATATAAAACTGGCCAACAAAATATAAATATCTTGAATATTCTACACAATGGAAAAATGGAAAATCTACCGAGCATTCAAAGATACAAAGGCATATTGTTCACTGGCCGTTGTCATACGCGTGCTTAGTACCTACGTAAACAGAGGCTCAAATAGCAATCGAGAGAGTAGATATCACTTGAAGCGACGTCATATTCCTGTAATTGGTCCACTTTCCTACATATTGAATATAGGATTTGAATACTGGTGCTCTATCTATTAGCGGCTTCGGCATATTTAGTTGTGATTTGTGCGATAATTGGGATGCAGTCCGAGCTTTAGTTACCATAAAATATGATAGTGGTTGGTCACATATGTGTGTATTG
The DNA here is from genome assembly GCA_949629135.1 of Eremobia ochroleuca. Taxonomy (NCBI): domain Eukaryota; kingdom Metazoa; phylum Arthropoda; class Insecta; order Lepidoptera; family Noctuidae; genus Eremobia; species Eremobia ochroleuca. The sequence goes on along the minus strand of OX451384.1, from coordinate 14,161,937 downwards.
GTATCGTAGAGCGAAGGTTCGTGACGATAAATGCAGTTGCGACCCCAGCAAAGGGAATTCCAAGATGTAAGTTGTAGACAGATTTCTAGCTCATCGTATTATGGTTTCTGCTTCAGCAAGTTTCAATAAGGCATTTAATGGCAGGTGCATAAAATTTTTCTACAGTTGTAACATTTGAACTATCTGTATCCTAGCTGTAAGTTTTCTAAATAACGTTTATTTCTAATATTAGGGATTCTTTTTAGAAAGCTTATCAATATGTTACAGGTTTAAAAGCTACTTATAGCCGCAGAATAGATCATTATTTAGTATACTGTCAAAAACTACAATTTTATAAATAATAAGACGTGCGTTCTTTGGGATTTCCCATAGTCAAAAATGACAAAAATGAATCCCCAATCAACCCGTTTAGAAATTACCCTTATATGTATTATACCTGCTCGGAAAGTACCCTATTACTTTTTTAAAAATGAGGCCGAAAGTACGTCATTAAAAACTGTATGAAATCGTGCTGAGAGGGCAGAAAAATGCTGGTTTTTTTTATTCATGGAAATTCAGTAGCTAACCTAATTAAATGTAATACTCGTCATTATCATCTGCCTGTCCTTGTCCCATTTTATTTGGGGTCAGCGCAACACGTTTTCATTTTCCATTCTTCCCTGTTAGACGTCATGGCATCATTTACTCCTTTGTCTTTCATATCATTCCTCACACCATCCATCCATCGTTTCTTTGGCCTTCCTCTCCCTCTCCATCCATCTACATTCATATTCATCACTCTTTTCGTTACATTACTCGTATGGTGCCAATATACAAAATTATACTAGCCACATACTTTTGCTGATCATTCAAACCAATATTAATCTCCCCGGCTAAAGTATCTCGTTGAGTTTTAATAACTGTGACAATTTTATTAATTCACATAACAAAAATGTATTTTATTTTCCTCGAAGGTTAGTATAGAGCACTATGTATCACTCGGATGAAAGTGCGATTCCCAACTGGTGTGTATAAACTACACCCTCGTTAGTAATCGATCATTTTCTCCCCTCAGTGAAGAATGTACTTACTATTTTTCGTAATATCAACACACCATTGTTTAGCTGTGCACAGAATACACCTTCTTTTCATCACTACAGTGCAAATAGGCTCCGAGTAGGTAAAATGGCTGGTGTGAAAATTAAGGGTGTGTTTTTGTCATTTGGTTACGCTACTACCCTAAAAAGCTATTAGAAACAAAGTAAAATCTTATAATTGCTTAATATAATGTATACAGTGTGAGTCTTTATAAAGTGCACATATTAAAAAGGGTGGAAATATAAACAGTTTTATCGACGGAAAAAATGTCAAAAAAAATCTAAAAAAAAATTTAAATTTTTAATTTTTTTTACTCTCGTCTGGGTACCCCATGCAAACAAACTGTTACTACTTTTAAACTAAATGTCATATTAAAACAAAACAAAATTAATAATGATCTCTAATAATAGGCCAAGCTAATAAAGCCATAATTTTTTGAAAAAGAAACCTCATAAATTAATTATTCATGATTTTTTAAAGAAAATTTACCATTTTTACCATTTTTTACCATTTAATTAAAATTTTTTTTTGAAATTTTTTCCGTCGATAAAATTGTTTATATTTTCACCCTTTTTAATATGTGCACTTTATAAAGACTCACACTGTATAATTTCATTCACGAACGCTTCGGAAATGCTTTTCTTCTATTCCGAGCGTTTCAAGCTAGTGAAATAATACAATATTAGATAATATTCATTAAAAGTACTGGCAGTGGCAGTTGGCATCTTAATCTCTAGTCAGTCGGAGTTGGTGTTCCATGCCCTTCCGGTTAAACATGCCACGACCAGACGGGTCAGGTTTACCTACCTATTGTTCAGGTAAAGATAAGCGAAGGCACTAAACAGGATTGTGTTTCGCTTTGACGGTTTTGATAGCTTTGACAAGAAGTTCACACCAGTCCGTAGCTCTATTGTTGTGAATCAAACACAAACTCAAATGTATCTAAGTACTTGTATTGATACTCTAACCTGATCTGAATCTGATACATTAGACTAATAACACAGATTTCTCTCGAGTAGGTATACTCGTACATACTCGTATATGATATGTGTATTTAACAGTAATAAATCTACATTAAAAAAACATAAATTCACACATAACTTATAACGTCCCATATAAATTTTATTAACTTTAGATGAGTAATTTTTGAGTTAGCTTCTGTTGAAGATGTTATATTAACACGTTGTCACTGGTATTTAAATAGAAAGTAGTGTTACATAAATGTTTGTGGTGTAGGTAAGTACAACTGAAAAGTGAAGCATAACTTTAATTTCGGAAGTCGGTGGCAAAGAAACAAAAAAAAGAAAAATTAAAAAAAAAAAACTTTTTTTTTTTTTGTTAAAATGTTTTTTTAGTGCAGCAGTTTCTACTGTTTTGTAAATACCGACACACTTAAAATATCTCAGAATTATTTCAGCGTTTTCCAAATCTACATTCGTAACATTTTTAAAAACATTTGTATTTACTGTGTGTGAATGATTAAATACGCAATTCAGAATTTCAGTAATTTGATTCATGCATTTCATGCTTCCCATGCATTTTTTATTTAAAAAAGCAAATACAATTTCTGAAAATATTTTTTTACACCAGCAGACATTGAGATAGTATTCTATAGATATATCCTACCACTATGAAAATGGAGCATTCCAGAGTTCAGCATGTCGATTCTGTAAAAATCTCACCGTGAAAACTTAAAGTACTAGCTTTGAAATTATATAAAATGATCAATAGAATTAGCATAAAAATATTATTAAAATATATATATCGATTCGAATTATAATAGATCTCGATTATGATTGTAAATGTATGCTTGGTCAGTCCCTAGTATCAGGTAGAATGACACCGACAGCTCACTCCACGCTCACTTCACCTAAGTTTTCCCGGTGAGATGGTTACAGAATCGCACTGCAGCCGTGCTATTCTGTAAAAATCTCATCGTGAGAACTTAGGTGAAGTGAGCGTGGAGTGAGCTGTCATTAGCGATTAACACTATTGACACTGCTCACTTCAAGCTCACTTCACTTATGATTTCACGGTGAGATTTTTACAGAATCGACCGGCAGTTCTTCTAATGTCGTGTAATTCGCTTTAATAAAAAAAAAACCGGTCAAGAGCGAGTCGGGCTCACACTATTGAGGTTCCGAACCAAACAACACTTAGCAGTCTGTGGAACGGTCGCTAACTTGCTGTAATTACTGTAATGCGAGTGATTAATAATCCTGCGCTCGCTCCTAAATGACATAGTTTCAAAGGAAAAAAAAAACCTTGAAACTATATTACTACCAGATGGGTAGGTTTACATCTACATGATATGTAAAAAGGCCTTCGGAAGTTGACGCCTTTTTTTGTCTGTAACTTTCTCACTGTCGCAAATGACTATTATTTTTCTATAAAATATGAATAAATATCTTTTGACTTTTTTTTTATTGAAACCTACTTGATTAAAGGGAGTTGCAAATTTGAGTTGCATCTTCAATACCGCTAAACCAAACATTTTAAAAGTTATTTTAGAATCCTTAAAGAAAGTACCCACTTTTAAGTATCTATTACGGTATGTCAATTAAAAGTTTTTTTACGGTCCTTTAGACCACCCAAATAAATCTGATATAATAATATTTCTTGGCCTTTGACTACCGACCCGTGTGCGCGTCACTAAGGCCTAACATCACGCCAAAATATCAATTCGTGCGTTGCATAAATCTCAAGAAAAAGTCTTTTGACAGACGGACAAGAAAGTACTGGTAGGTAAAGGTTCCGTTTTTTTTTAATCGGATCTTTAAAAACGAGTTCTGAACACAAAATAATACTTATTCGTTAAAGAATTAGATACAGGCAGATCACATACGTTTTTAAAAAAATTGAGCCGAAGATTTAAAGATGTTTCTAAGAGCTGCGGCGTCGAGCATTCATAATAGCCCATTGACTGAAGGTGCCTGTATCGAGAGCCTCTTCCTTTGGCTCGCGATTGACACTTTGTCTGAGGACAGCTTTTCTTATAATGACATAAAATATTGACTCTCAATAAAGTGTTTGAAAACTCTCCATTATGATTGCTTTATAAAATGGAAGGTTTTTAGAAATTTTCACAATTCAGAAAACTCTATTGTTTAGAGATATATACTACGCACATACAGAGTGTTTCCGGATGACGTGCGGGCATTATTTATGAAAAGGCATGGAATTAATCAATGCCCAAAGAATTCCCATTTTGATTTCCCAAAAATACTAATCGATACGCTAATATACTCTCTAATCGTCTTATTGAGATGTGGCCTAGCCCAGTTACGGCGATCAACTTGGGTGTAGCGCCCGCTTCGCTCGCTCGGCTCGTCCGTTGTTGGTCACTGTTCTAACCTAACCTAATCTAGGTAAAGCTGCCTTGGCTTACTGACTGCGGCTAACTTAAACGATACAGATCGTTTTTAATAAGACCAAAAGGATAAAAGAAGTTAAGTAAGTAAAAAAGGCGAACATCATTCAAGGATGATCCTATTTTTTTTTTTCGTATTGATTTCGGTGTACATAATACCACTTTACAATTTGCATCGATGTAGTGCAAATGTAGTCTCCGGGTAAAATGGCTTTATGATATCCGGATGGATGGATAGGCGGATATGACGAAACTATAAGGTACTTATTCGTTTTTTTTTCCATTTGGCTACAGAACCCTAAAAAAAGAGCAACACATTTCATCAAAAACTTTTTAGTTTTATTAGAGTTTCACGTGGATAAAAGTCTGTCGGAACTATTATCGATTTCATGATAAACTAGAACGCGCTGTGACAGTATATAAAATAGGTATAATTAATAACATCAGCCATATTTGTGGTTTAATGTTTAGCATACAGTATTCACATGACAAAACACAAACATCCGTATCGAGTATCGATGTTGGCACAAGAATTAAACTTAAAATAACGTGTTTTATTATGTAAGCCGATATTGGCATGCTCGATGCGGAACGCCAATAGGTCATAGTTGTAGGAAGTTGACCGCTGTGGACTCGTTTCCTGCCAGTAGTTATCTGCAGATACTAGTGGCGCTGCTACTCAGTGCCGCCGGAGCACGTTATCGACTTACTAATTCTAACGTTTCTAAATTTGTATAAACGACGCTGCGACGGGTTGGTAACAGATCTTAATAAATTGTATTATATGTATTAATGTATTATAATATTGTTGCTTAGAAATGCACCATTAAATACTTAGTTCAGCCATTGTATTGAAAACTGAGTCTAATTTTATATTACCCTAAAATTGAAAACATCTTTTTTCGAAGAGCTCATATTTTACAAAATTCGTGTGTATTTTACTTATGTAATGTTAGTTGATATACGGGGGCGTCTCAGGGTCATTGTAACTTGTACTTATAAAGTCACAAAATATAGGCCTACATATTCTTAGAAAGGAATATGTAAGTATATTTTTACTGTAATAAGTAGAACACCTACACTGATGCTAACTTTGCTGCCCACAAACGAAACGAAATCTACAATAAACACGATGCATCTAGTAGGTATTGTTACATAAGAACTCAAACGCCCACACAATAACATTCACACGATAATGTTATCTACAAGTTTATAAATACACCACAATATTCTATGGTGAAAAGTGCCATGTGACCGTTATCTACGCCATTGTTCAATAAAACGACTCGATAAAAAACTGCAACGCGCACACAGAACGATATATTTATACTACTACAGCGACATGAACTAAATGACGTACTGCGTAGCTGGGCAGTGACGCTATTTAAAGATAATATTAGATAGCAACGGACTTTGACTTGACTCATTGATTTGTTTTCATTGCAACTTTTTAGAGTGAGACGTTTATAGGCAGAAATAGATGGCCATGCCAACCTATTAAAGTCCATTAAGAAGTAAATTCAGTTCGTTGCGAGAAGCCTATCGTAAATTTTGTGTGCTTATTCCTTTGTAATACCAACTTGATTTAGATGTGGGTTTGTAATTGGAAGAAAATCTAAGAATCTAAACACTCACTTCTAGTGCTAGTACCTATTCATTTGAATGGGGGTATAATTCCGATGACAATACAAAATTATTTCATCGTTGTGGTCGGGTAACCGAATCCTTGAATGGATATACCTACTTATTACAGACATCAAGTGTCTAGGGATCAAGTACGTCTTAGAGTATCGCCGAAATTGAGGATTAATATTTAAATTTGTTTTTGGTCGTTAGTGATTCTTTTTAGTTAATTTCACTATTTGAATAAAGAATTTTCTTCAAATTTGGTTTAAAAATAGAAAATCAACAGTCAATCAGGATTCCTATCAATAGTGTTTAATAGCGTTTTTACAAAACCATTACAATTTCTCGGATCGGAACTGAAAAAAATTGCATCGATATGGAGCGACGACATCATTTGACACGAGAAGAGATGATGAGAGCCGTCGGAATGTTGCGGCTGGTTCCAGGCAACGTACTGTGGCTGTCGCTCTTGGCGTTACACAGAGCGTCATAGCCGCCTCTGGACACGCTATCGTATCACGGGCAGCGTGGCCGTGCAACATGGAGGATGATCTCGCATCACCACTCGCAGACAGGACCGGTACATCCAAAATACTGCTCGACGGAATCCCATGACCGCCATGATGTTGGCTACGAGGCTCCACAGCTCTTCAGGCTTGATAACCGGCCAAACCATCCGAAATCGTTTACGTGAAGTGGGTCTGCGTTCTCGAAGGTAGTAGAGAGTTCCACCTATAGCACGCCGGAATCGTAGGGCCCGTTTACAATGGGCTCGCGAACAGAAATTGGTAGGAAGAATACTGGTGTTGTGTTTGCTTTTCCGATGAATTTCATTTTGTTATGAGGCCGAATGCAAGGCGTACTCGAGTTTAGGACCTCTGGACGTTAAGAACGTTTGAGATTTTGTCAAGAAGTTCATTCATATGGAGGGAAACAATAGTGGTTTGGCCGTCGATCGGTGGAAGAAGCGATCTCATTTGGATCAGGGGCAACCTCAATGCTCAGATTTATGTGGAGCACACACGGCTAGAGTACACGCACTCTTGCCGGTGCTCGCATCAACGTTCTGCCGTGGCCTGCTCAATCGCCAGACCTCAAACCAATTGAGCACGCATGGGATATGCTCCAAAGAAGACTTCTGCCGAGTATGGATGCCGTGGATGCCCCACAACAACTTTTTGGCTTGTTAGAAAGAACGTGGGCGGCCATTCCTCAAAGTGATTTTGATGAAGTGGTTTTAAGCGTGCCAAATCGCTGTGATTGTGTGATTCGTGTCAGTGATGGAAACACAGATTATTAGATTTTTATCTTTAAAATGAAAATTTAAAAATGCTCATTTTCGTTTTTTTTTGACGTTTTTAATTTTTTACAAAATATAGGGATAAGTTGTTAACTTAGACATAGGCATTAAAGTAAGAAGTCAGTCTGGAAGACTATATTTGGTAAATATTAATTGGATATTTTTTATAGGTAGTTAAAGATCTAGTTGATCCTAGACAATTTTGATGTGTGTCGAATTCATCGAGTAAGGACTCATCAGGATTTGTTTGCAACTAGCTGACCCCGCGAACTTTGTACCGCCTCAGATTATGAATTACGTTCTTTTTCCGTGAATTTTTCCCATGTTTTAATAGTTATTCTGCTATTCGAGGTTGAGGCAAATCGAACAAATCAAATATTATAAAAATCTAGCCAGCCGTTCTTGAGTTATAAATGGTGTAACTGATCCGACATTGCCTTTAATGAATTTGCTTAAATGGGTGGGCCAGCTTCGCGTTACGGTACGCGTAGATATAATTTTATTTTATTCGGTTTCCTGCTAGGGTACGCGGTACTGAGTGGAGACCTAGAACAATAATTATTGTTTATTAATTATTTATTGTGCGACACGCACTTGACCGATAATCGGTCAAGTGCGTGTCGGACCACCCAGAGTAAAAGGTACCGTAGTCGAGATGAATACATATATCCGCTTGCACAGATTTATTCGACATGATTTTACTGGCCGCAAATATAAGTTTGTATTTCATAGTATTTCTGGAATAAACTATGAAAAACAAAGTTATTTCTGCGGTTGTAACTGAAAATATCAAGTCACTTTAGAAACAGAATCTTTTCTATTAAGTGATATAACACACACGCTAATGTGGATTAACGATTTTTTTCATCCCTCTATGGGGACAGCCACCTCTAAAATATTTTTTTGTAATTTGAAACCATTGTTTAGCGGTGCACGAAATACACCTCATTATCTGCCTAACCTTTGCCCAACTCTGTTGGGGTCGGCTTCCAGTCTAACCGGATGCAGCTGAATACCATTGTTTTACATGGAGCGACCGCCTATCTGACCTCCACAACCCAGTTACTGGGTAATACGATACCCCTTGGTAAGACTGGTTGCCAGACTTTCGGGCTTCTGACAACCCGTAACGAGTGTCAAAGATCCATGAAAGACAGCCGGGACCAACGCCTTAACGTGCTTTCCGAGGCACGGAGGGGTCTTGGTATATGAAGATGGGCACCCATCCACGGACCAACCGCGGCAAGCGTGGCTTAAACTGATCGATCGACGCGTGCGGCTGTTATTACTTAGCCACCAGCACGAAATACACCTACGTTCTAATTTCCATCGATATAGTGTTAACCCGGCGAGCATGAGCCAGGGTATCTCACACCCTGGTAAAATTTAAAAGTAGCGTATTTTTTAAAATCCTCGTCTGGCGGCACTAGCTAGCTCAGTAGCTGGAGGCATAGGTGTGCGGGACGGGGTAGTGGCGTGATCGCAGTGTGGCGCGAGGCACCAGCCGGGGTATATGTGCGCAAACTTGTCTCGGGTATGTTATACCCTGCCTCATTTCTGACGTATTTTTTTTACGTAATGATGTAATCATAAATTTTAGTTTAGTTTTTTATTTTTTTAGAGTAAATAAACTGTAAACATGTCAAACCATACATGGTTTCCTATGCGGTAAAGGGTTAAAGTCACATACACAAACAGCCACACTTGTTTCCTATGCTCCAAAGAAAAACAAGGTGGTTCTTGTTATGTCCACCATGCACCATGACAATTCAATAGATGAATCTACAGGCGAGAAACAAAGACCTGAAATTATAACATTTTATAATTCGACTAAAGCTGGCGTTGACGTGGTTAATGAATTGAGTGCCAGTGACAACGTTAGTCGCAACAGTAAACGGTGGCCTATGACTTTGTTCTATGGTATCTTGAACATGGCAGCTATCAATGCTTGCATTATATATCGAGTAAATAAAAACGTTACGATCAAGAGAACACAATTCATTCGTAGTTTGGGCTTATCAATGATTTACGAACACCTACATTCAAGAAAATCAAAAAAAAATATTCCAAGTTTCATCCTCCAGCGAATCGAAAAACAGCTCGGTGAGCCCTCACCTAGACATGCAAATGTATCCGGACGATATGTCAGATGCCAGGATTGTCCATATAAGAAGGATAGAAAAACCAAACATTCTTGCAATGCTTGTGCTAAGCCCATATGTTTGGAGCATGCAAAATTTATTTGCGAAAATTGTGCTTATCTCAACAGTACTGATTAATCCTATTTTCAATTAAAAAAATAATAATAAGTTAAATTACGAGGAGGATCTCATTATCTTTTAGTTATAAGTTGATTTACATTCCAAAGATAAATATTTTTGTTCAATTCTTAATTTTTGTAAAACCCCAAATTTTGTGACAATAATTATTAGAGTATAAGAAAAACGTAAATGAATAAATAATTATTATTGTATAAGGAACTTCTTTCATTTAAATCCATTAATTAATTCATTATGATACAAAATAAATCAACAAAATTAAAAAAAAATAATAATAAGAATTATATTACGGTACATTAAGATAAGGGTATGTCCCACCCTGCCACATTCTTGAAGTAACTTTTTTTCGCCTCATGCTCGCCGGGTTAAAAATGGCTGTCAAATCCGGACAGACTGACTGACGGACATGAAGTAATTATAAAGGTTCTGTTTTTGCCATTTCGGTACGGAACCCTAAAAAATCGGTCAGGTGCGAGTCGGACTCGCGCACTAAAGGTTCCGTATTACAAAAAAAATAAACAAAACCTAAAACGAAACTTCTTTATACGCCCTTCCAAAAAAAAAAAAAACAACTGCACTCTTTTATGTATCATCGCCACTTAATAATCGATATAGATTTTTTTTTTTAATACTCTTGTAGATAATATTAAATACTACGGCTTTTACTACCTAGGTATTTAGTTTAGGTAGTTTGTGTCCATTTGGAGTCCATCGGTTTCAGGGGTCCCTATTCCCTGGGCACCAGCCTAACAAGCCCATAAAAAAAGCTATAAATCTTTAAAATGTAACATTTTCAATTAGCAAACACATTTTCCTGTGTTTTGAAAGTGTATATTGTTATTTTTGTTTCAGGGGAGCGGGCGGAGGGGGAATGTTTGGTGACGTCAACATCTCAGCCATTTTGGATTCGCTTAGTGTAAGCTACGACAAAAGAGTGAGGCCGAATTATGGAGGTTTGTATGGCTGGATTTGTTCCTCGATGTGTGATAAATTGATAATAATCTTGTTTCTCTGCTTAGCTTTGCGGATTGTGAAATACTGATGGAAAAACATAACCCACCTAAAAATATTTTTATATTTTACCGACTGCATCAGATTGCAGTGAGAGAGTTACATACACGGATTTTTTTTAAAAAGAAGCCACGAGGGGCGTTCCTTGAGTTCTCATTATGGATATAAAGAACTCTTCATTTTCTTTCTTAATAGTACATTTTGATGTAAATGTTCGACTTGCAACTGACTTGAAGCCGCTAAATAGCCTTATAACAAATAAATATTCTGAATATTATTAACAGCAGTAATGTTTATTTGTGTTCTATAAACATTAATTTGCTGTCGAACACGTATAATTTGATGAAATAAAATGTTTATTTATCATATTTATTTATTTACTCAGCTTATATAATCACAATTAAGTATAAAATACTGAGATTTTAATCTAATCTATAGAGTTATTTGGGGCGCACTCTCCCGCACTAATCCAGCAATGCAAAATAAAAATCACGTGTGGTAAATACACTGCATTGTCAACCTAAGCTCGGTGCAATAAGAGCCACTTTACGACTAATCGTATTAAAAAACCTCTTTTGTGATCAGGGTGTTAATTCAAATGATTTGTCGTGAAAAATGTCTTACGTGTTAATGTTAATCCTCCTGTCTGCCATCGTCTGTCACGTCTGTCACTCATACTTCAACTGACAGTTGGCACGCTGATCGCCTATCAATACGATTCTAATAATACTGCAAGTCGTTCAACACTTAATATTTTTGTATTAGGACATAAATTAATATTTTTTTGTTTACAAAGTAAACAAATGTATGAAATACAATGTATACTGGCTTTCCTGTAATTCATACAAAAAAAAAAAACTTAGGAAAGAGGAAGTTCAGTTTTTTGTTTTTATTTTAAAATTTCTGGGAATCTTTTCCAATTCTTCTTTCCAAAGACCTAATTGAGATTATTGCGAACATTTTAAAACAAAAAGAGCCAAATCGGCCCAGCCAGCCGTTCTCGAGTGATGCGCTTACCAGCGAACAATATTTCATTTTTATTTAAACAGGGTGAAATTGAATACTTACGCCAAGTCGAAATAGAAGGTGCAGTAACTGTTACATAATACATGTGAATTATCACTCCCCAAATCGTGTAATTATTGTCTTAGATAGTGCAAGCTAAGTTATGGCCAAATCGCTTACCTACGCGCACGTCTGTGCATCCCTTTCCTTAATGACATGCTCTGAATTTTCTTTGTAACACGTTAAATTAGATATTTTAATTTGGCGCACCTATTAAATAGGTTCACAGTGCGGTGTATTTAACTAGCGTACATTTTGCGATGTTTTTTTATGTCAACAACGAGCCTTCATACTTGTTTATGACAATTTTTCAGTGAAAATATAAACTGTGTAAATAAACAAAATATGATAAATAAACATTATATTTCATAAAATTATTTATTTTTGTCAACAAATTAACATTCATTTTTATAAGTGTTCTATCAATAAAATTAACTACCCCGTGGGTACGAGGGCGCAAGCCAGACTGCTGAGCGTGGGGTACTGGGTTCAATTCCCAGGTCAGGCAAAGTGTTATTGGGTTTTTCCATAAGGGATTCCTCAGTAACAGCCCTGAGTTTGAATGTTAGCGGTGTGATACCCCGGAAAGCACGTTAAGACGTTGGTCCGACGTGGAGAAGATTTGTCAGTTTCGAATTAGGAACTCTACTTCAAAATCAGAAAGGAAATGAAAAGGATATCTGAGTCACTTTGTACGCAAAATACGCGCGTGGAGTTGCGGACACAAGCCCGTATTACCTCTCACTTTTACACGTCATATTAAAAAAATAAGTTAGATGGAGTCAACACTTCTTATCTGGCATCTGACCCCTGAGAAGAAATGGCGAAACAAACTCAGGGGTCAGTCTCTTTTAAAGTCCAGGCATAATCTTGGTCAGATTGTGTGAGATGTAAATCTGTGTCTGAAATGGTCTTTTGAGGACACACACATTAACGTGGACCTGTCCAGTTAGCCCAAGCATTTGACGGTGAACAATAACAAAGAAAGGACATTTACGTAGGTCGCATAAAATACTCAAAATGACCATCATTAATACTAACTGAGAACGAAGAAATATAACCCACATAGTGCTCACATACACAATAATATAATAAAGGTATTTTTCCCCAAAATTTCTTAGTTTTGTAAAATTTAGAAAAGAACTACATGAATGCAATATTGTGTTAATATTAACACAATACCTACTGCATTTTAAGTCATCGCCAATTTTGTTGTAAGCGTCATATTGTAAGTTCTGCCAAATCTTGTTCTGTTCTGAAGGTACGATTTAATTCACCGTGGTTACGAATTGAGTGAACAGGCTTTCAAAGTTAAAAATAACGGTTTGGTTATACTTAAATGAATATCTGTAAATCGTGAAAATACTCGTAGCCATGAGCAAAAATATTATCTTTATCGTATTCATTTTTCAGAAATAGCTTACAGGTGTGCATGAAATGTTTTAAATATTTTTCTGCTCCAGAATCCAGCAGGTTACCCACCTGTTTTTAGTTAACTATCGGGATTGAATTGTACATTTTTGCATCATTAGGTCATCAATTTTTATGAACAGTAGAACAGATATTGCTGTAGTACGACTTAGGCGCTGTTGCGTCTAACGCAACCTTACCCTACGTTTTCAATCTTATCATAAAGATTAATTGTAATGGCGAAAGGATACTTTTTGACAGGGTCGCTTAAGGTAATGTAACTGATGTACTATTTCAGGACCGCCAGTGGATGTGGGGGTCACCATGTACGTGCTCTCCATCAGCTCCTTATCTGAAGTGAAAATGGTATTTAATGCTGCAAAACTACTTTTACGTAGCTTGTCATTTTAAGAACGAAAAATGACATTACATTGTTTAGGTTAGCGGACCTCGGTCGAGCTGAGGCCTTTTTGTACAAATAGTCGATTAAACGGTGCAGCCCACGTTCGATCGAGGGACTCGGGGCGTCACGTCACCGTCCTCTGGTTTGGTTTTCACAGCGCGAGGCGCTCGCGCGACTCACGATTGGGCTTGATTGCAGGTCCGCCAGTGGAGGTGGGCGTCACCATGTATGTGCTCTCTATCAGCTCCGTCTCCGAAGTGCTCATGGTACTCGCCACTGTCAGCTCACGCTTGTCTCGGTCGCTTCGGCCGCACGCTGCGCTGCAGCGACCGAGCAGCCTCAGACACGAGGCTGCGAGCATGCCGGCGTCATGGAGCCGACCATCCGGACGGCGACGCACCACTAGTAGTTCTTTAATTTGAATCACATTCTACAATTTGTGCGTTGCAAGCGCTTTCGTTTATAATAATTATGGTGGTGTGCCGCTCTGGGTGTGTCTTCAAAAAGACATACTAAAATGTACCTTGCCATTAAGCATCCCCCAAGCTGGAAACCGTTGTAAATTTGCTCCATTGTTGTTATTTTAAGCTTTTTTTTTTCTTGAGTACGTATTTGTTGTGACTGTGGGTATATTACTATTGCGTCTCTGTAAGGTGACTAACACCTCAGAAGTGTAACTGGGGTGCCTAACCTTTCTCACTGTAAGTAGTCTGTCCCTGATTATGTTTAATTTTTGTGTCGTTATCCAGTTAATTCCAGTTAAACATTAACTAGAAAACTGGCAGCTGTTTCACTACGTTAGAAGTTTTCGGAGTACTTTGCCTCGCTGGTCCAGTGGTCGCAAGGGCCATTGCTGAGCATAAGGGTTTGATTCCCAGTTCAGGCAAAGTGTTATTGGGTTTTTCTATCAAGAATTTCTCAGTAGCAGTCCGGAATCTAGATTTGTGCCCAGTTTATGGCAATAGGCTTGCCCCAAATATGGGTGTACTATAGATACAGCTTTGCCTAACCCTTCGGGGATTACAGGCGTGATGTTATGTTATATGTTAATATGCATTAAGGCTCGAAGCTAGGCGACGTAGACCACAACAACCCACAGCAGAAGCTGATCTAGCTAAATATAAAAACGATTTGCAAGAATTCATGAATATTGACAATGCAGCATTAGTTCTAATTACGACAAATATGACAGATGAAACTCTCAGTCACGTCATGTGTCTTACAAGCTTACAAGAGGTATGGGAAGAACTAAACAGATTATATGGAGAAAGTAGTGAAGATAAATGATAAAGATCTTCGTTTCTGCAGTTATAAGAAAGAACCAGAACATGGTGTGGCAAATCATATTTCTGCATTGAAGAATATCTGGCATGAGTTGAATGGTCAGTTAGAATCAAAATTACCAGACATGCTACTGGTCTGCAAGAGTTTGTACAGTTTACCAGCAGAAATCTTCGCTTTTAAATCAAGTTGGCTACTTATGACTAAGAAAGACAAACCACTAGAAAAATTAACTACCCAAATCTGTGCCCATGAAAAACCTCATTGAACAGAACCGAAAATGACAGCACCGACTGCAAAAGGCAAAATGAAGAAAGAAAAATATATTAAATATAATTATTGCGGACGAACAGGACATCGAGTAAGATAATGTAGGAAATGGATTGCCGACGGAAGGTCACTCAAAGAGACGACCACAGTCAACGTAACCCTACAGGTCTTAGCCATAGGAAACACTCAAGTGGCAGATAAAGAGAACTGCTTCGTAGACAATGGTGCAACAAGCCATGTTGCTTGTAGAGGTGATTTTTTCGAGACATTTGAATATTTATAAGCACAATACACAGTGACAGCAGCCAATGGTCAAACCATACAAGCATTAGGAAAGGGAAACATCCTTGCTGAGCCTGATATCTGTGGAAGACGACACCAAATTCTACTCAAAGATGTATGGTATTAAAATAAAAATAAATCTTTTTTCTGTTCTTGCTGCACACCACCAAGCGTACTACACAATATTTGAGTCTACGCCAGACAAGTGTACACTAAAAGTAGATGGAACTATTAAGTTAATGGGAATAAGGCAGAGAAATGGCGGACTTTACGAGCTGAAACTAGATTGCCTGTCGCCGAAACCTGAAGTCAACATGGCAATGACTATAATCGTCTACAAGTTTATCAGGCACGCTTATCGAAATAAGAGACACGTGAAACAGATGATAGAGAAAGAGTTCGGATTAAAAGTGGAAGGCACTTACACACACACACACACACACTCGCACGGATCTGTGCGAAGGTTGTGTTTATGGAAAGGCCCATGTATGTAAAAGTTTGGTACAAGGATAATAGCAGCTCAACCAGGTGAGCTAATCCATCCCGACATAAATGGACCTTTGCATATTCAATGCAAAAGTTTCGGTATTTCTTAATGTTCAAGGGTGACTTTACTCGCCATCGTTACATATATTTCCTGAAAGAGAATTCAGAAGCATGGACAAAACTCAAACAATCCTAGCTGAAGTCAAAGCTGCGGGTCACAATATAAAAGAAATCTTGAGCGGTAACGGAGGAGAATTTAATCATGAACAATTTCAAAAGATCCTGTATGAACATGGCATAAAACAGAGATTGACGATGTCCCGCACTCACGAACAAGCTAGTTGCGTTGAAAGAGAGAATCGGACAGTAGTAAAAGCAGCACGAGCAATGATACATTTTCATGAAGAGATACCTTATGGTCTTTGGGCAGAACTCATTAACACTGCAGCGCACGTCCTAAATCAGACTAGCTCGTCAAGTGTACAAGGAACATCTCCCTTTGAGTTATGCTATGGTAAGAAACCAGGTATCAAATACCTAAGAATCATTGGTTGCAAATGCCCACATTCCTAAATTAAATCGCAAGAAGCTAGACAAGAAAGTTCAAAGCAGAATATTGATTGGCTAAGATGGAGATGAAGGATACAGGATTTGGGATAAAATCAATCACAAATTGAGCTGATCTAGAGATTTGACGTTTAAAGAGATACCGTTTCTTGGTTACTCTGGCAAGAAAGATGCCCCAAACGACCAACAGAATATATCAATACCAGATCTTTAACAAGAGAGATTACAGGAAATCATGGTACAGAATGATGCCCAAAACAGCCCACCTACAAGTGATTCAACTTCGACATCACACTTTAATGGTATTAATGAGCAGGAAGTTCATGTAGAGCGAGATGCACAAAAGGAGCATGATGTGCCAGCAGAGAAAATCTGATTGACACAAATGAATCTAAACAGTTTCATGACTTTGTAGAATCTGAAGGTGAGGAAGTGGAAAATAATGAGGACCTCACTCAGGATGAAATTGAACGCAAAGGTCAAATGACTCTTAGAGACCGGACTAATCTCAGAACTCCAAGTCGATACAATGATTATATCTGCAACACGTCATCGAGTGTACCCACTGATGAACCTACAACTTTTAAAGAGGCTACGTCCAGAGCAAATCGGGACAAATGGCAAGAGGCCATTAATAATGAAATTGTTTCGTTAAAGGAGAATAAGACCTGGAAACTGGTTGAATTACACAAAGGCAGAAACCCTATTCCTTCCAAATAGATATTCAAGATCAAGACTAACCCTGACTGTACTCTAGACAAGTATACGGCCAGATTAGTGATCAAAGGATATTCTTAAAAAGAAGGATTAGACGTTTTAGAGACTTTTAGCCCTGTAGCAAAGAGCAGTACTACAAAAACAGTTCTAAGTGTTGCTGCTAAGGAAAAGATGTATCTAGCCCAATTTGACGTATCAACAGCCTTCCTATATGGAAATTTAGACGAGGACATTTATAGGAAGCTACCAGGCGGCTACACAAGCGCATCTGATCCAAAACTTGTTTTTAAACTGAAAAAGAGTAGTTTATGGATTAAAACATGCGCCACGCTTACTACATCGAAATTTGTTGACTACATCATCGAAATTTGTTGTAAACAGAGCAAAGCAGACGAGGCAAAAGTTAGATTATTTTAGCTCTTTATGTCGACGATGGATATTTTGCTTCGACAAGCGACACGGAAACGAAAAATTTGGAAGAGCTGAAAAAGAGGTATAAAATAACCGTTAAATCAGCTAGCTATTACATATTTGGGAATGGATGTAGAGAAGAAGTCAGACGGTTATATTTTTATTTATCAGAAAGCGTACACCAAACGCATTCTTGAAAGTTTCGGCATGGGAAAATTGTAAAGCTGTTGCAACACCGATCCTAAACTCGAATGCTAGTAAGGAAGAAGAAGAAGAGAGCTCTACGGCTTTCCCTTATCGTCAAGTAGTGGGAGCACTAGCTTACCTCATGACTGGGACAAGACCAGATATAGCTTACGCTGTTGTGTCACGTAATCTTGATAATCCCACAAAGAAGATTATCTAAAAGGTGCAATAGACAAAGGAATAACAAACGATAAAACTCATGACTTAGAGTACCACAGCGATACCGATCATGGTGGTGATCACATCTCATGGCGCTCTACTACTGGAATGCTATATTTGTATGTAGGAGGACCAATTTCATAGCAGAGCAAACGACAATCTACCGTTGTTATTTCATCGACCGAAAGAATCAGATATAGTCGCTGCCAGTGAAACTGCACGACAGATCATATGGTTAAAGAGAATCTTGAAAGGCATCGTAGATAAGGATTGTCTAACAAGCCTATGCATCGACAATGAGTCTGCAATCTAGCCTGGCTAACCAAGATTCCACCGCATGAATATCATCAGCGGACAGAACACATATGTTTAAGATCGTTCTTTATACGAGAATGTGTTACAGATGGCATATTAGAAGTATGCAAAGTCTCTACGACTCGGTAGCTTGCTGACATGCTAAAGAAGCCCCTTTATGGAAACAGCATTCTGTAACTCTGCAAGATGGCAGGCATTCAAAACAGAGAGGGATCTTAAGGCATTAAACCATTATTAATATCTATGGATATTATAGACACCGGTTACGGAGTGTGCAATAACACAACCGATTGTAAAAAAGTCAGAAGAATATATCTAGCTGATTCTGTTTTTAATGATTCCTTATTCATACCTAAAGTATTAACAACTTTAATAATTACAAGGGCAACTTTTATTTTCCTGTGGTTCATGGTTTTCCACAAAAACAATATCATATTGTGAGGTCTAGGTGTGCTTAATGGCTCTTACATAATTTGACTATCGCTAAGTGGGACCATCAGCGTAGTCAATTCTAAAATTTCGTAAACCAAGCCTTTGAAATACCCTTTATCACGGTTCTAAAGTGCAGATGAGACTAAGACCAGGGTGTATGACCCCTAGTGGAAACCAAATCAAGGGACTCTTAAAGTCACTTCAGGACGTGACCCTACCCGGATACTAGATATGGGTATCTAGTCATAGTTCATTAAAAAGTACACGTAGCAGTAGACATCGACCTTGTATGGGTACAATTAGATACAGCCGGTCGATTCTGTAAAAATCTCACCGTGAAAACTTGCGTGGAGTGAGCTGTCAATGCAATCCCACTGATTCTAGGAGTTGACAAACCAAACATTTACAAACATAATCAAGATTTTAATCATATCTTTTTATGCTAATTCTATTGATCATTTTATAAAAAATAATTTCAGAGGTAGTATTTTAGTTGTCAAAACCCATGTTTAATCCCACATAGTGTGTGTGGCGTGATCACTTCACTCAATACACGAAATGCCGTGAATCGGGTGAAGTGATCACACCGACTCGTCAGGACTAGTTTAGGAAAAAAAAAAGAAAAAAAAAGTGCATTGAGATTCTGATGGAGTTTCTGTTTTGCTATTTTATTTTAAAACCCCACGAAATATTAATATTTTGACTTCTAAAATACTAGCGTTGAAATTATATAAAATGATCAATAGAATTAGCATAAAAATATTATTAGAATTTTGATTGTGATTGTAAATGTATGCTTGGTCAATTCCTAGTATCAAGTGGGATGACACTGACAGCTCACTTCACCTAAGTTTGCACGGTGAGATGGTTGCAGAATCGCACTGTTGTAACATTCAATTAACATTTTTGTTTTTATCGAGTCTACCGAATTCTGTTTCTCTCTATTTCGGCTTTTACTCTTCATATAATTATCTAATCTTTGATACTATTCAATAACGTACTCTTACGTGTAATTTTAACATGTAATTTATTCATATTGATTATGAAACACTAATTATTATGACGTCGTAACAATTTTTATATCATGTATAAAATCATCACATACTGGAAGCATTGCCGCTGTTTCCTCAACTGAAATTCGATTTTATTCATAATAGTCATAATACTTGCCTATCACGAGAACAGTGTTGTTAAAATATTCCAATAACTATCATTAAATATTATCATAACATTTTCACAGCAGCAATTATGTACTTATTTAATGTTAAATTTATACAGCACAGAAACTTAATTGTATCCAATTTATTATGCGTGTAATCGCAAATTAATTGGGTGTTATGATTAACAATTAATATGCAGTGGAAACTTTAATGCAGGCTTTAATTTTTGACGATATAAAATTTGGCGATGTTTTAATACTGTTATAATAATTACATAATTTCATCAGCAGCATATTTGGTTGAAACGCGCTCTGTATATGCCATAAAATTGATCTATCACGAGATGAGCTAATGCCGGTGTACCCGGCTGTACCGGTGTTCTTGAACTGCCCGTTAGTTCAAGAATTTTATTGATTTGCTTCAGAAGTCCTCTATGCATGGAATTTACATATTTTTTTAAACATTAATGCGAGGCAATGTTACCGATACGATTTCGATTTGAATTTAATAATACGAGCTCGGAATTCTGTCCAAGTTTGTTTGCTGATATTTCGCTGACATTCAAATCGCGCAGACAATGAATGTGCCTCGGCGATAACGTTTCGTTTCGTTGCATTCATTAAAACAAATTAACATTTAAGCGGGCGGTAGACAGCCTTACAAACGAGCCCGACTGCCGGATTACATCCATTGTTGTGCCACTGTAAGTCAATCAAGTGCCGCTATTATTTCCTACAACAATAGAAAATGTTTCAGGATTTCACCCTGGATTTCTACTTCAGGCAGTTTTGGACCGACCCCAGGCTCGCTTACAAAAAAAGGACGGGTGTGGAGACACTTTCCGTCGGCTCAGAATTTATTAGAAACATATGGGTACCCGACACCTTCTTTGTTAACGAAAAACAGTCTTATTTCCACATAGCTACCACAAGCAACGAATTCATTCGCATTCATCATTCAGGATCTATTACTAGGAGTATAAGGCAAGTACTTTTATGAATAAGTTTACATTGCATGTGTATTTGTTAAATACCTCGTTTAAAATAGATCACGGGTTTCTACTACATATTAAAGCTAGAGTTCCCTAAGACTGCGGTGAACGCCACATAACGTCCACAATTTACCATCGAATGACGTCACTGAAACGTTATTTATGAAAGTAAATTGAAGTGTTTCTTTATAAAGCGTTTTTGACACCGCAAAGTCAAGCCCCGATGCCATCATTTCCGTGACAGCCGTCGCTGCGATCATTTTGGAGCGGCCACCGCTGTCGTAGGAACCCGAAGCTTAAGTCGGCAATGTCTGTCCGTCATAGTGGTTTATATCGCTGCCGCTGGGACTTAGCTCGTTTAAATTCACTGATTTGTACTGTTAGTATGGATCATGGCAATAAGTAGACTAAAGTTATGTCAACCATACCAATACACGAATCTCCTAAATCTAGGCTGTTTTAGACGATTGTTATCCTGTACTACGTGCTGCGCTCCTCACATTCTATGTACCCTAAAACGAGGTGAATAGGAAATGCAGAGGTGAATCGGGATGAAACTTTTAAATGGATTTTAACGTGGTTTGTTCCCAACAAGGACTATTAATCGTTAGTTATGATATAGTAAACGTATAAGAGATCTTTTGGCAAAAATCGGTATTATTTCAATGTTAAAATCCATTTTAAAATTTCGCCCGATTCACACCTGCATTTCCTATTTACCCCGTTTTACCGTACTCATTTTTATTTTTTCTAAAATATATCCGTCCTGCTAATTCCTGTGGTACAGACGCCAGCACATCAAGCTGCTACAATCTGTCAGATTTCTTTAATAGATTTTCAACTTTATCGCTCAAGCATAAGGTTCAAAGTTGATCGGGAAAATCTGACAGTTTCGGGTAGCTTGATGTGCTGGCGTCTGTACATATCCCTCACCATCAGTGACCAAGCACCGACTAATCAATACCTAGCTGATGTATGTTACCGATCGACTTTAAAACTTTCCTGGTATTGCAGTCAGCTCAAAATAAAAACCAATTGAAATCTGTTATTATAGATTGGTATTCTAAATGAATCATGAATTAGTAACGGCAAAAGCTTTTAAGCGGAAAATATTTAATAGAACCTCAAAAAAAAATTGAATATAAATTATGGCCGCCTTTTTAAATAAACGAGCATCTTTTTATATTTTGGTCGTTTTAAAAACTATCTGTACTAATAAATAGTTGGTCAGCGGAAAATTCCCATTGTGAGCTTCTTATTACCCAATGCTCTGAGTGTCCTATAGTTGAGAAAAGGCTTGGCAAATGATGACCGATATTAATCTAATTGATCCTTCTGATTTCTAATCGATATTCTAATAAACTGCGTACACATCTTTTAAACTGTTTGTTCCACTTTTCGCTCTCGTCTGCCTTCTAATATTGATGAGCAAATAATTGCAAAACGGGCCACGGTTATGTATCGCTTATAAATGTATTTTGTAGCTCCAATGTTCTATTTTACCACGCAAACATTAAAATCTAAGAAGGTGACTACGAAAGGACCTTTGCCGCTACATTGTCATATCTATACCATATCGTTAAATATTCAAAATAATTTCTGATTTTTAGGTAATATTGTTGGGCTTCATGCAATGAGTGGCATAATAATTTATATGCAAATTATCTATAACGCAACACCCTGCAGTCTCAATAGATAATTAATCGTCTCATGCACAAATATTAAACTAAGTATCACAGACAAATAAATACGACAGCGATCGAGTTGTCGAACAAAATGTCACCGGAAGCCACCGGACGTCACCGGTATCAACTGTCAAGATAGTGAATTGAACTGTCAAGATAGTAATACAGTAATAACGTCGCCCAGCACTTTCAAGCGGTTTAGCGCAACATGCACCTGTTTGCAACTAAAAAATCTAATTCATAATTTAAAGTCAAGGTGATGAGTTTATTACTAGCGCCAAAGGTTAATTAAAACATAACTATTTTGTGGGGTTTTAATCTAGGAAAAAAGAAAATTGATATTTTGACAAAGTCTCTGTTTTGCTGTTTTATTTTTAAACCCACATAATAGTAATATTTTGACAACTAAAATACTAGCTTTGAAACTAGGTATTAAAAATGATGAATAGAATTAGCATAATTTTTTAAAATTAAAATATCGATTAATTATGACTGTAAATATTTGCTTAATCAATCTCTAGCATCAGTGGGATGACACTGACAGCTCACTCCACGCAAGTTTTCACGGTGAGATTTTTACAGAATCGACCGGCAGAAGTGACGTTATCGTTACATTCCTATACAACATAAAGAGGCAATAATGGATATTTTCTAATGTTCCCCAAGAAAATATATTCTTCGTCCGAAGACGTATTATTTGACAGACTTTCGATTACCATCCGAACATCATCACCATCAGCCTATGGCAGTCCACTGCTGGACAAAGGCTTCCCCTATTGCACGCCATTCAACTTGTTTTTCGGCAACTTTCATCTAACTCCTACCAGCCATCCTGCAAAGATTGTCGCTCCACCTAGCCTGAGGGCGTCCCACCTTACGTTTACCGATTCGCGGTCTCCACTCAAGAACACGTCAACCCTAATGGTTGTAGGGGTTGCGGTTATCGGTTCTATGGCTACTATGGCCGGCCCATTGCCACTTCAGCTTGCTTATTCTGTGAGCTATGTCGACAACTTTTGTTCTCTGCTGGATCACCTCGTTGTGGATTCGATAGCCACGCGATCACTTTTGTGGAAAACCAGTCACTCCTGTCGGTTAAGACCATCAAATAGCGACACAGTGCATGAATTTATCAAACCACAATAAAAAACAGCATTTTACGTTTGTTGGGTTATATTGTCAGTGTATATTTCTTATAAAAGATCACATCTAATAAGCATAAACGAAAACCACCACTTCTATAGAAAACTATATCGACAGAAGTGAGTTCTACAGAAGTGAGTTTTATCATAAAAATACATAACCTGTCCAGAATTTAAGGTTTTGAGATTTTAATTCATTTGACTTCGGTAATTAACCAACTAATCAATAAGGTTATAAGGAAATCACATTAATAAATCACTTACTTGCTTGGTTTAGTTGAGTACAGAGGTGATTTATCAACTTTGACAGTGATGTAGAAAGCCGCTATAACTTTATTTTTCACGGCACCGTAGTCACGGCCGAATTAAGGCTGACTCTGACCATAACAGAATAACTTTCAAAAATAAATATTTTACCATTTTTGCAATTTATTTCTACACGAATGATTATTTTTTATGAACATTGTAGAATGAAGAATAAAGTTAAAAATATCGTTTAATAATTACTAATATTTGAGTGACTGCTTTTTTATTACATGCTTTACTTATTTCTTTATATGATATGTGCATGGAATATGTTAAAATAATTTTTAGAGACAACTTAATGCTGCAACCTGCGTTGCGAACATTTGACAGGACGTGAGCAATCACGTGCTGTACCTACCACAAAAAAAAGGAAAAAAAAATGAAATAATCAATAGGATTCTTAGTAAATTGTTAGATTACGTCACAAAGTTTATAAAATAATTACTAGACAGAAATAAAAACTGAGCAGCTAGGACATATTTCAAGCGAACACAATTTATTGTCTCTGTAGAATGACCCAGTTATTACTAGCGGTTTAATAAAGTCACTCGAGCCGCATGACAGAACGCCCGTTATTGACAGTTAAAATTAAATTGCCTTATAAAAAACCGGCCAAGTGCGTGTCGGACCACGCACAATGAAGGCTTCCGTAGTTGGAATGAATTTATCCCAAGAACAAACATAACATTGTAGTTGAAAATCAAGTTCTCACATACATTGCAACTGCAAATGTAAGTTGAATAAAAAAATTGTATTGACAAACCCGATATATTTCTGAAAGATCTATCCAACGACATCCCACACCATGGGGTAGAGGAGAAAAAAGCATCCCCACCTTACCTGTACAGGAGGTACCCCAGTTTTTTTTTTTATGATTTTATTTTACCACTTTGTCGCCGTGATTAATATAAATTATAGCTTTTTAGTGCTAAGAGTCTCTGAGCTAAGCTGCGGACGGACAGACAGACTTGGCGAAACTATAGGGCAGGAACCCTGTTGACTACGTAACCCTATTCTAATAATCATATAATATAATATTCATATTTTGAGGGAATTAACCAAAAGGAGCATTATTAATTGGTGTCTCAAAAACGGTGAACTGATTATTGAGATTTATAAAGAACAAAATTTCATACGGGTGTTCAATAATTTCAAAGTAGAAATAACAGTAAACAATGAATATTATGAACATAATGATGAATAGTATGAATAGTGAATACAATGAATATTATTAGTATTATACCGGTTTCAAAATGTTATAAATCACTGAACGCCAAGACTTGTGGCAGTAATGGTTATAAAACGTGCGAGTAGACGGTGAAAATTTGTAGGAACGGGATCAATAAAAACGAAAATTACAGGACGCACAAGTCAATTGTACAGTTGGTCAAAAGTATTTAAAATGAAGATGATTTTGATTTGTTAACCAACGAAAAAGAGGAGGCTCTCAAGTCAAGACGTATTTTTTTTTGAAGGATCAGGAAAAGAAGCTCAATTATTATAATAGCGTGTCAATTTGTATTTTTAGGAAATCAATTTGAGAATTATTTGGGGTTCGATTAAATACATGCCAACACAGACATATGTACCTACTTCTAAAAATGATGGATTCTTGTCTTTCTACCTTGTTTCTACTTAGTTGGTTTACGTGCGTGTGCGTCCCAACACACGAAGATGAATAAGAAAAAGAAAAACAAATACACACAAATATGAAAAAGATTTTTAAACATCTTGCACTTGTTCACAGACTGACTATCACCGCTTCTTGTCCGATGGATTTGCAGTATTTTCCGATGGACCGTCAATTATGCAATATTGAAATCGAAAGTTGTGAGTTGGATAAACCTAAATAGTATATTTGGCTTACAATACTTATAATAATCGAGAGAGCCTTAGAGCCCTACTTTGAATAAAGTTTCACGTCTTTTGCTTTATGAAACAAAAGACGTACCGTCTTAACAAATAATAAATAATTTTACTAAGTACTTGAGCTGCAGACTCATGATGCTTTCATGTTCGGTAGATAAAATCTAACTTAAAGTATTTAAACGCTTAAGAACTTGCACTACGATCGTCGTTATTTGGCGAAGTAGTTATTGTAATATTTCTCACCCTTGGTAGACCGGTAGCCTTAAATTCATCCACCTTATACAAATATTACGAAACCCCAGTGCAATGGGTGCTTATTTTATCGTTCCATATCTCTGCATGGTACAGTCGGCTACACCATGCGGGACATCCGATACAAGTGGAACGAGGGGCCAAACTCTGTGGGCGTGTCAAGCGAAGTGTCCCTGCCGCAATTCAAGGTGCTGGGCCATCGGCAGCGCGCCATGGAGATTTCTCTTACGACAGGTATACAGCACCGATGAAACATACAACAATTTATCAGATACCGATCGTTGGCGCTTTTTGTTTACTTCATCTATCAGAATTAGACGCATGCATTCGCTTTCGCCAGAACATATCCATCAATGACTTTCCTTTGGTGACCTGGTAAAGCAAAATCGATCTTTGACTTCGATTTAATAAATTAATTTGTATATTTCGTCGATCACCATTTGTCAAACAATAAACTGGTTGTTACAATTTTAACTTTTATTCCAGGAAATTACTCGCGACTGGCATGCGAAATTCAGTTTGTGCGTTCGATGGGATACTATTTAATTCAGATATACATTCCATCGGGCCTAATTGTCATAATATCTTGGGTGTCATTTTGGTTGAACCGAAACGCGACACCTGCCAGGGTGTCACTAGGTGTCACCACTGTATTGACGATGACGACGCTCATGTCATCTACTAATGCTGCTCTGCCCAAGATATCGTATGTCAAGTCCATTGATGTCTACCTGGGAACCTGTTTCGTCATGGTCTTCGCCAGTCTTCTAGGTAACAGTATAAGCAAGGATGCTAAATAAAACAATAACTGGCAGCAATTTCTTTTTCTCTAAATACTTAACTAAGAATTTAAAAGACAAAAAATATCTGACCTACTGAAAGTTTTTAATTTTTTCATTATTTTTTGTGGTTATAATTCAACATAATTAGTATTACAATGTATTACGTTCATGAGTATTTAATTACATTGCCCAGTTTGCCCACGAACTTCTATTTGTAATTGCTGCGCCGTTCACGTGAATTTTGCTCGGCGATATATATACTGGAATGCAATATGATAATTCACTGAACCGTAAATATTTCGTTGCAGAATATGCTACAGTTGGCTATATGGCTAAAAGGATACAGATGAGGAAGCAAAGATTCACTGCGGTTCAAAAAATGGCTGCTGAAAAGAAAATGCAAATAGACGGTCCACCGGGGACATCAGAGCCTTTGCCCCCGCCAAGGACAAGTACTCTGACAAGGCCAGCACCACCAAGCAGATCATCGGTAAGAGCAAAGATATAGCCGAAATCCATTTTTTATAAAGTCATTGTTCTAAAAAATAATCATTCAATTTGTACAGGAGGTGCGATTCAAAGTTCACGATCCTAAAGCGTATTCAAAAGGCGGCACCTTAGAAAATACTATCAATGGAGCTCGGGGCTCTGCTCCTGGACCAGCCCCACAGCCTGACGAAGAAGCAGGACCACCTCCGCAGCTGATTCATGCTTCCAAGGTATTGTCAGATACCTAAACAACTTAACTTTAAAATATTCTCAATACAGCGATTGTTTTAGGTAATTGTCATGCAAATGCGAATTGTACACGCATAATATTGATGCATTCGCGATTGTAGCGCATTACTAACAGCGAACTGGTTTAAATTCCTTAAATTAAACATTAATCATCGAAGTCAAGGTGAATGATATTTGCAGGGCATCAACAAACTGCTCGGCACGACGCCTTCAGACATCGACAAGTACTCGCGCATCGTGTTCCCCGTCTGCTTCGTATGTTTTAACCTAATGTACTGGATCATTTACCTTCACGTTTCCGACGTCGTGGCTGACGACCTAGTACTACTAGGCGAAGAAAATTAATTTCTCTTAAACGAATTGTACCTACCGGACTTGTTCAAACTTAGGGTGCTCATGGTCAACCATCCGTCAAGTTTCGGTAAAGTGCTTTGGAATCCTAGAAACGCTCGATAAACCATTAGCGTTCTGTAAAGTTATAAATATAACAGTAAAGATCACTATGATTATAATAGATACGTGTCGTGTATATTGGCACTGGTAATATTGAATTCTTTAGAAAATAGAGATAATATAAAGTTCAAAATATAAGTCAATCTGTCTAAGAGACAAAATGTTATATCTTCAATAGTTATCTGTCTTGAAATTAATGTGTATGTTTACAACAAAATTCTGTTATAAAGTGATTTACATTTTTTTTGGATTGTATTTTTTAAAATAATGATCCATGTTTATATAGAAATGACTAATTCCAGTTCTATGCGCTTTTTATTACTATTATAACTTCAAACGATGGCTGTCTTTACTTCTCTAGTTGATTAAGTAGCAATTTTATAGAATATACTAATAACATTAACTGCATATTAATTGAAGAACAGGTGTGTATTAAAATTTTATTCTATTCTATTGTACCCTTAGAAGGAAATCTTATACATAAACAAAATTCCCACATTTGTTAATAATCATGGATTCAAACTAAAAACAAAAACTATCCAATGTTAAGTAAATGGATTGAAAAACTTCAACTATCAAGACCGATCAGTACCTGTAAGTAGTTTAAGGTTCAGTATCACTCATAAGAAGATCTTCTTTATTTAGATGCAGATGTTTTAGACAGTCATAGTCCCTAATAATATAGAACTCGTTAATTACAATTGTCACTAGATAGTCTTTCCAAAAAGAACTATTAGTAAAATCAAAGGAATTTGAAGAGGACTTGATACCCACAATTACGATCATGAGTCCTTTATAGTGCAAGATGTAAATAATTATACATAATTTTATATTTATACGATTAGGATACACAAACACGATTGCCCTAGTTTTAAAAAAGATGTTATTTGTTTCAATTAAAATGTTTACACCGGTAATACACTTCACATTAAATCTAGTGCACAGAACACTTTTCTACGTAGTTTAAAAATTTACATGTATCAATGACTGTACCTATTGTATTACCTAAATCTGACGACGTGACATGTCATGATATGTTCTAAATAATAAGATTGGTTATTTCAATTTGGGTTCTTACTTCTCGGTCTATATAAATAATACGCGAGTCAAAGGTCAAAATTCCCGCTAAACCTAATGAATGTCTTAAATGATAAATAGTAAGTAGGTACAATAATCGATAAGAATGAATGAGAAAAAAGATAATGAAGAGAGTTCGTAGAATACTGTTATTAGCGCTGTGACTATTCTAAGTTTTGATCTCACAAATAATTTAAAATATACAAAAACTTAAGAGAATAAGAGTCCGTTTCACCACCTAAAACTAAAATAACTTGGCTGATAATTTCATACAAATTCTATTCTATGTATTTTTTCATATATTCGGTGAGTAACGGCTAATCAAACATGGTGAAACAGGCCCTAAACGTATTTAATAATCTTAAAGGGAAACAATTCTTCATTTTGTTTGTACCCACATCAAGGCTTGTAGATATTTGATTCAAATTGTTTATACTCACGTGTTCAAATTTAATTGAGGAAAAATTTTCATACGATTCTTCCTTGTTGTGACTCCAATTTTTTAGATGTTTACAATATCGTTTTGGAGTATTTTAAGATTTGAGCTACAAGCCATCTCTTGTTAGAATGATCCCTATTTATTTATTTCTGAATTTGCTCAACGTTTTTCAAAGACACTATTTATAAATATATATATAAGGAGTGCAAATAGTTGATTTGACTAGGAATTGTATTAAGTAGGATAGGCTGGTTAGGTAGCAATATTTAAAGTAATTATAATTTGCCTCCTGTTTTGTACCCGCATACTCAGACTGTGCATTAAGACTAGCGTTTATAAATTGTATCGTTTAGAAGGTCTATTTGTGTTGTAAAGATATTAAAATTTATTTAGTAATACAATTAATCCTAACAATTGTATAAAGACTGAGTCAATTTTCATTTTGTTCCTCATATTTAGGTAGGTAACGCTATATTAAACACGACAGCCATCAAGTTCCCTTGATTATGTATCTGTGTTATTCTGTTTCTAGATACTGCATAACCAAAAAATAATTAAATACAAACAGTTTTATCATCACGATGGTGACAAAAAGATTCAGGTCTAAAAATATATTTATAAATAAGAATGTTACGTTTATATTTAATAGATAAAAGCCAAAAATTATAAAATGTATCTTTAACGATTAACTATTATTAGTCGACCTTCAAACTGAACTATGGATTAAATGTACATGATTATGAAAACAAAAAAAAAAAAAATGTAAGATGTGAAATTCGCATTATATTGCACCTAGTTAGTAAGTAAGTAGCGTAGCTCAGCGTACGGGGGAGCGGGCGAGGCGAGCCATAGAGTGTCACTAGTTACTTATTGGAACTTCGCAGGTCTGCGGTGTGAGGCGGGGAACCTTTTCGGTGGAATCTTGCTAAGCGACAATGCCGAAGCCCCGCGGCTCACCGTATACGATTCTAAGTCGTTTCTGGCTTTGATATGGCAAGTGCGTAAAGTAAGAAATATGTAGTCAAGCGCGCATTGCCCGCAAACCTCTTTCGCGAAACCAAATTCTAAATCACATTTAAATAAAATCTAGCATAATTAAAGAAATTATACTGTGTGAGTAAAATCAATTTAGAGAAATAAGATGATGATGATAATTTATTATGATATAGGTATCAAATAAAATATTTAATAGAATTATTATTAATATATATTATCACGTTCCACAGATTAGTATCTACCCACTCTCGTATAACTGAACCACGATAAAATATTTTCGTTGCACTAGCAAAAACTAATTTACATGCTATTGATATTATCGAAGACTTCTTTGTCGAGATATTAGATTTGGCAAGTGACTGTTCGTGTTCAAACGAATTAAAAGTAGTTGTAGTGAATGAAGTATTTAAATCATCCATAAACAATAAAGGCTGTCGAAAGTAAATATTCTAAAGTAATACAGATTTTTAAAGTATTGTAAGCAACAACCATCACATACCGTCACTTGCGCATTCGGCTTTAGGAGGTACTTTAAGTACTCACTTTCTAATAATGTTGTTATTTTGCTATGTGATACGTTTTGGGCCTTCAAAAAGCACACTTGTTTAAAAATATTAAGAACATGAATTATTTAGATATTGTTTTCACACTATGTAGATGTAACACCCGTTGCTATTTTTATTTCATTAGAAAGTCGTCCCGAAGTTTTTACTGCATCAGAGAAGTATAATATACATTATAAGAGGTTGAATAAATAAAGAATAGGAAATACGGACTTGAATAGTGCCAAATGCGAGGCTTTAAAATTTTATTCGCTTTTATTATGAAATGTATTTCTACCATATCTGTTAAATTAAATATAAATAACTGTCAGTCTCATTAGATATTTCACACCAATGTTTGAATTCAAATAAACCTAGATAATAGATATCAATAATGTGATGTATATAATTATAAAATATACAGAATTATAAAACCCTAAAACTTGGAGCAATGGTTTGTTATTATGCACGAGTAGGTACGTTATGTATACCACTATTGTAAATAAAACTCAAGCGGATCTATCCTGCAACCCTGCATGGAATAGAACTTCATTTACAGACAGTGTAATGTAATGCAGATATTTTAAATAATATTATAATGATGCTTTATTTTTATACGTATTATTAGAGTGTTTTTGATAGGATCCGATATTTTTGAGGCATATCGTATGTTAGAAATTCATTACGCCTTTTGTTTCATTGCCTTCAATATTTATGTATCTATAAGTACTATAACTACATACATATTTGTTTGAGTAATTTGTTTTGGCCATTAAAATGTTTTAACATATTCTAGGTGATTAATGTAATATTAAAATTTTCGAACCTATGTATAACATATTTTCAAAAACGAACATCAAGTTTTCTGTTGTTACAGCTTGCTCATAAGGTAAGCACTAAAAATAAGCTTTTACCTTAAAGGTTCAAAAATAAAGCGACCAAATATATATGACAATAATTAAACCTTGCTTATAGCAACACCTGAATATTAACATCGAATTAAATTTATTGCTGAATAGTCGAAATAGGTCCCAGTTGCCATAAATGATCTTTAGCGTAATTTATGGCGACTGGTACCTATTTCGAATTACCTATAATAAAAATTAGAAGAAGCTGTATTTTGCATTTCTTTTAGTAAAGCAAATAAGTCAACATTATGAGCGCTCTTTATACTATTTACGTTTGCAAACCACAGGTCACGACATTCGTTTGTTTTAAATATCTGCCTGAAAAACAAAATACAAATGTTTGACATCAAGCTGTTCAAGTCAACCACATAGGCAGGCCTGTTGGTCTAGTGGTCAGTGGCCCTGACTACTATACGCAAGGTCGTGGGTTCGATTCCCACCCAGGACAAGTGTTTGTGTGATGAGCACGATCATTTGTTCTGTGTCTGGGTGTAATTTATCTATAATATGTATGTATTTAGAAATATATGTGTATGTTTATCAGTTGTCTAGTACTCATAGCACAACCTCTGCTTAGTTTGGGACTAAATGGCGTTGTGTGAAAGTTGTGGAATATATTATCATTATTATTATAGATACGCCAGACAATGACCACAATTAGTGCTTTTTTTTTCGGCGGCCATTAATTAAGCTTTTTTATATTTAATAGAAAAAAAAAATACAAAACGAGATTTTTATGGCGGTAAAGATTAAAAATCTGAGCTGAGTTAGCCTTCTGCCACTGAGTAGCCATTTTTGTTAATATTATGCCAGGGAGTAGACTGACAGACATGTAGCTTATTATATATTTTATATGTGATAGGAATATATATTTTTGTAATGAAACTTAGATTGAATGGAACTCATAATAAAACAGAAATGAATTTAAGTAAGTAAATAAAAATCAAGGAACTTTTGGCACAACCGTAATTTAACATTAATAAAATATTTAAAAAAAAAATCGGGAATAAAACGTGTTAATGCTTTCTAAAAGCTTTAAATAATGGAAAAAAATATAGAATATTTAGAGTAGTTTTGTTATAATAAAGACTCAAATCAACCAAAATATGTTGAAGATTCATGGTCATCGGCGATCTTTCTCTTACTACGGATAGTAGGTCAAATGTTTGTTGCCTGTTACATTACAATCCATCTAAAGCAATCATTCAAATACATTATCAAAAATAATCAATTTCTTCCTTACATATCAACTATTTAGCTGACGTGTAGTCCAAAGGAATCTATAAAATAAAATACGTTTTTTTGTAAGAATGAATGAATATTTGTTTGCTAAACACAGGTATTCATTTAGTCTTCAGTAACAGTTCTCTGTTTTGCCAGCGGCGTAGCAGCGTTATAGCTACAATAGATATAATAATATCAAAATTAAATTCAGAAATATTATAAATGATTAAATTAAGTACTTATTTACAAATTCAGTAAGGTAGCTTTGATAACTTAATATTAAATTCAATAAATAAATTACACAATATACAACAAAAACACACACATTGATTACTTAGTCAATTTATATTATGTAATATTATTGTCATTAGGAAATTTATCTATAGTGTGATAGTATTTATGCATTAGAAACACCGATATTATTTCTTCTTAAAGCTCTTAATCTTTAGTAGCTTCAAGGAGTTAGGTTAGGTTTATTCTGGATGCAATTCCCAGCAAGCTTTTGCTCATTAGAACTTAGATTTCCTGGCACATAACATGTTTTGATATTGAGTACGTATAGGAACTCTACGTGTTTGTTACAGTTTTGTAACTAGCATTGCATTTTTTTTTTTGGACAAATGTTGAAACAACTAGTATATACAATTATGAGTATGGGAATATAATTATTTTACTGACGATACGTCTACACGACCACGACAGCTTTGAGGTTACCGCGATACGAAAGGTAAGCTTTTGTATCACGGTAACCTAATAGCTGTTACCTGCTCGGTATGTAGGCCACCGTCGCCGTCGCAGCGCTTTCGGAAAGGGGCACGGGTGTAAGGGCCAAAACACATACACACGATACGACGTAGCATCGCGACACGTTGCGACCGACGATATTACAGACATGTTTAGAAAACTGTTTTTATGCGACGTCGTATCGTAGTTATGTGTTTTGGCCCTTAGAAGCTACCGAGCGCCGTAGAACAATTTTCGGAAAAATTGCGGTGTTGCGATTAAAAGATGAATTCGCCGTGTCTCACAGACGTAATGTCAGCGGCGCAGGTTTAATCAGTTTGTAAAGGGTGATTTTTGGAATGGAACTTCTGGGCGAAATCCGAATGTATAAGTAGTAGAGCAATGTGGCCAAAGGCACCATCCCTTTTGTGTCGGAAAATAAAACGTAATCCGTCGTTTTTTGAAAAGGTTCAGTTTGAGCCAGTAATCGAAACGGAACTCTTTTGAAAAAAGCAACCTGTATTTTAATACGCTTTCATTTTTATAATGAACTGTGTTGCTGATAACGATCACACTGCAGACAAATATTATGTGTAAAATGAAATGAAATCATGTGAAAAACTAATGTAACTCGCGTTTGGGCCGTTTTTTATGATTTAACGTTGACCAAAATTTTGTTAGTAATGTTATGTTGTACTTCATTTTTAAAGTTCCATTAATGGCCGCTAAGGAAAAAAGTACTCTTGCTCCATATATTTTGATCATTGTCTTTTTATTAGTCTAAAGAGCACTTTTAGCTATCATTATAATTCTGTTAGGTACCACAGTAAATCGTTTTTCTTATAATTTACAGTTTTAACTTTAGATGCACTCGTAAATATTTAACAAGCTACTTGTAGACTAAACGAACGAAATTATAAGTTTCTTGGACACCTGTAAACGACTGTGCAGCTTTACATTACACCGTCCGTTTCTTGAAATATCACACTATTCGAATTTCAGTGGAATATTATTATGTACCTTACAGCTTTAACTAGTTAATACCCAATAGATGTATCTTTTGGCTCTAATGAAACCACCGAAGTTCTTAGATTTTAAACAAACCTACTAATCATTTAAACATGTTTATCAGTAGAAGTTGTGACTATAGTTAGTTTAAAAAATGAGTTTTATAGATCTTTTTCAACGGGACAAGCATTTTGTTGAGTACCGATCGAATAACGTTATCAGAATCATATGGAATAAACGCCATTTTGGGAAATTACGGGTTTAGAAGAAGCATCTAAATGCTCATAAAGCGAGTGCTTTATATACCAACGACTCTGATGTTACATTTCTGAGAATTTATGTAGCTAGCCATACACGTACTTCTACTGATAGGTACCTATTTAACAATTTATGAATGACACATTCAAATAAGCATAAGTTAGAGTATTAATTTTAGTGAATACATTGATTTCCAAATGTGCTGTTTGCAATGCTTTGCTTCCACAAAATAAAACCTATTTAATGAAACTGACGTTGTAACAGATTCTAAATATAATATAATAAAGTTTATTATTGTTTGAGGCTGAAAGTTAGAAACACTCGAATATGTCGTTCGATAGTCTAAAAAAGTGTTGTGTCAATGGGAAAGCGAGTTGTGTAATGTTCGTATAATTTATTGAAATGTCTAATATCTAAGTTGAATTTGTAACTAAAGAATCTTCCTCGATGCAAAACTAAATTTTATGGTATTGGTGTGGTTAATGATGTTGCTCAAACTGAATAACTTTAAAACAAGTAGTTACATTGTACGAAATTTAGTTCTGTGATCCAATAAATTATAATATATTATCTGTTTTGTTGTTTCATTATATTCCAGAGCAGAACCTTGAACAAGGCACCAAAACCACGAGGACTTGCATGGTCAAGGCTTTGGTGGAAACATGAAACTATTGGCCGTTACAAATACTTATTTATTTACTTATTTATTTATTTATTTATTTATTTATTTATTTATCCTCACACTGGAAAGCCATTCAGCAATTACACCAACGGAGCAAAAGAAAAAAAAAAGCAAACTATTTTATTTTATTAACATGATCACGATTGTCAAATGCAATTGAAATTGATTATTCTGTAAATATGATATCGGAATCACTTTTACACGTCATATTATAAAATTAAATAAAAAATAAGCTAGATGAGGTCGGCGTTTCCTTGAAAGAGGGGCTTGTGGCTAAGTAATAACAGCCGCGCAGGTCGATCGATCAGGTTAAGCTACGTTTGTCGCGGTTGGTCCGTGGATGGGTGACCATCTTCACATACCAAGACCCCTCCGTGCCTCGGAAAGTACGTTTAGCCGTTGGTCCCGGCTGTCATTCGTGGACCTTTGACAGTCGTTACGGGTCGTCAGTAGCCCGAAAGTCTGACAACCAGTCTTACCTAGGGCTACCGTATTACCCA
The DNA here is from genome assembly GCA_949629135.1 of Eremobia ochroleuca. NCBI lineage: Eukaryota > Metazoa > Arthropoda > Insecta > Lepidoptera > Noctuidae > Eremobia > Eremobia ochroleuca. The sequence continues at coordinate 14,125,495 of OX451384.1, read as the reverse complement.
GTAACTGGGTTGTGGAGGTCAGATAGGCAGTCGCTCCACGTAAAATACTGGTATTCAGCTGTATCCGGTTAGACTGGAAGCCGACCCCAACATAGTTGGGAAAAGGCTAGGCAGATGATGAGGTCGGCGTTTCCTATCTGACTACTCTGAGAAGAAAGGCCGAAATAATCTTGGTCTTTTGAAGAACGAACCACACAGATTTGAGTGGACCTGCCCAGTCAATGCAAGCATTTGCCAGTAATCGTGTAGCTTAACTTAAAACTATTGGTATCGGTATTGTAACAATACCAAAAACAGGATATTAGGGTATGCCGCATAAAGTACTCAACACTGCCAGTCCAACATTAAAACTGACAGAGAAAGAGGAAAAAGAAAAGAATGACCCACATAGTCCTCACATTCACAATAATTCATTATTTAAGCACGACTGCTAAGCGTGGGGTCCTGGGTTCGATTCCCGGGTCGGACAAAGTGTTATTGAGTTTTTTAACAAATAACAATATACACTTCTTCAGACTCCTTGGACAGAGATTTATATTAGGCGGTGGCTTTATCGCTAAGAACACTAATCGGGGATCGAGATTAACTTCGACTAAGGGAAGATAGCTTCTCATTGCAGTGACAGACATGTGCTGTGAGGTCATAAGTACTGGAACTAGATTTCCGCAAGATAAAGGTTTACTGAATAAAGCTTACGAAAAGACTGATGATAATGTGATCAAATCTTGGAAGTCAATTTAACTTACTTCTAATTATCGTTTTAAAATGAAACTTTGTAGGCAAGATGTACAGACACCAGCACATTACGCTACCCGAGACCGTCAAATTTTCCCAATCAAAATTGAACCTTATGCGTTAGCGATAAAGTTGAAAATCTATTAAAGAAATTTGACAGATTGTAGTAGCTTGATGTGCTGGCGTCTGTATGTCAGATGTAAATACTATAATTTGGTATCTTAGAGCTGCTGGGTAATTGCGTAACATATTATCAGTAGCAATGGGTTTCATTTTGACAGTTCAACAAGATTCATTGCGTTATTTATGTTGTTGGGCAGACACATTTTCGAAGTTAAGGAGCAATGGATTAGCAATATGCTTCAAAATGATTCAAATTGAGAGTAATAGTGCGTCACACGATTACGGTGCTGATCTGGTGATAGAGCCAGGAGGTGGATAGTGGGACTCCGCACTCCCCCATGGAGTTTGGGCTCGTATGATTCGTATTGGCGAGTTCAATAGATTGGGCTTAGTAACGAAGGTCTGATGATGGAGCCAAGAGGTAGATAGTGCAATTCTTCAGAGGTTACTAGTAAACCACTCGAGCTTGACTGGTTTTAGTGCTTTGGTCCTGGAAATATCCCAAGGTGAGAAACGTGCTGAGGGTTGAATGGTATGAGGGTGGTTAAAAATGTCATATTGCAACTCAAGGCACCAAGCTAAACGCTGTTGTAGGTGGCCTTGCCTTCCTACAGGGACCACTAGAGAGGTGGACAGTTGAAATGTCCGCTACTCGTGGGAACAACATGAAGATAAACAACAATAAATAATAAAAAGAAAAAAAAAATACGGTTTTATCACGTACAAACATTATAAAATAATTAAATTCATGTGTATAAGTTACGATATAAGTATTCGGCAAGGTTTAATATACAGGGTTAGTTTTCAAAGACCAGCCAAAAAGAGTGTGGTACAGACCATAAAATTTGACAATTTTGTCAATGGGACCAACATCGCAATCGCGAATAAAAATTCAACCGTCCCATACGTTTAGGTCGAGTAGGTATTGAAGTTTTCTATGGTACAGTTGATAAATTTTTCGCGGTTATGATATTGGTCCCATGGAGAAAGATGTTCAGTTTGATGGCCTGTACCACACCCTTAAATTTGGCTGGTCTTTGAAAACTAACCCTGTATAATAATATACAACGTGTAACGTTAAATGCGCAAAACCTCAGACACCCCAACTGATTTTTAATTCAATTGACCTATTTCAGAGAGAAAATAAGTCATTTAAAAAATTTTAAAAGTTTTATGTGCTGTTTTAGTTTTACTGGCCATTCTGATCGTTTCTTGCGTCTGTGACGACGCTTTATCGAGGGATGAGTCATCACCGGGCCGCTGCGCCGCGCTGACATTGGCTTGCTTGACCTACTAATAAATAGACACGGCAACGTTTATAATGAAGATTTTTTGAAAAATTTGACCTATATTAAAAAGTGGTTCAATTAATTCTGCTCGTTATTCTGATCAAACTATTTTCTTTTATTTTATATTGTTGTATGTTAGTTAATACGTAGATCCTAGCTAGTTATTAGTAAACTTGTCACTTCTTTCATATCCAAGTCAATTTAATTATAATTTTATAATTTTTAGTGCGTGATAAATGTATAATTTTTTAAAACAATTTTGATTATTTTGTTTTCTAATGTGAATTTTTATTTTAAGTTATTAAACTTAAAAATAAAAATTTCTTAAAAAATATGCATTTGAAGTAATAATTAACAATATTGAGTTGAATTCGCTGATTCTTGCAGCGAAGCTTCATAATATTAATTTTAATTTTTCTTTTATTGGAAAAGTGTTACGAGACGTTTGGTATGACAGACAACTTCAAGTAATTTCCTTCCAAGTTCCGTTGTATGTACCAACCTTACCAAATAAATAGCAGCGGGTTTTTTTGAGTTTAGAAATTACTATAAGCAGAAAAACTATGTAACAACAAAGAACGACATATATACGATGAGACACGACGACGACGAGATATGACGGTAAACTATTTAATCGGTTTAGGTGGAAATTAAAACAGAGGAGATCCGGTGACAATCGGCTTATACCAAATTGTTACTGGAAAATGGACTCGTGAAGGTAGTAATTTGACAAAGATTTTATTCGTGTTATCTAAAACTGTGTCAAGATTTTATAGGCAGGCAACATGTTAGCTAAAACTACTCAAGTCAAAAAGGTCACTCTGCAGGTTGGTATGGAATAACCTCATTAATATGTTCATCAACACTGCTAAGCGTACCTGCTGCAGAATGGGAGTCGGACCTTTGTCTTCAGGCGCTACCGTCACCCGAAGCGTCCTTGTTTCCACTTCCACTTTCTGGCTCGTTAGTTACAAGTCGGCATCTAGGTGCTCCTTGCAGGGCTCCACAACGCTGACCATCCAGTAAGCAGTCGACCACCTCGGACACCATGGCCTATCCCTCAGTAAGAGCACTGGTGGGATGGCAAGGCACATTATCCGTCGGGTTCTTGTCACTGCCGAGATGTCAGCTGTTTTAGAATTCTCGCCACGCGACAATGGGAAGGTTTCAGACCAAATGTATGCCTGCCTGAAATGCCTTGGAAGTTGGGTAGGCCTTTGGTGTGGGAAGCTACCTGTGGCGACACACTCCGCCATCCCATCTTCCTAGCATGGCGGGCTGAGATTGAGCGGCTGCTGTAGGTGCAGACAACCTCAAACGGCACAAATATAGCAACCTTATTGGAAGCCATGGCCTAGAAGCAATGGCTCTAGTGTTTCAACCCCAAGCAGCTCGAACCTATTCGGCTCCAAAGTCGTTGGAGTATTTGCGCTGTTTGAGGAACCCTGTCGGAACATGGGATGGCGCAAGGGTGTTGACACACGACGTGTTGCATCTCACACCAAAGGCCTACTTACCTTCCAAGGCATTATGGTCATTCCGTCTGATTTCTTCCCATCGTCGCGTGGCAAGCCATTGGGTTCTAAAACAGCTGGCAGCTCAGCGGTGATAAGAGCACGACGAATGTTATTTATGCTGGCGGGTCGTGCTATGCGGCCTGCGCTCTTACTGCAGACACCTGCAGACACCTCACCCTGTATAAATATACATAATATGTATATTTAAAAATAAAAACACGTTTTAAGTATGTAAAAAAACTACAAAAACGAATACATTGATACATAAATTTTAAACAAAATATGCTCTGTCATTAGAAACAAAGTTTCGTTAATGGTGAAAAAATAATCCACCAAATAAACGCTAGGATGATTCTGACCACTTTTGCGAATGTGTTCACGTGCCTTCACTTTAAAAGAGAACCAAATAGTTGCCATTGTGAAGTTCAGGCAGAGACTACCTGGACAAAGATATATACCTGTGAATAAACCAAGAGCGATGTGAGGAACATCGAAGAAGATGATTGGTGTATCGAATATTTTTTACAGCGGGCAGTGCATAAAAATTAAGTATGAAGAGTCAGATGAGAAGAAGTAAATTTGTTAAGAAGAAAAAACTGGATAGTCAAAGCCCTCAGCGCTCTGCTCAGATGAATGGTATGGTGTTCGCAGTGACCATGGCCACACTCGGTCATTTCGTGATTTTCATGTCATTCCACTTTGTTGGTCACCTCAACTTGTTACTATTGACTCTTTATTATTTCTTACGCTTGTTTTCCCACTTATATTAAATCTAAATTTATTTATTTATACTTTATTGTACACCAAAAAATACACAATATCCAAAAATACATCATACACTACAAAATATACAATGGGCAATGGGCTTCTTCTTAGCTTATCGATGGCCAAAAGTCCAAACAGTTTTGGTCCAACATTCAGCTGCGCGAACTGCCTATCTGGCCCCAACAGCCCAGTGAACACGATACCCTTGGTAAGTTTTCTCGGAAACTAAATATGGCAAAATAAACGACGGTTAAAAAAGAAACCCTCGTGTCCTTGAATGAATATGTAAGCTACTCATAAATTCAAAAGTGAAAGTTAAACTGAACGTAGTGCTCGTGACCGCTAACTTAGCTTGTTTATAAAATAATATCATGCAACAGGCCCAGGCCAAGCGCAAGAGCTTATTAACTTTTAAAAGTTGAAAATGAAAGCGTTTACCAACAGTGCTTGCTCGACTTTTACTTTATTTATTTTATACGACGTCGAGAGGCGATAGAAATTACAAAACAATATGCATAAAGAATTTTATAACACATTTGCTCGTAAAAGGTCTCTTACTGCACCAATTTCAATATCGTAATGTATCTCATTACGTACTTGTGCGTAATTGTAATGTAAAGCGCACGGTTTATCAAGATGCTGCGTCTAAAACGAACGGTACTTTTTTAAATCTTAGCAAAGAATTTTTATGTCAGAAAAGTGGTCAACATTTTATGAATAAAATTAACTTTGGGAGATAAAATATAATAAATAAACATTTAATTCTTTAATTTAATTAATTTTGACAATTAATTACAACCATTTATCTGTAACAAAAACACAAAAGTATTAATTTACTTTATTAGTAATACGGGCTGTTTTTTGTGCCTTTGCCATAAACAAACGACGCTGATGCGCGCGCATCGATAATTGGTGAAAAAGTAAAAATTATTCCGCGCGCTTTTTCTTTTCGCTGTATTGGTTTTATTAGAAAATGTCGTCAAAGATTTATTCGTTTAAGAAAGTCCGAGCTTTATTTATTTCGTCACAAATGTGTTATAAAACGTCGTATGACATACGTGCGGTTGGATAATTACAGCCTCTGCTTTCTCATAGCCCTCACCTACGGCTCGGGCTAGCAATATTGCCTCAGCTGTAATTTTCAACTTACCGCACTTATATCATAATGTACTATTTAATTGTACTTTCTAGGTATTTAGGTATTTAGTAGGTAAGTTAATCCATTAGGTTGTTCACACCAAACATGTCGCACCTTCGGTAAGACAAGGGCCGAAGTGCTAAAATTTCTGAAAATGAGTTAAATATGCCAAAGTGCCTTAAAAACTAATTTCTACCTGTAGGAACAAAGACCTGAAAAATTTGAAAATTAGCACTTCGGCCCTTGTCTTACCGAAGGTGCGATGTGGTAAGAAAAAAACAGTTATTTGACACACAAGACACTTTTATTTAATAGTATGGTAATAATTTAATAATAATAATAACGTTTATTGGACAAAATCAGAACTTAGCCTACTACAGTTTCAATACTAAAAACATAACATTTAAGAGGCTTCTAACCTAAATGAACTCCTGATTTCCAAACTAGGTACGGAATGAACTAGAAAGAGAGTAGGGTGGCTTCCCCCAACAGTGGGATATCACGGGTTGATAATAATAATTATAATCCTTCAATTACACACAGGAAAACAGAAATATCAATTTCATGCAATTTGAAAGAAATGGGAAAAATTAAATGAGTGAAGTGTTGTTGTCACTTGACGCTGGTCTTTCTAACAGTGTCAGATATGGTGAGGCTTGATTATATTTTATCTCGTAACTCGAGTAAATAAAATAATAGTAGATTGTACAACTAGTGCATAAAAGAAGCAATTTTACCCCGAGACGTTTATATCCACCCGAGCAGCAGGCGAGTGTGTATAGTTAAGTCGAGGGGTAAAATGGCTCGTTTATGCCCGAGTTCTACACACTGCTTTTCACTTCGATTGCGAGAAAATGAAACAAGCATAAAAGTTTTTTTTTAATTTTCAACATGTGTCATTCGTCTTAGGTACTTCATACTGCCAAGTCATAAAAACGTTTCATTGCGTTTTTAAATAATAAATGACTACTGTTTTATCTGTTTTTATTTTTTTTTATATTTATTTATTTTATTTTACCATTTATGTACACACATATATAAACAGATGACACGAACGATATAAAACACGGATGTGATATTTAAAATTAAAGCAAATGAAATAAAATAACGACTTTAATCTGCGACGTTTTATTGTACGTGTGACAGTTGGGCCTGATATTCTTAGTCTTAAAAGAAAAAAAAATACTTCATGAACTAAAAGCAGGGTTTCCCAAAGTAAGGGTCGCGACCCACCCCTGGTAAAGGTTAATTTCCTAGAGGTGGGTCCCGAGTTTGTAAACTTGTATTAGATGGGTCGTAGCCCAGAAAACTTTGGGTACCACTGCACTAGAGCATAAAACGCGACTATGTCGCTTACGCACAACTTATATATACGAACTTTTAGAGCATGAGAAATGAAAAGACACTTTCTCTCGAGGTGCCACTCGATGTACTCGCGATTAGATAAATGTCACCAACACTGCCACTATAGTTAACTGTCATTCTTTATTTTATAATTAAATACGAAGGTAGGTAATAAACCTGGGAATATTTCGTGTAATAAACCGTCAAAATAATGTGCGTGCAGAGTCACAGAGTTTCCATAAGAGTAAAAATATATATTCTGTGGGGTTAGTGCTGTCAGTTGACAAAGTGTAATTTGCCAGTGAAATCTATATCGAGTGATTGACAGTGGAATGTGAGTAGGAGAAGACGCTCTTTACAAAGTCGTACAAAACCGATCTTAGACGAATGTCACTGACTTAAACCTCAATGTACCAATACTTTAAGTTTTTTGGGTGCATTTCAAACGTACAGACGCCAATACGTCAAGCTACTAAAATCTGACTGAGTAACACCACTATAGTCAAACTGACAAGGAACGAAAAACTACAATCTTTTTCACGTCGATTTTTAAAGTACAGATGCCAGCACATCAAGCTACTACGATCTGTCAAATTGCATTAATACATTTTCAACTTTATCGCGATACCATAAGGTTCAAAGTTGATTAGGAAAATTTGACAGTTTCGGGTAGCTTGATGTGCTGGCTTCTGTATTTTAATTTTGGACCTGCTGCAGCGTCTTTGGTACATTTTTTTTACTGAATGAAACAGATTCGTTTACCACCTCAAACTGTGATTAGGTAGGTACACATTTTTTTTTTAACACTTGCATTTATGACTTTGACGACCTTAACAGGAATTGAATCAACTGAGTGCATTATCAAAATATTTCTTTTTATTTCGTTTCGTGATTTCGGTCAGACTTTATAGAAAAAATCGACCATTTTAAATCTTTAATTAATTACGGTTTTTTAAATAAAGTACGATTAGTAGACGTTACAATACAGTGGGCCCAAACAACGATCTCCTTTAAAAATTTTGCTGTTTTTACATAGTTGGTCTGATAGGCACGTATTTTTCAAAATCCAAAATCATATCTGGTAGGATATTAGACGGTCAAAAAGATTATTTTTTTTTACACTCAAAGCCAAGTATAAATGCCTATGATATTTCTCACGCTAAAGTGATAGCAAGCTGTTCCGGAAATTCCTGCGGTGCGTCGGATTAGATCGGAAACAGAAAGGCAATAATATCCGCGGCAGCTTTGGAGAGCGAGATATTGCAGACAAATTGAACATCTATGCAATAGTTTACCCATACTAATCTTATAAATGCGCATGTAATTCTGTCGTCTCTCTGTCTGTGACCTTTTCACACCTAAAGAATAGAACTGGTCGTTATAAAATTTGACAGACAAGTAGCCTGGGGCCTAGAGAAGACATAGGCTAGTTTCAATCCTAGGTATTAATAACACACAGAACGGACACGTAGAACAAGGGGCGGAGAACAGCTAGTATTATAATAAACTAGCGACTCGGCTTTGCTTCTCACGGGTGCAGTTTACTGATGTAATGACATTTCAAAACATAAAGATTTCTCTGCTATATCTAAGTTTACATAAGCTATAATTATGTACTCGTATTATACGCATATGCCATCCGGAATAAATCTTCTAAATAACGGTGAACAGCCGGTCGATTCTGTAAAAATCTCACCGTGAAATCATAAGTGAAGTGAGCACTTAATAGTGTTAATCCCTAGCAAATGACAGCTCACTCCACGCTCACTTCACCCAAGCTTTCACGGTGAGATGGTTACAGAATCGTACGGCAGCTCATCAAAATCATTGCGTAGTTTAGAAGAACTAAGCGGTCACACGGAGCCGTGCTGGCCCAGTGGTAACTGTCGTGGTTTAAGACCAGTCGTAAGTCGTAGGTTCGAACTTAGTCAGATGCTTAGCTTTGTGTAAGTTATTTCTCTCAACACGGTGAAGGACGACATCGAGAGGAAACCGGTAAGTCCTAGAACCAAAAATTCGAAATCATGTGACATCTACCAACCCGCACTGGCCCCGCGTGGTATATTACGGCCCAGTCCCACTCACTGAGACGAGACCTGTGTCCCAGCAGTGGGGAACTTTTAGGCTGATTATAAACTAAGCGTTGAAACAGACAGACCCACACATAAAACTATAGTTTTGTAATTCGCGAAGTCAATACTTAAACATTGATTGTGCAGACACAGCATTAGGAAGAATAAGAAATATCGATTAAGTATAGCAAAATAAAAATTATTATTCAAACTGTAAATATGAAAGGGAATAAATAGGTTACTGAAATATTTCATTTAGTTTATTATTATTTTTTTAAATACTCATTATATTTTTAAAGGAAAGGTTCCAAACTGTCTAAATCAAGCCCACCCAGCCGCGCTATGGGAGCTTTCTGAGGTGTTGGTCGAATTTCTCCTTTTCGGCATGCCGCAAAAGCCGTGCAATACAATATTGAGTGTCTATCGCAAAGGTGCGCTGCTTTCAAAAAAAAATTGGTAACAGTGCATCCAGGGCCCACATCAGTGATGTGTTTTTTTTTTGCTTTCAAGGTTCTAATTACAAATTTCTTTCCATAAAGATAGGGCCTAAAATATTTTATTGACCAAACTATCGCCAGAAGTTCCTTTTCAATCGTTGCATAATTTAACTCTGCTTTATTTAAACTTCGACTAGCGTATGCGACAGGTTTTCCGTTAGAATTACTTAACACACTGCCAATTGCAAAACCAGAACTATCTGTTTGTAAAATGAACTCATTTTGTTTGTAAAAATTTGGATAATCTAATACAGGTGGACTAGAAAGTAACTGTTTTAGAGTTTCAAAGGCATGCTGACATTTTGTAGTTCATTCAAATTGAACCTTCTTTCTACATAATTTGTTTAGCGTTGTTAAGCGTTTCGTATTTTACGACGACTTTCAACAGGATTGACAGGCTTTTCGATAGCTTATTTTATTCCAATACATTTCTGTGTTTTCCATAATCGTAATAGCCGATAGAAGATTACTTGTTTACATGTGCCTTAAGTGTTTATAAAACCCATAACACATATGAAACAGTAGCAAAGTACAACGTTATTTCATAACAAAAATTCAGTCTCAAATATGTAAATCCGAATATTGTTGAAAGTATGTAATATTAAACGTTGGAGCACACTGCCGGCGCAACCTGACGCGATGATAAAACACATGCATGCAGTAGATTAAAAATACTCTATGTCCTTCAACTATCAGATAGTGTGTACCGTCTGCCTTTAGAACTAAAGGAGATTTCATGTCGAATTTCACTAAAATCTGTTGAAGTGTCTTGTTACGAAACATAACAACTAGACTGACAAGCACTGAGTTTTTAACTTCTGTCACACTTATTAACATTAATTGTCTGGATATAAAGTTGTTATGTTGATATAAAGGTTGAGATAAAAGGCAACCATCTGGGAAATCATTGATCTATGTACTAAGGCTCACTCACTGGAAAATGTATAATAATAGATTCAACCTTTTTCTGTGCCTTAAGGCAGTACCTGTAATTGGATTCCTGTAGCTCGAAGTTGAACTTTTGCATTTGTTTACTAACGTTGCATATTCTCGAACTATTCTAACTGGTTCGCGTTTGTTGGGAAATTACCATTTCTGTCATTGTTACCTTTTATTTATTATTCGTTTTGTTTGTATTGTCCTTTTTAAATGACATTGCACTTAAGCTGTTGTTTTTAGGTAAACGTACCAACACTATTTACACTGATACGTAACCATAAATCGAGTGTATTGTAAAAAAAAATATATGATAGGATATGTTATTTTAAATAATTTTACTTAATTCTTTCGAATCGTCAGCTGCTAGAAATGTTACACATTTTAATGTTTAAAACAAATGCAACTATTTTTTCAAGACTTCTTGCGTCAGATTCGCCACTTCTGCTTTAATAGTCTTTGCAATAGTCGCATGTCTGCAAAAAACCCATAGAAAAAAAGCGATCGTCAGTAACAAAATGATACCGTATTAAAGATTCCACAAAACGGCGCGACGTAACTATAGCAGCACAATTTCTATAAAAACTTCATGGAAATTGTTCTACCAAGCAAATAAATGTAAATCTGATTTCAATAAAATCTGGTTCAGATTTTATATAAATCAGAGTTACATTTATTTGTATCAAAAAGGCTTGAATATTCGAGTATCAGAGGTTTTAATCCTTAACCCCTTTTAAGGATTAAAACGATCAAAATGTAAAGGTATATAGAGAAAAATCAAAACCAAATGAATATATATTGGCGCGTGAAAAGTTATCGTTGTTCTTCATTGATTCTGGATTTTATTAGGTTGTCTCATAAATTATTGCCAGTTAAAAGACAAATTATTATTAATATTTTTTTATTAATAAAAATACATTTAATCAATTATATAGTCTCCCTCGTTATCAACAACAGTGAGCCATCTACTGGGCAAAATTTGAATACCGTTCTCCCAAAATGAGGCAGGCTGGGATTCGAATTCAATTTTAATACTTCCAGAATTTTCGAATTTTTTTCCTAGTAAATTAAATTTAAGAGCTCGAAATAAATGAAAGTCTGAAGGCGCAAGATCCGGGCTATACGGTGGATGTGGAACACTCAGCTATCCTAGCTCCTCCAGCTGTTTCAAAATCAAAAAAAATAAAAAAATCATCGAAAATCATTCCTTGCCAATCCCAGCAAACAGACAACTTAATCTTACGACCGTGTTCATTAAGTTTAAGCTGGACTGGTGGGTTTTCCCGCGAGCAATCCAATAGGCATGACGCGTGTTAGTTTCATAATGTATCCAGCTCTCGTCACATGTAATAATGTCCTTGAGAAAGTCTCGTCTGTGCGGACGAAGTAACAAACTTTGACAAATGGCCACACGAACGGCCTGGTCATGGTCCGTTAACGCATGAGGTGTCCAACGTGACATAACTTTGTGATATCCCATCGATTTGAGATAACGATCTATAGTCGCGTGGGATTGTCCAAGCGCCTTCTCTGTCTCTTCGTCTGGATGTAGCTCAAGTTCGTGACGCAAACCATGTTCATCAAAGCTGGTGGGTCGCCCTGGGCGAGGTTGATCTTCGCAGCTTATATCACCGGTGTCAAAACGCTTGTACCAGAAACGAACAGTCCGATCGCTAGTAGTACCCGGTCCAAATGCAGTGTTAATCTTTTTAGCCGTTTCTGTTGAAGATACTTTAAGTCGATGCTCATTAGCATAATAGCTCGCAGTTGACGCTGATCCTTTTTCACTAAAGACTAATTATTGCGTTGCGTCCGCGCCTATTTATACCCTCACCATAAAAGATACTCATCCTTACTAGAAAGATCTAGAACTTTCTTGAATTCACTTTAGTTTAAATACGAGAAAATTCGAGAAAAATATAATATGGCAAGAACTTATGAGACAACCTAATATTATGAGTTTGCTTAATTTGTATTTCCGTGCATTATTTAAGAAAAGTACTATACAAGTCTTGGCTGGAACCAGGCATTGATGTACTATAGTTTATCTATTACTTATTTAACCAGCTTATTTACTTATTTAAAATGGCATGAGTTTCATATTCAGAGATAGTTACGAATTTATCTTAGGCGGCTCCTACACATACTGTGTTTGCGCAATTGAAAGAAAAATCAGTATTACGCAATTCTAATCCTACACGTAGCAATGAAAAATATTGTGTACTAAAATTGACATTAGTTAAACTTTGCGCAACGTTCAAAAACATTGCACAATTCTTTATATTGCGCAATATTATTGTAGGTGTAAGGCAGCCTTAAAACACCAAAGCAGTGACAGTGACTCTTTCAATAAGACCTCAACAATTTTGACCATTCTGGCAAGACACTCATCAATAACATAGTTAGAATGGTCTAACTATGTTATTGATGAGTGTCATCAATAATAAATTAACGTAACTTTTCTCTTTTCAGCTCACAGTATTAATGGGTCATAAGTTTTCATCAACAATAATCTTTTGATGGAACAGTCACACGGATTTGTTAAAAACACTGTTTCCAGCTGTCATGTGCATAGTAGAATGGATGAACAAAAGTTTGTTTAGAAAACTTGAAAGTGCAGATGTGCGGACGCAATGCCTTATGCCATCTATTTATTTATATTCGACTTGAGTCAGGAACTACGTACGAAACTTCACACCAATTTTTGAAGAATCAAAAATTGGTGTGAAGATGCGGCTGCTAAACAGATATAATCTATCATAGAAACTTTGTTTATTATTTTTTCATAAAATTCAAGTATTCCTCATTGTGATTATCTACTTGCATTCCCTAAGTGAGGCTGCACACTGGGTGTACATTTTGTACTAAGCATGCCGCACACCAGAAATACACTTGTGTTACGACAATTGTGGTGCAGTTTGTGGCGAGACGTCTGCCGCGTCACACGAATTCAAGATCGAACACAAGATCGATTGTATTTTGTGGCGGGGTGATTTGCAAAAATGGAAGACAACATAAAATTTTACGTTAAGTCTATTGCAGAGGTTGAAAATACACACTATATTATATAACCATGTATGTGTTTTGGGACATTCGATGATACATATGAAAGTTTTCTTCGTCGAACCGAAACTCTTGCCAAATTTTGAAATAACCGTAAATTGAAGTGTCTTGATTAAACGGTTGAACCAAATAACGTCATTTTTTTCTCATTAATTGACACATCAAGAAATCTGTATCGTCGGACGATGATGTCGACATTCTGGAACCTGTGCGTCCGATGTCCATGTACACGATATTTTTGTTCCGAGCTAAAATATAACGCAGTGATTGTGGCGACGTTAATGTAGGCTGTGGCGCCGGTATGCGGCCCCACTTACTCCAATTGTGGCGCCACATTTAAACGTGCCATAGTTAACGCCCACGTGTCAGCGTACAAGCAGGCATACGAAGGACACATTTATAGCGGGTGCAGTTTATGGCAAGGCGGATCGAACATGATCGTTTTTGGTAGCGCGATTAAAGTTGATTGATTGATTGATTGATACATCAAGGTAAATGAGTTGTCATGATGTAGGTAGGACCTTTAATACAATCAAAGAAGTACATAACGCAACCGTTAATATGTCACGTAGAGGGTTAGAAAAAGGTAGGCTTTGTAGAGCATCGTATTGGTCAGATACCCATACCAGCCGGTCAATTCTGTATAAATCTCACCGTGAAATCATAAGTGAAGTGAGCACTTAATAGTGTTAATCCCTAGCGAATGACAGCTCACTCCACGCTCACTTCACCCACGCTTTCACGGTGAGATGGTTACAGAATCGCACGGTTGTAGTGCTTTTTTGTAAAAATCTCACCGTGATACCTCGGGTGAAGTGAGCTTAAAGTGAGCTGTCGTTAGTGTCAATCCCTAGCATCAGATGGAAGGAGAGCTCACTTCACCTAACTTCTCACGGTGAGATTCTAACAGAATCGATCGGCTGAAGGTTAATTCTGTTGCTAATTTAAAACGTTCAACATCTAGTCGCAGTTTCATATCGGCGACAAACAAATGTCAAAAACTTGTCAAAATGTAGGGAAATTAGAGGTATTTTTGACTGATTATTGAGACCGAGATCAGACTGTGAACGTTATTAAAATTACGAGAATTGCTCCTCTGTGTGGCTGTTTCATTCTAGTAGTCGATTTACCTTAATAATTTATGTAGTATTTGTTACATGATCGACGCCACCCTGGCAGGATGAGGAATGGGCAACAAAACCTTTTGAACAACGACATTATCAAGTTATACAGGGTAATAAGTATATCTAGTAGTAGGACAGACCTATTATACAAGTCGTAGGATAATTGGAAAAAGCGTTATTTTGCAAAAATCCTAGTATTTGACAGGCCTGTTAGTCTAGTGGTCAGTGGCCCTGACTACTATGGGCAAGATCGTGGGTTCGATTCCCATCCAGGACAAATGTTTGTGTGATGAGCACGATCATTTGTTCTTTGTCTGGGTGTAATTTATCTATAATATGTATGTATTTAGAAATATATATGTATGTTTATCAGTTGTCTAGTACTCATAGCACAAGCTCTGCTTAGTTTGGGACTAGATGGCGTTGTGTGTAAGTTGTGGAATATTATTAATATTATTTAAAAAGAAAACAGCCTGGCTAGGACGACTGGGACCTTAATTGGTTATTCAATTTATCCACCTCAAGCCGTTAGCAATTCTGTTTAGCCAACTAGGCCTAAAGTGGATTCTTGGACATGCGTTTTTGCTTATCCAACAGGACTTTTCAAAAAAAAAAAAACAGTCTGTTTAGGGCAAAGTTACCAAGACCTAATAACATCATCACCATGTATAAAACATGGAAAAAAACGTAGTTTTTTTTTTACATATTCGTTTTGTATTTTCATAATCTTACACTAGGTACTTAATTAACCTTCAAGCAGTCGCGCGACGTCGAATCGACCGCGATTCGATCGATTCTCGATACATTTATGATGCCAAATTGCTTACAAATCCAAAGAAAATTAGAATATTATTTTGATTTTATAATTTTGTTTATGTCCTAACATAATGATAATGTGATAAATGCAAAATATATTAAATAATTAGTGTTTTAAATCCCTGAAATATCCTATAGGTCTTTTAGGTTACGCGCGACCGCTAGCGTTACAAATGACCGCGCGACCGCTTGAAGGTTAAAAGACTAACTAAACCTAACCAACTATTAAATAAATAGAAAAACAAGAGGACATTAATTAGGTGTTGAAGTACTCGTCTGCATCGCTGTCATCCGGAAACGTGCCCAGAAGACTGGCAGCATTGCCACGTTGAATGGCAAGGCAAATTATTTGGCTAAAGAACGACCCAGCCCTCTGGTCACGTGAAGTGTCGATTAACCGGCGAGAAATAGGAGACGCGCACTCGGGCCTCATGACTCGAGCGTTTCGACCCCAAACGGCTCAAAGCTGTAGTTACCCATAAGGTTACAGTATTTGCGCCGCTTGAGGATCTCAGCAGCCGCAGCAGCGGCGCCAGCACAGCCCGCCGTGCTAAGAACATGAGATGGCGCAAGGGTATCGACACCAGTCTTGCCAGAAGGTTACTTTTATTTAGGTGATTTTTGAACTGCATTGGTTACTTTTAGGTTACATTAATAAAAAGGTTACTTTAGTTAATTCTACAAATTCTGAAAAATCACCTAAAGTAACCTTTTTATTAATTTAACTTAAAAGTAACCAATGCAGTTCAAAAATCACCTAAACAAAAGTAACCTTCTGGCAAGACTGATCGACACAGTAGTTTATTTAATAATAATAATAATAATATTCCACAACTTTCACACAACGCCATCTAGTCCCAAACTAAGCAGAGCTTGTGCTATGGGTACTAGACAACTGATAAACATACATATATATATCTAAATACATACATATTATAGATAAATTACACCCAGACACAGAACAAAATGATCGTGCTCATCACACAAACATTTGTCCTGGGTGGGAATCGAACCCACGACCTTGTGTATAGCAGTCAGGGCCACTGACCACTAGACTAACAGGCCTGTCTGTATTTAATTCATAACAAAATGAAACACCTCAAAATCAGTCCCAAATAATATTTATTATTATTATTCCATGCCTTACACATTATATCGAATACGCTATGACATTTATTGGAAAAATAAATATATATTTTTTTGTTTTTGTTTGTGTCACAGCTTTGTTCAGCTTTGTTGAATACGTTTGCTTTTTGCTGATTATACTGTATTTACAAGTCCGGGACTACGTTCACATTACAATGGAGAATCCCATGTATTTTAATTACTGAATATACAATAAAATAATTTTAAAAAAATTGAAATAATTGTAGCGACACATTCCGCAGTACGAAAAAAAAACATTCAAATAAAGTAAATTACTTTCCTTATACGACATAATTTTTGAATTTCTAAATTGTATGACAGTAAAATAGTGTTTTCGAACATAATTTCTAACTGTTTTATTAATATATAACCGAAAAACTCATTCTGTATAAACATAATGAGTTTTTAAAGTAAATTTTAATGTCACTATCATTTTCTATAAAATTGGGATCATGGTTTCTTTTCAGCGTTTTTCGCTAAGACCTGTACTTTAGAGCGTACCCAAAATGGCTAGAAAATTCACTCTATATATTATGCATAGTTCAAATAAAATAAACATATAATATCTGCTAAAATATTTCAGGACTGTTAAATTATAGCTGTTTAGATTATATTTATATGAATATCGACAACATAGACGACAATGCTATAGTGAACTAACTAAAAAAGCCAGACAGCTGAATTTAACAGTTAACATAAAAGCAGAATAACGTAAACGCTGCTGAGTGGCTGCGTGATTTACTAACAGTTCGTTCTAATTTATTTGATGCAGCAGTCGCTTAGTGGGCTTATATGAGATTGCAGATTAGTAATTATGATAATTTATAAAACAAAATCCTATCAGCACAATGTGTAGAGTGAGCCACGGTTGCTCGAAGTTCACTTGACCGAATGATCGTTTGACCGATCAACTGTTGGTCGTAAGAACGATTTCCCGAAGAACGTTTGAACAAAAAATAGGTTTCCTCTAAATGAGTTCTTGGAACTCATTGGAAGAAATAGTCACATGACTTGACATGTTTTTTTTTGGATTGGATATTTATTTTCTCAAGTTCCTTTTTTTATATAATCTTACGACATGAGTGCGTATTTTTAAAAAATTAAGGAAATCACAAGGAACTAAGTAACATCCAAGCCAAAAAGCATGCTAGCGGTCAAAAGTTCATCGGAATAACGTGTTTTCGGTGTAACGTTATTCGTTCTTTCCACCAACAGTTCACCGGTGAAATGATCATTCGGGCAATCGTGACGTACTGCAATGTGAACGCATCCTCGTTAGAAATATTTACAATTCAAAGTATAGAGCTACGAGTATAATAATGTGTACGTGGCATAGCGAATTAATTAGATAACATTGCTAAGCAATGGCAAATTACTGTCAGTAGGTATCTACATACCATTAATGAAGTAAATCTTGCTCAAGTGCTTCCGATATCCTAACCAATATAAATAGCTACAAACATTATACTTACAATCGATTAAGCATATTGATAGTAACACTTAACTAATAAGTATACAAATTAGCATTCAATCTTAATACCTTTACGGAAGGGCCTGCATTTAGATATTTTTATACCTACATACATAAAAAAATCAACTGTTTATATCACAGTGGTTGAGAATCAATTATAATTAATGATGTATACTATTTTAGATTTTTATTGATATGCATATTTATATATGCGTTTTTCGTTTGTCAGCAAAATAAACACTGGGAACGTCGTTTTTCAGTTCCAAATCGAGCAAATCGACTTGCATGTATCTAAACTTTTTATTATGATTGATATAGGTAATTATTGTGTCATCGCTTATGACGAGTTGAAATATTATAATTACTTTTGTCGTTTCTAAAATATCTATCTACGCACGTGTATATTTGTTAATAGTTATCAGTCACAATGCAATAAGTAGGTAATAGTAGTTTACATCGCTTTATACATAAAACATTTCGGTCTAATATTCCGTGATGTTTATTGGCGGACGTAAAAATTATTGCACGGATTAAAACGAGTAATTAACCCTTAAATGCATGATTTATTATATCGTATTGCAAAAAAAATGCTATTGTATAGGTATTTATCTATAAAGAAAATAAAAAAAAATATTATAATTATATAATAATACTCATATAAAACTCGAACACTCATATTCATAAAATACTCATATTCATAGAGTAAATATATTGTTTTGACAAAAAGAGGTGCGTTCAGAAACTCACAGCTATCACATTCTTAAAAAAATTAAATGACGTGCTTTGTTGCCATATGGCAACATTATGCATTTAAGGGTTAAAGACAGGGTTTTGGGTACTTTTATCACTATTGATTCAATTGCGTTGTTATAGTTATATGATTCTATTTCTCTGCCAGTTAATTATTATTCTACACATGGTGCAAATGACCACAACCTTAATAGATTTATTTATTTATTCAGTAGTACACATACATTTTAAATGTTTAAGTTGGTGCCAACATAAACTCAAACGATTAATACGTCATGTGGCTCACGTTTGTGTATGAGCAGTCACTCCACCACTTCCTTATGCACTAGAGTGAGTATTCAATTAAGTACATATCTGCGTATTATCATCTTCAGTTTTTACTGAGCATAGTTTGTAAAAAGTATAATAGAAATAAATAAAACAAATATATAATATTATATACAAGGTGTAATTTAAATAACGCAACACCTCATAAGGGGTCATTGTACTCATCATTATGAACAACTTTTACTATGGGACCAAACATGAAATCGCGAAAAAAAACCAGCTGTTCCCTATATTTTGACGAGTTATGCGAACATGAATGTAGGGAACAGCTGATTTTTTGTCAGTGCACCACCGCATTCCTATCTAGTTAATTACTTTTAAGTATAATTTGCAAAATTTGTTGTACCACCGGTAACGGACCTACATTTTCTGTGTATAAAGCGGTGAACATACGTTTTTATTATAATTTTCACAACGAAATTAAAGAAGTTTTAAACGCATACGCATACCACAGTTCATGTGCAGAAGTCCATACACTTGTCGTCAAGTGTATCGGACTTTAAACTGTGTCTACTGTCTACCTTATTTAATACTATATGTACTAAAATATTACTTTAACTAAAGAATTTTAGCTTATTTTCAGTAGTAATCAGGTTCAAGAACAAACTGACTCTTTCATACGAATCTAAATACTTAACATATAGGCTTACAAAGCCAACCACGACTTTGGATTGTTTATATGCTCGCGCTGTGATGACATTAAATATACGATAACATTTAACGTTAAATTATTAGTAAATTATGTATATTGGTTGAGAGCTACAGACGTATTTGATTAACTTGAAGGTATTTTATATGTTTGTGTGTATTACTCGTAGAGAGAAAAGTTGACGATGACGATATTCTCGTGTTAAGTACTTCTTACACAAAACGAGACAATTTGTTATAAAATGAGAATATCCTCTTTAGTTGGTAGCTCTCAATCTATAAGAAAGGCGACATGCAAACAGCGATTTACAATGAGTTCGAATATTATAAATGAATTTATTACAGAAAATCAATAGCCTATATTATTAACATTACAGAGTATGTCCTAACTTTAATTCTTCAGCGCAACATTCAAAATATGTAGAATGCTAGAAACTAGATGCAGGTTTAAATTGGATTTTCACTAGGTATTTAACATCCTTCCAATCCTAGACATTTCCTTCAATACTTGTATCAGAAGTAAGCTAATGTTAGTGTAATACGTTAGTGGTTTATATTTGTTGTGTTCAAGATCTACTCTATGTAGATGTCCTCGATCGGGTATGCCGTTTCTATGAATGTTTGGTAGAATCTGTGGAATGCTCTCCTGAAATAGTAAAAGATGAGTATTATTCACTTTGAAGCAAAAGCAATTACCAACCACAATCCAATGAACCTAGGTTAATATGATTGCTATGTCAATAGATTCATACTTTCGACGACATGGAGTTAGTTTTAATGACTCCGCACTTAAAAACGGAAACTTTACAACATCACTTTCGTGACCCGTCTATTACAGAGGTTTTTTTCGAGATCTATGTAATGTAGGAATTTAAATTTTGGCTTAATGATAGGTCTCCGTGACGTGAACACAGATCACCGATCAAAGCTCAAAAAATATTTGTTTCAGATTTATGTGGGGTTCAATTCGATCCCTAAAATAAAAGTTCTCAAAAATGTGTCGTTGGTAAGGTGTCATTTGAATGAGTTTTCTGTAAGGAGTTTTATAATGTATGGTCTAGTGGTCTTGAAGATAAGTGACAGAATTGAAGTGTTAATAAAACTTGAAATGATTTAATAAAAAACACCCACCCCACGGCCTCAGCTACGGGTCTCGTGGACTCCTGCCCCCTGAAGACGTGGCATGCAAATCGCTGTAGAGTCGGGTGCTTGGTAATGAAGCCCAAGTATCTGTGGTCACGCGGGTGGAACGCACAGAATGAAACGTTCTTTAACGAGTAGAAATAGTCGATGCATGGCCCATTTCGATTTCTCTGGAAAATAAATAATTAACCATCACATCACTGGTATTTCCGTTGCTTAAATTCCTTTCAATTACGATATAGCTGTCATTTCGGAATGTGCATTTTTTTTAATTCGATGTAGTATAAGAACCTACGAGTACCTAATAGTTGTCTACAGTAGTAGAAACCTACTTATAAAGCTTTTATGCATTGCTTATACCTACCACATTATCAATTTTTATTACAATCGTATGCAAAGCTTTCAATAAATTATGTAGATAACTATTTTGTGTATGTACATGAATAAAAACAAAACCACAACTTGCTAATAGCTCAGCCAATGTAATAAGTTGTATTCTAGTAGGTAAAGTTGCTTGTCGTGCGTGTGTGAGCGCCTACGATTTATCAGGCTTACATACACCGCTCACCAATTTATGAACTGCTGTTCGTAGATAGGCGCTTAGCAAAAATAGAAATTACTGAGAACATAATACTGCACGTATGTGACATTATTGATGCACCGAAAAAATAGCACAATCCACCCCTAGTTCGCACGGGTCGACTTGAGGTCTACTGATGTGGCGACATGTCAAAATACAATATAAAGATTTTTGTGTTGTATCTAAGTTAAATAATGGGATTTATATTTTAAATAAAAAATATAGAAGAATAAAGACAACTGATGTCACTTAGAAAGCTGGCGTGCTAAAATGGAATTGGGCTGGATACATTTGCCTTATGTCAGACGACCAATGGGCCAAACTTACGACCCAATGGGCCCGTCTTAAAGGCAAGCGACATCGTGGCAGGCCCAGACGGGGATGGTGGATGAGCTGCACTCCTTCAACAAGAACTGGTCCTCAGAAGCTTTAAACAGAGAGAAGAGGAAAGAGAGTAGGGAGGTCTTTGCCCTGCAGTGGGACATCCCAGGTTTTTAATAAATAATAATAATAATAAATAAATAGAAGAATTCGTAGCTAGGATAATAAACAAAATTACATTATAAGATATTCGAAATTGCACCTGAATTGTAGGAGAGTGTTAAACTTGAATTTTAAACTCAGTATATAATCTTTATAAAAAAAAGTAAGCATGTGTTTTTGGAACTGATATTCAACCCTTTACTGGGTGAAAAAGACTAATCAAGTTTTTTTGGGGAGGATTTTACTGGTTGTTTCGATTAACTCTAAAATTGATCTAAATAACCAAAACATCAAATCCATACTGGAAAAATATTGAGAGGTTTTTCAAAAATCAACCCCTGTCGGGGGGAAAAGCGGGAAACTTTTAAGAAAAACCACATTCTTTTGATATAGAAACTTGAAACTTGGCACAAATACTTAGCCTAACTTCTTAAATAGTTGATTATTTGAGTTGAATATTTGATTGTTTGAGTTAAAACGCTACACACTACTCTATCTCCATTTGAGACCAATCGTTAAAATCTTTATATAATATCTTTGTGAAGAAAGCTGTGTGTAAATTTAGATTTTAAGTGATGTAAATACTTTATAAAGGTGAAATTATCTTACTCTCTTCTACAGATTATTCTTCCAGTTATCTCATGTAAAAATAATTCAGTTTGTTTGATTTAGCTGCAGCTTTTGCTTACAGAAACATGAGTTAAAATTTTGAATGTTTTCAAAAGTTTTTATAGCCATATATTGTTTTGCGCTCAAAATAAACCTGCTAACTTTATTTTATGATGTAAATTTATAATTCTGGCTGGTTCATTGTTTGACTGTTAGATAAACTAAAATATTCTTTAGATACTAAAACTGGTTAGACTGGTTTATTTCAGGCGATTGTTTCAGTGCAATTTGTAGTTGTTTACAGTTCAAGATGTTGATTGATTTATTCCAGTTCTTTTCGATCTTCAGATTAGATAACACATTTTTGTTTTTTTTTTTTTACATACCTAGTAAGAATAGAATAGAATAGAATACTCTTTATTATGTACACCATATAAATTACAGACATAAATATAGAAATTTTACGAAGGGTAGAGGGTAGAGTTTTAGTAAGGTAGTTAACCTAACTTTTTAAACACATTTACGTCAAAACAACTTATTATGATTGAATCATTGCTGTAGACAATATTAGTATTGTCTGTGGTATTATGTGAGAGGGAATATACCTACCATTTTTGCAGAGATTGTTAAATAAAACAAATAACCCTGTGATGTGACGACGTAACTATTAATTGTATAAAGTGTCGAGATATGGAGACAATAGTCCTATCGAATGACACCTAAACTTCGATTTAAAATACGTTAGTAATTCTGAAGCACTTACTGCGGGTTTTGATCGATCAACCATACGAAGTCCGTGGTCTGATACTTCTAGTATGCACGGTTGCATTGTAGGTTCTCCATTACATTCCGAGACAATCTTCCTCACAGCTTGACATACAACTCCCGTGCCTTTGTGAGCGGAGGTTTCTACTGAGCCCATGTACCTGTAAACATAATGGTTATTTCTTAGTAAAATTATTATTTTTGAACCCAGTGCGTTCATATTGTATGTAAATGAAACTGAATCTTATGGAATACAACATGTACAGTCGCCAGCACATCAAGCTACCCGAAACTGTCAAATTTTCCCAATCAAACATGAACCTTATGCGTTAGCGACAAACTTGAAAATCTATTAAAGAAATTTGACAGATTGTAGTAGCTCGATATGCTGGCATCTGTACAATCAACCGCATAACAGTCGCATTGCTTGCACTACGGCTGTTATTATTTAGCCTTGAGCTCCTCTTCAGTAACAATACAACTGCAGAAAGAAATCTAGAGAGAATATTTACAAAAATGAAATAACTTACGCTAGTAAATATCTTTCTTTTTTGTCTTTAGCATTCGCAGGATCAAAGTCGTTGTAATCCATATCTACCGCATAGGCTGACGGGAAGATTCCTTGTTGGCCAGTTCTAAGATTGACTCCTGAAAAATTAATAACATATTCGTGAGCACTGTAACCCAACGATACCTCAAAAATATGTTTATTTTTGTAACTGTTTGGTTTAGAATTTTTATGTTAGGTACGGTTTTACTCTCATAATGATGTCTGAAAAACTTTTAAAGCGCCATGCTAATATTTTGCTTCATTCAACAACATTACCTTCACACCACAAATCTTCAGCTTCCTTCTGGACATAAATAGGGTCGCCGATTTCCACTTCGATTTCGTCGTGATGTCTAGGGTTAAACTTATGTAGGCCTCTGTGCGTAGCTTCAAGCATTTCAAGCTGACTGTGTGGAATATTTGTCATATTCCCGGCAAAGTTAAGCCCGGTGATGCTGCAACTTGAAGCTGGAGACACTGGAAGATAAGAGTGCGAGTTATAATAGTTGGAACATAAAAAAAACAATTGTTAGGGTGCCATATTGCGTTGTTACAAACACATGAAAACAATGTACAGTCCATTCACAGGTATTTAACCTCTGACAGCAGCAACCCAACAAAAACCTTATTCTAAAGTCTAAAGATCAATGTGATTTTGGCAATGATGAAAAATCAGAGGTAAAATTACTGTGAATGGACTGGAAGAGCAATAGGCGCATCAAACCATTAGTATTTATTAGACCTACAATGTTACCGTTAATGTGCATAAAAGATAATTACTGGGTGAACATGCATATTAGTTGGGTGAACCCGTTTAAGTGTGACTTTGTTATATTTTGTCCGTATTAAGTGCGTAGATAGGTAAGTAACTTCTGGTAAATGTCTGCATACCAAATATTTAAAATTTATATTCATAATAAAACAACCGCGAAATTAGAGTAGGCT
Organism: Eremobia ochroleuca; assembly: GCA_949629135.1. Classification (NCBI taxonomy): domain Eukaryota; kingdom Metazoa; phylum Arthropoda; class Insecta; order Lepidoptera; family Noctuidae; genus Eremobia; species Eremobia ochroleuca. The sequence goes on along the minus strand of OX451384.1, from coordinate 14,100,659 downwards.
TATTTCTTTTCGTTATACCTATTGAATATTATAAATAGTTTATGCCGGTCGATTCTGGAAAAATCTCACCGTGATAACTAAGGTGAAGTGAGCTTAGAGTGAGCTGTGAGTCATGCTGATGCTAGGGATTGACACTATTGACGACTCACTCCGCGCTCACTTCACCCAAGTATTCACGGTGAGATGGTTACAGAATCGCACGGATGGTCTTTGAATAATTCCAAATGACAGCAAGGATGATTCAATAAGGTAGAACGACGGCAACGTAAACGTAACATGTTCCTTCTCTTGACGTATTATCTCATGTGCAAAATGACTTGTAACAGCCAAAACTGGTAGTTTACTCATTTAAATGTCTACTCATTAGCGTGCCTAAAGCTTCGTAATTCGTTCATACGCGTCGGCTTATTAGTCGATTCGCACGAATTTACTTGCCCGAAACGGGTGAATCGTCACTTTTGAATAATAATATTATTTTTTCTATATGCGACTCGAATAAAATATAGAAAAAAGGACACTAGCGCACAGAAGTGATAAGAGTTAAATATTATAAAACGTGTACTTTTTTCATAAATTCATTGCATAAAGTTCAAAATGTGCCAGTTCGTGCGAGTCGCCTATAGAAAAAAATAATATTATTTAAAAATGAAGATTTGCCGCCCACGCCTCATACGGATTAAATCTAGAAAGTGGTATATTACGTATAAAAAGAGAAAAAAGTCAAAAGACCTATAATACAAATTAATAACAGGGGTAGTGTAGCAGCTAATGTCAGTTGTTATGGATCAGAGAGATTAAAATATTCTTAGTTAACCTTTAAGTACAAGATAAATAAAAGTAAGGACACCCGCTTCTCACCTCATAACATTATCTACAATTAGCATTAATATAGGTCATCTAAGGTCTAACAAAAATGTGTAAAATATTTGAAGGGGTATCCAAAAATAGATTTTTGTGAGTTAATATTAATTCCAGTATCTAAATCATATTGACTTCTTGATTGATTCACTTAATTTCGACGATGTTTCAATTAATTTTTATATCAAAAAATATATTACCCTTTTGAACATTTTATACGATTGTTTTTGTATTGATTTTTACTTACCTGTCGTTCTTGCAATTAAGTGAAGCTCAGTTAGGTTTCCAGTAGGTTCCTAAATATTAATAGGAAAATCTCATTCAGGTACAGTACCTGAAGAGCCTTGCTTTATCTGCTTGCTGGTGTTGGTAAAATGCGGCTGGTGAAGAAACCGGTGGTTTGGTGTGTCTTGGAAAAACCTATTTTTGGCAGTGGATTGCGAACGCTCTAGTAAAATAAAGTAAAAATAATTCTATTTTATGTCATCGTTAACTTTAGTTCCGACTAAAAAAAATCAAGCAAGAATATGCAAAAGACATGTTCTAGTGAATTCTCTTAACTTTCGTTTAGCTTATTACAGTCTACTGCTTGAAATAGGTCATTCTAAATCAGTTTATTACCTCCTTGGTAATAAACGACATAATGACACACCCATCCAGCGGCTCTCACCAGCCATTGAGATAAACATCAACTGAATGCACTAACCATTCTGCTGTAGCGGCGTTGGTGATATACTCTTCGGCCCTGTGTCGATTGGTGAATGAGCAGTGCTGTGTCCGCTGTCTACATCACCTAGGCTTTGCAGTCTCTCAGAGTCTGGGCTAGAGTCCTCGTCTAGAAGGTACCCGCATTTGAGCACAAGGAGTGGTTTCGTATGACATCCCGGCCTGAGCAGGAGACCAGTGAGAGCCCCGAGTTCGTCTGCTAGGGACGCTGGCTGACTGCATGCTAGTATTTTTGCTGGAAATATTGAAAACGTCATCAGTGGCTTTTGATTTAAAAATCACTGATGATGATGTCAATAATGGGTGAGTACAGTCATAAACAGAACTCAGTTCTAACAAACTCTTCCTGTCGATTATTTCATGACACAACTTTTATCATGATGCATGAGAAATTATAAAATAATAAACATCAACCAAAACACGATGGATAAAATATTTTGACCATAGTCACCCAGCGCTGCGCTCTAATGATACTAAAGAGATGAAAACGATCGATTGGTCTTAAATTCAAAATGTTGGTTAAAGATTTAATTAAAAACGATTTTTCAATTGTTTTAAATAAACTTATCTCAGATAATTCCATACCTACTGCAAAACTAAAAAAAAAATAAGTAGGTACTATAATAATTTGAGTATTTAAAAGCAAGTACTTTTATTTATTTTATTAAAGGCTGCATAATTCGTTTTATAATGATTTTAATAACGAATTATGACAGTTATAAAGGTAACGATTATCGTCCTATCTTTAAAATGGAAAGTATGTAATTTGAGATGGGGTTTACTGAGCCCGTTAAGAAAGCAAAGATTACGTATATATTTAATATGTATTAGTACGTTTCATTTTAAAAATACATAATCGCAAGCATGTGTGCTTTAAAGGCAGGTTTGATACTTTCGACCGAAAAGGTGGCATATTACATTTTATCCTGACCGATTGAAGTTTTATAAAAGAAAAAAAATTAAATGAAAGTCTTGCTTTGTCATATATTTTTGAAATACGTACCTATATTATCTTTTAAATGTACTGATTATATAGGTAGGTATTCGCTGGTGGAATGAGTGAGTATATCACTCTATGTTCTTGATCATTCTGTACAATCGCGATTCATATTTAATAGTAATACTGTCGAAAATATCTCAACAACAATCATTAGCGTTACTTATTTTTAGACCAATAACTTTTGCGTAGCGTTAACTTAACGCCAAACGGACGCCAACATATAGTCTAGTTTATTTGCAATATAAAATTGTATTAGATTAGAATGTCATTCTTCTTCAAAGTATTGGGACGTTTAATTTGCAGTGCGCTGCTCTTAATAATTTGTAAAGATACGCTGGGTATTGCTTAGTTTTAAGGTTTCGATTCATTATTTATTTTAATAGTTCTATACAATTTTGCCCACAAAATGCGGCTAGAATAATAGAAAGTTAGTCAGAAATCGATCAAAATACCTCCTAAAAATTGAACTGTACTCGATAAACATTTTTAAGAAAACATAATTACGGTATCGAAGTATAGGACAGCTCAGTAAAAACCCACAAAACAAATTTCGATCAATAAAAAGCCAACTAGTCGAATCAATTCCTTACAATGAGGAATTAATTTGGTCTCAATGAAATGAATGACTATGAGGTAGTTATGCTCATTTGCCTTTAACATATATCGCCACAATACTAATTTCAAATGCATACATAGGGATAAGACAATATCTTTTCAAATAACTGATAATAATGAGAAACGGCACACTATTGTCCTAAGATAGTCAAATCATGAAGATTGCTCCGCGAACATAGAACTTTATATAGAGCCCAGCACATCAAGCTACCCGAAACTGTCAAATTTTCCCAATCAACCTTGAACCTTATGTTTTCGCGATAAAGTTGAAAATCTATTAAAAAAAATTGACAGATTGGAGTAGCTTGATGTGCTGGCATCTGTACTAAGATTCATAGGTAAGCATCATTTATTCCCGTAAATATAAACATGTAGTTGTGTATAACAGCTGTCATTGCTCATTATAGATAACGATTTATATTAATTATAAATGAAATATATGATTGAAGAGCTGATCTTTTTCACATGTTGGTTATTTGTTGTCCTTTACATTCTGCTTTGTAACGTTATTCGTTTTCCTTTGTATCAACAACGACCATTATAATAAATTGACGATAGTATTAATTTGGACTTTTACAAATAATTATATATTAATTTTACAATAAAAATCATTACGACTTTTACAAATAATTATATATTAATTTTACAATACAAATCATTACGCCAGCAGTAATAATTATAGTAAATCAATCTTAAATATCAAAAACAATTGCAAAGGCGCTGTTGCAGTTGATGCCATTTGCATACGAGTACGACGCGAGCCTATGTAAATGACCTTTCCCTAACAAAAAACAATGAGAAAATTAGAATCAGTATTACGGTGATAGAAGGAAACTATTTACTCACATTTCCTGTTCTTTGGAATCTCTGGCAGCTTTCTCCTTTTCCGTTCGCCGTTCGTAAATGAGTAATGCTGTGGGCTCTGCTGCGTTTCAGTTATGTCTGGCTGGGATGGTGGTGATACGTCATCTTTTACTGTTGTGGTTGCAGTTCCATCCACCATACATGGATGCATGTCTTCTTTGGTGTCCTCCTCCGCCGAACATTCACTCTTGGACGATGGGGAGTCATCGTCCAATCCCACATTTGGCACTAATCTGAAATAGTAAATAAATACATTATAATATAACGTTAAAGCTACACATTTTGCTTGATTTCGTTTAAGTATGATCGTTTAAAAGAAAATTTGTCTGCAAAGTCTTTATTCCGTACTCACGTGACAAATTAGTTGGAATGGAACACGAATTCTTAAGAGGGCCGTTATGTACTGGTATGGAAAGAATATGAAAAGGTGTACTTACGAGTAAAACGGCGTTGGAGCCTTTATATGTTGTGGTAATCTATCGAAAACACGGCGAAATTCTTCAAATTCGCTGTCAGCCATGTCGCTTTACACCTGATTGTTGGGTCGAGAGAGTACCGCATGCGCGACCAGCCCCCCGCAATTGTATCGACCGAGTACGAGGGACGAGCCTAGCAGTGCGCATGTCAAACCCTAGTGTGCGCACCGCTCTCACCCCTGCAGGGCGCACGCGTGCATTTTCACCCTTACATAAACATTATACAATTGTGTGTGTGGCACACAACAGATGATGCATCGGCGGGAAATCCATTCAACACTTAGGGCTGAACATCTAATGGCACAAGATAACTGTATGAAAGCGTAATTAGTAAGTTAAAATTATTAACACTCATTATGAGTTTTATACACACGTGACTGGTGTGTTTGGTTTGGGTCTGGTCTTTCAATTAGTTCCTCCATTTTCCATCTGGCTAATGTTTGCAAAAATTGGCACCTTTCGATTTGATTCCATTTAAAACCCTAGACAAAAATACTGAAATTGGTTTTTTGACGCAGTCGCTATGTATTCAAAAGATTCTCGTTATTTCTTTTTACAGTTTACCAGGTAAAGCTGGCTCAAACGGCCTACGAACCGCTAAGTGGCATGTTTTATTTTTTTATTAGATCAGAATAACCTACACATGAATAAAAAATCATAGCTTGAAATGAAAAAGTTCCTAAAATTTAAAAAACAGCTTTTTTTAACGCAATTTAATTTTAAACTATATAATCTATCTATAATAATCTTCAGCGATTCGGAGAAAATATATTTAGACGACATATTTTAGTCTGTTAATAGTTTTAGTTAGGTTAGGATATTATACGAGTATTATATTTTTATAGTTTGTTAGTTTATTTAGTATTAGAAGTTTGTCCTTCATCCTCCTTAAAAAAACTCTTTTTTTTTTCTTCAAATTCGTGTATTGTCTGTTTGTGATGTCTTGTTTAAACCTTTTTAGTCGGCGTTTTTGCCGTAGCTGGGTTTTAATGTTTAGTTTTTTTATTTTTTTTTAATATGGATTGCGATTATTGACGGTAGGTGCCTACCGACTTCTTTGGTTTGGAAAAATTCGACAGATTTATTTTTAAGACTTCTTCTGAGAGCTTTTAGTCTCTCTAGTTTTGTTACAGATGTATAAATTTCTTATTGACGTGTTTTTTTTAGTAGACACATGTGACAGGAGTCAAGAGCACTAATTAATAATGACATAGGTTTCAACCTGTTTTAACAACATTTGTAATAAAGAAGTGCCACTCTGGCGGTAGCTTAGATTTAGTTTAAGTCCTACATACCTGCAGCACGTTGTCAAAAAAAAAACTTATTAATAAGGCACTAAATAAGTTTTGGTCAAGGGTTCCGCTCGGCATGAGTACACGAGTATGCTAAAAAGTTTTTGTAGTTATTGTTGACAGAAGTTGACGTCTTGGTATTCTTTGGAAATACTTTTTACTCGGAGCTTCTTTATAATTACTTTAGCAGTATCAGATAAGTACGTATACGTCGCTCTCTATTGACATCGATATTCGAAAGTTGGATATACATATAACACAATATTTCCATAATAATAATTACAGGGAAATACTTCAATTACTCCCGCACAACAATCTCATTTTACTATTTAATTTTCCCTTTTTCGGTTCTGTGGTAGGTACCAAAACTGTCCACTCTAAAATTGATACAAAAATGCGATTCGATTTATGTATTAGCCTGTTTTAGTACCTACCCATCCAGTAGTAAGTATAAAAAACATTTAGTTTGAGAGGCTCTCGAGGGTTTGAGGTTGGTAGTGACTATTGTGACGACTTGCGGAGAGGCTTAGCGTGTTGACAGAACTCTTGGGACGTGCCCTCTTTCCGACTGCTAGGATGAGCGATTACGAACCAACGCAAATACTTTATTCACCAGCTTTTTAGTTATTTTTATCTAGGTTCTAAGATCTTGTATTCGTGTGAAATTATACTGCGACGAATTTCTTGCAGCATAAATTTATAAAGCTTGTTGCATATTTTTACTGCAAATGATGTTTGTCAAGGTTTTTAATTTCTATTAATACAACCTTGTCACATTCAGTGTATGTATTTTATGGTTTTCTGAGATTTAATTTGCTTAGTACTGAGTTCGAAAAACATACGTTTCCTACGTATGTTTCATTTAAAAACACAAAAATTAAGTGGTCTTCAGAGCCGTTGATTTTCATGTGATCTTGTGCGTTTTAATGATTTAAATACGCAAATCTGACGAAGAAATTGTGGGCTTTCCGAAATCTGATAATTTTGAAAACTCAGAATTGGACACTTTTAAAAGGATATTCAGGGTGAATGAAAGTTATTCTATGCAATAGTGTAAATAATATATAAATACTTGACGGATTGATGAAATTTCATTCATTCAGAAAACCTAAAAGTGCTCATGATTTGCATTTATCTCTAAATCTACTAATCGAATAGCTGTGATTGCTATCTGAATTCGAGTCTGACCCTTTTATAATGATATTTCGGTCATGATACTTAAATTTTAAAATATCAAACACTTGAAAACAATGATTAAATGTTAAGTAGCAAAATTTTAAAATCGTTGCACCATAAACAGAGTTTATTATTTCAAACTTACGACTCACTGACTGGGCAAACAAATTATTTGAAAAACATCCTCAGCTTATGGACGGTCAAGATATCAAGATTTAAAAAAGTATTCAGAGGTGCCATTCAATTGTTTGATAAAACTGGCAAAGGTGAAAACTACAGCTACTAAAATTAACGAAAACGTTAAACAACACAAAACATCAGCCTTGTTTACGTCGATTTTCAAATTCAAGATTTTATTGTAACTACGAATCTTTGCACTCGATATCATTACTGATGTTGCCCTTAGTTCTAAGTTATAGTTCGTTTTTATGAGTTTTGTTAAATGCCGCAACACTTCTGCTTAGGCCGCCAGCTGTGAGATAACTAGTTTAAATGAAAGATCATGAGATGCAAATTTATTTTTAACTGAAATCTAAAAGAAGGAAGGTTATGTTTTATCAATCCGTCTGTATATACAGGATGAATGTTTCAAATCAGCATGAATGGTTAAATCCGAAAGGATAGGTAATAGCGAAAAATACTTAAAGGAGTCTCAGGGCCAATTTCGATGAAAACTAAAACAGGATCATTAGATTTTTGAGAAATCAATTTCTCTAGCTAAGAATCGAAATCATTGATATTGAAAAAAAAAAAAAACAAAAAACACGGTCTGTATTATTGCACCGTCCAAAGCTGTCGAGTTGCCAGGTGGTGAGAAGATAAAAATATAACATAAACCAGTTAATTAATTCAATTATCACTCATTTTTTAAGTATTTCAAAAATTTGCAAATTCCCCCTTTGCCAGCATTATTGACTGCTTCATGGGCAGCTCTTAATATATATTTAATATTTGTACCTCGTTAGATAGCTGAATAAATTAAGATGTCTTTCTCGTAATTTGTACGTTTAATCTCGTAGCAAAATTTTAAGATGCGAGCGAGACTGGTGTCAAAGTTCATGTAAGTAGATGATTTTTAATATTGGTTAATATACTTCTTCCTTCAACGATTAACTGTCTGATATTTTTGAAAATTTGGTTACATCGAAAGGCTTGTTAAAATGGAATAGCAATTACAAAAATACATGACAATTGGGTTTTCTCGTATCCCATGAATTTTCGCCTATGCTTTATTGGGTGCTTAATTGTTGCAAATGAGTCAAAATATCACGGCCTGAAAGGAATACAATTACAAGTCATTCTGTATAAACGAATATGAATATTTGTAAAAAATAAAAATTGGTCAAAATCCCATCCGAGAACCCAGTACCAAGTATTGTACCTATCAATATACATAATTATATATTTGTAATTATTCATTTGTTTTCTCCATTTCACACTAATTTTGCAAAACTTCTTGTTATTTCTATATCTGTGAATCTCATTTAGAGTTCCCACTAATGGATAGATCAGCCTGGGAAGTACGATTTCTAAATCTTGAAAAAAAAAGAACCACTATGCCTTGTCTAAGTAGAGCAGGTTTTAAAGTATTTATGTGTAAAGTAGAACATGATGAAATAATAATTTGTGGTAACTAATAGGGTACGAGTAACTTCGTTACTTAGAAATGAACACTATCAGTCTTATTTATCAGAAAATTCTTATCTAAAAACGCCCTTTAACGCTAAGACGTGGTTAAGCAATTGATGAGAATAGCAGTCAAAATTAAGCACTACCGTAGCAAAAGATTAATAAATATTTAAATAAATAAATTAGTTACTTATTAACATTAAAGCTTACTGATGTTACTAATGGCCGTCATAATAAAATAGCCGTCATGAAAATATCTCATTTTATATCATATTTTATCATAGTTTGTATTTACTCTTAACACAATTTAGGTTTCGACTTCCATTTTCTATTTGTTGTGTTTTACGTAAAGCTCTTCTCAATTAATCCCCGTTCTTTCAAGTTTCAAGGAGTGAGTACGACATATTGCATAAAGAAATAAAAAGAGGACTGTATTAAAACAACTTTATAAAAGAGTTTGTCTCATGCATAAACAACGACAAAATAATAATCAACATAAATCATTCTTTGCCTTATAAGTGCAAATGCAAATGCGCTCTTAAATGATAAATGATAAATGATAAATGATAAATGATAAATGATTTTATTTTCTGTAAGTAGGTTTGTACAAACACTTTTACATGTCAATCATATTTTTTAAACTAGATGAGGTCGGCGTTTCCTATCTGACTACTCTGAGAAGAAAGGCCGAAACAAACTCAGAGGTCACAGTCTCTTTTAAAGTCCAGACATAATCTTGGTCAGATCATGTGAAGACCATGCAGATTGGTGTCTGAAGTGGTCTTTTGAGTAAAGAACCACACAGATTGAGCGGACCTGTCCAGTCAGTGCACGCATTTGTCAAAAATTGTGTAGCTCAACTCAGAACTTGAGGAGCCTTACGATTCGACGAACAATACCAATGAAAGGACATTTGGGTAGGCCGCATAAATTACTCAAACTGCCAGACCATGATTAAAACTAACTAAGAAGGAAAAAAGAAAAAAGAAATGACCCACATAGTCTTCACACTCACAATAATAATAATAAAAAATAAGATACTATACAAAGTAAATATCCATGTCATTGTTTATATAAAATTCATCAATGTCAATGTGTATATAAAAATCCGGACATCATCTTTGATCTTTGAGGACCATGTAGATTGGTGTCTGAAGTGGTATTTTGAGGGAAGAACCACACAGATTGAGTGGACCTGTGCAGTCAGTGCACGCATTCGTCAGTAACCGTGCAGCTCAACTCAGAACTTAAGGAGCTCAACGATTCGACGAGCAATACCAAGGACAGAACATTTGTGTAGACCGCATAAACCACTCAAACTGCCAGACCATGATTAAAACGGAAACAATGACCCACATAGTCCTCACATTCACAATAATTAAAATAATATAAGACGTTAAACAGTAAATGTTCATGTCATGTCATAAATAGATATTTAGAAAAAAAAAATAACAAAAGTGTAAATCAGCAAAATAAAAAATAAACAACATTCACTGTCTAGACCTATTGGAGCAGCTCAATCCCAAGCGTTTTTGTCCTCAATATAGTCTTTTACAGTATAATAGGCTTTCTGGCATAGTTTTAGCTTTATAAAAGATTTGAATTTATTAATGCTTAGTTCTTGAATGTGGCTAGGAAGTTTATTATAAAAACGTATACATTGGCATCTAAACGAGCCACCTATTTTCTTGAGCCTTGTTGTAGGAACAACAAATTTATGTTTGTTCCTAGTATTTATATTATGGATATCACTGTATTTCTTAAACAGATTAATATTTTTATGTGCATACAAAAGATTATCATAAATGTACTGAGAAGGCACAGTCATTATATTAATCTCTTTAAATTTGTCTCTGAGGGAGTGTCTGGGACTTAATTTATAAATGGAACGAATTGCCCTTTTTTGTAAAATAAAAATTATCTGAATTTCGGCGGCATTTCCCCACAACAGAATACCGTATGACATCACACTATGAAAATAACTAAAGTAAACTAAACGGGCTGTCTCTAAATCAGTTAAGTCACGAATTTTCCTAACGGCGTATGCTGCAGAGCTAAGCTTTTTTGACAATTTATCTATATGGGGGCCCCATTGAAGCTTGGCATCCAAAGTTATGCCTAAGAATACTGTGGTATTTTCGGGTTTTAACTCTTCAGCCTTTATGAGAACACTAGTTTCTACTTGTCTAACATTTGGTATCGTAAACTTAATACATTTGGTTTTTTTTTCGTTAAGAAGTAAATTATTAACATTAAACCAGTTAACTACTTTTGCGAGGGCACTATTTATACTGTCAGTAACCAGCTGTTGACGTTTGAGTTTAAATAAAAGTGAAGTGTCATCTGCAAACAACACTATATCATGTTCATCCTTTATGAGGTAAGGCAAGTCATTGATATAAACAATAAATAAAAATGGTCCAAGTATTGAGCCCTGTGGGACCCCCATTCTTACTACAGATCCGGGTGACCTTTTCCCGTTAACATCAACTCTCTGAATCCTATCACTTAAGTAAGAAGTGAGAAGATCCAGAGAGGCGTTCCGGATTCCGTAGTGGTGTAGTTTCCTGATTAAGGTTTCATGAAGAACACAATCGAATGCCTTGGACAAATCACAAAAGATGCCCAAAGCATCGCATTTGTCCTCCCATGCATTATAAATATGTCCTAAAAGTTCAACTCCGGCATCGGTAGTTGAACGACCCCTTGTAAAACCGAACTGTTTATTATTCAGTAATTTATTGTTATTGAAAAATCTTTGCAATTGATTTAAAATAAGTTTTTCATAAATTTTACTAAAGGTGGGTAGTACGGAAATAGGTCTATAATTAGTAGGGTCTGATGTACTACCTGATTTAAACAACGGTATTATTTTACTGTGTTTCATAAGATCAGGAAACTCACCACATTGAATACAATTATTAAATATAACAGCTAAAGTAGGTGCTACAATGTTTATAATTGTCTTAGCAACATCCACAGAATTACCCCATAGATCTGCAGTCTTTTTAACATTTAACATGTGAAAAGTTTTAATTATATCTGTACAAGTGACAAATTCGAAGTGAAATTCCGAATCACAAACTGGAACGTTTTCCTTAAGTAAAGACTCTGCAGCAGTGGGTGATGAGCTTAGAGATTTAGTGGTTGACACAGGAATCTCTGCAAAGAAATTTTCAAAGGCCGCGGCAACCTGGGAATCTGATCTAATTACATTGTCATCAATAGCAAGGCTGTAGTCACTACTTCGGTTGCATGACCTTCCTGTTTCGCTATTAATGACATTCCAAGTCATTTTAATAATGTTATTACTATTTTTAATTTTTGAACTCAAATAACGTGACTTGGCCATACTACAGACTGTTTTAAATATTTTAGAATAATTTTTAACATATAAATTAAATTCAGCAGTGTTTATACAAATTCGTTCATCATATAATTCATAAAGTCTTTTTCTACTTTTATGTATACCAATGGTGGCCCATTCACTGAAGGAAGCGTTACTATTGACTGATAATGTCTTTGGAATGAATGTTTTATCAAATTGTCTGCAATACATATTAAAAAAATCATTATATTGTTTGTTAGGGTCATCATTAGTCAACAGAAGTGGTAATTTACTTAAGAGTTTAGTTTTAAATGTTTCTAAGCGTTTAGTTGTTTTTGGGTTAACAGTGATATCTTTTTTAATAACTTTTTTGTTTTGATTTGTAATAGTGATCAGCTGTCCGCAATGATCTGAGTCTATTAAATTAATCATTTCTTTGTGGTTTGGTATAATATCTGTATAAATGTTATCTAGGCATGTGGCACTAGTAGGAGTTATTCTAGAGGGCTCCAAAAATAGGTTAACAAGATTGTATGACTGAAACAAACTTATGATTTTAGTACTTAACCCAGAATTTTCTAACAAATTAACATTGAAATCACCGCAAGTGATGATGGACTTGTTTGTATTACAGATTTTGTGCAACACTTCATCCATAACCTTTTCAAAACAATCATACAATCCTGAAGGAGGTCTGTATACACTTAATATAATGAACTGCTCCAATTCTATACAGGCTATTTCAATTGTCCGCTCAACAGAGAGGCTCACAATGTCCTTTCGGTCCTTAAATTTTAGCTGGTTATGTACTAAAATTAATGAGCCACCATGTATAGCATTTACTCTGCTGAATGAACTACCAACCTGGTGATTACTAAAATTGAACATGAACTGGTGGCTTTTAAGCCAATGTTCTGTCATACAAAGAATATCTACATTATAACAATTCAGGAATAATTCTACTTCTAAGTCTTTGTTTAAAAAACCTTGAATGTTCTGATGCACCAGATTGATACTGTTTAATTTTTTTACACTTTCATTTGAGTTATTAATTGCCTTAGTTCCATTTTTGCTAGAGGTTGCCTCTATTGTCCTAATTTCTAATTTAAATGATGATTAATGTCATTAATTTTGAGCAAATTATTGACAGAACAGTTTAAAATGTCTTTGCATTGCTCAAAAGGAGCAATTTGATTAGCCAAATTTTTGGCTGAAATAGAACAAAAATATGATAGCGACATAGCTATCTGTCTTTTGAGATAGGTAGAAAGATAGTACATAACACGATTGTATCTATCTTTTGTCAAATATAAATTACTATTAATATAATAGTTCGTGTCAATTAAATGGATTAGCTTATCATTGTAAGTTAAATTATGCAATGTCATGTTTATATCATATCTTAACCTATTTTCTTCCTGTGGCAAACTGTTACTATAAGGGAATGTAAATAACACAATTTTTCTTAAACTAAGGTTGCACAATGTTCTATGATATTGGAGCAATTCTCCTTTATTTAAATTAAAATGTGAAAATTAAATAACCATTGACTATTTCAAACGTTTATTTGTATAAGACTATACAACATTGTTTATAGCATGATACAAGCTGAATAAGGACGCTTTGTAATAATACCAAGCGACAAATCGTTGCAAATCAGAGAGGCGCTTGAGGGGCGTCTCTAAGGAAATTGAATTAAAAGCGCTTTCGTCTGCGACTCGAGTAAATATTTATTTATTTGCTTTGAATGATGTACCTATATCTGATTGATATTAACTGTAGAAACAACTTTGGTCCTTTGATTTAATCATCACAGAAAATATTAAGTGAAGTGAGTTTTAAGGAATATGGTTTCAAAATTTCCAAAGATTTGGAAATGTTACTCGTCTCGGACTAAATTCTAGAAAGCAGTGGGTATTTAATCAACTTTATTTGAACGAAGTTCTGTATCGTGGCTGGCGGTAGGGGTAAAGTTAAAATGAAAATTCAAGAGGACGGCGGCGAAAACTTTCAAATTTTTCTTCATCGGTATTGTTTTCATGGTTTTAGAGGTACTAAAGCCGATAGCGAGGCTAAAATGAAAATCAAAAATGGTGACACAAAATCTTTTGCTTTTTGAATGAGAGACACTGTCTCGAAGCCGCCAAACAGCCTAGTATTAAAAATATAAAACTATTTTTTTTTTGTACACTGATCAATGTTATTTTGTTGACAATTTGTTTTTTTTTTGATAAGTTTATTTATCATATTTTATTCATTTACATAATTTCAGAGAGCTTGAGATTTAAACTCACATCTTTGACTTGTAGATTTTAAATGTTATGATTACCTGCGGTGTACTTGCGAAGTAAAATCTAAAAACAAAAAAAATATAAAAAAAAGCAAAATTTCTTGTCTGTTTATATACTTATGTGTGTACATAAATGGTAAAATAAATAAAAGAGTGGCGGATGTGCTTCGAAAACAGTGGCCAATGTAATGTTCCGGATAAGGCAAGTAGATAGATAGGTGGATAGGTGGGTAGATAGCTGGCAAACTCTTTTGCCCTGTTGCTTAATTTATTTTTGCCTATAACTTGCCTTGTGAATTTTTCGTTTTGTTAGTTGAGAAAAAATCTCGGCGTGTCCACTCCACTCGGCCGTAAATCTCGGTAGGCTTTGGCTATTTTTAGAAATTCTCCACTCATAACGAATTTCATCTCCTTATTTGTCTTTGTATTGTGTTTGTTAGATTTATGGCTTGAAGATGGGTTATCAGTTTCGACATCTTCCACTGTTATGTTAGGCAGTTCTATCCCTCTGCAGGCACCGTTGATCCCAAAAATTAGAGCAACCTGTAAAACATAAAATATATGTGTTAAAACTGTATTTTGGTTGGTACCTCTACCTACCAATTTAGTTTGATGAAAATAATAGAAAAACGTTTACAAATGTATTTTTCATTTGGTGCTTTATTTTACGAAATTCTCGATATCTTTCCTCGTGGAAATTTTGTATTTCTTGGCCTTGTAGCCGGTGGATAACTTCTTGAGAAAAGCCGTCAAATTTACATATTTCTTTGTATGTTTATGTCATTATGTCTTATCTTTATAGTTGTTCGTAACAATGAATATGTGCTCCAAAGGGTTGAACTTTGATATTTTTTTGGAATATTTATCAAATTACGTAAGAAAAACTCCTTTCGTAAGCGAATCTATTCGTTTTTCTGTCCTCCACTTCATAAACTTTTCGTAAGTAAATTCTTTGTGACCTTGACGGCAACAGGTCGAAAATTATTTCTTTTGATTTCTCTTCCATTTGTCTGCATTCTCACTAGATGATGACATTTTCACTGTTGTAAAATAAATTACGGTGACCAATTTAATTTGAAATTAGAGAAAAATTGTAAAGACTTCATTGCCAATGTCTTTTTTTAATTTCTTCTGTAGCCGCAACGCAATGTACGCATTAGTTCCATGTTCAAAAATAAAATGTTCTTTTTTTATGAAACAGTACCTAATGTGTCGAGTCGAGTTATTCATGATTTTTGTAGGCTCGTTGGTAACAGACAAAACAAATTAAAAAAACTCTTCCCCTAGATGTAAATAATATAATATTGTTTCCTCGCTCTGGTATGCTACAATGACGGTCTTTTCTTTTTTATTTGTTTTGTTTTTTGCCACCGACTTCCGATGTTAATGCTATTTTTCACTTTGTAGTGTTTTATTAGGAAGTCGGGATTTATTAGTTGTTCTTTTATTTCTCGCTTTTTAGTGGGTCTGTTTATAAGTTATCTAAGTTACAATAGCTTAATGTCAACTTGCTCATTGCCTTTTATAAAATATTGCTTTTCCCGATGCAGGGACGTTCATCGTTGAGGAGTTCTCCTGGTATTTCACCATCAGCTCCATTTCACCATTCGCATTGTGATGAGCATAAATTACTTACCAACCAAATTAAAGTAATCGAATCGCAACCCGTGAAATACTTATTATTGAGTAGTTCCGGTGGCCATCTGTGGTCTTCATCATCCGTTCCACATCACCACTTCGCCTTCCGAGAACAAAGGCTCGAGTTACTTTAAAAATACCCAAATCGCTCTAAGTGTGCTACAATATTTGAAGAGTTCCTTCGATCTCTCCAGGATCCCATGATCAGATACTGACCTGATGAATTTTTCAAATCAGTCTAGCCATTTTCGAGTAATCGGGAAATAAACATTAAAAAAAAAGATTCCGACGAACTTAGAACCTCTACCTTTTTTGAAATCGGTCAAAAAAAGCCGTTTAATTGCAATAAGTCGTCTTTTCGCTTTTTATCATCACCTGCCTAGCCTTTTCCTATGTTGGGGTCGGCTTCGAGTCTAACCGGATGCAGCTGAGTACCAGTATTTTATATGGAGCGACTGCCTATCTGACCTCCACAACCCAGTTACTGCATAATACGATACCCCTTGGTAAGACTGGTTGTCAGACTTTCGGGCTCCTGACTACTCGTAACGACTGTCAAAGATCCACAAATGACAGCCGGGACCAACGGCTTAACGTGCTTTCCGAGGCAAGGAGGAGTCTCGGTATGTAAAGATGGTCACCCATCTACAAACCAACCGCGGCAAGCGTAGCTTAACCTGATCAATCAACCTGTGTGACTGTTATTATTCAGCCACGGGCCTTTTTCGGCTCGTCTTTTCGCATTTCTCAGGAGCAAAATTAACGTGGATTTTTTTAAGGAAACAATGGTTTACATATAGAAAACGTTTATTTAGTAACTTTTGTTACCTCCAAGAGCATAAATACGATGATCGTCACGCGGTTCGGCATGGAATTAATGAATGCCTCTATCACGTGCCGTGAAAATGTTCTCCCATGCTCCAAAGATGGCAGTTTTCTTAGTTCTTTTGGTTAAAAATAACAATTTTTAATTTTATTTCATGGATCAAGTACGGAAACTAACTTTCAAAGCGATTTTTTTAGGTCTCATTTGTTTTTTAGTGACCTAAAACATTTATGTAAGATTTAGATTTGACCTATTTTTTTAAAACAATGAGGCTATTTTGAGGCTTCTTTAAGAGCTACCGTACTCTAATTTTCCTCTCTTTTTCAAATTCGTGAATTCTGGAATAATGTTGATACTGAAATGATGCTCAATATTTCAGCTACAAAACTGCATAAAAACTTTTTCTCTGTGGTATCATTCTTTTGGTGTTTTAGACCTTTATCATAAAAATGCACGGTGGCTCGATTTAGGTGTCTGGAAGTGTATTATCAACATAGCTAAGAGTAAGTCCCTAACAACGTTACGTTAATTTTACTGTGTAACGAGGCATGAATAAGTCAAGATAATAAGGAACGTCATCCCCAGAATGACCTTTTGTTATAGTCATGCGAAGCCGACATGAGGGTCGTATCTAATTTCCCTATGTCTAAGGATATTAGTGATGTCTAAATTAGATATAATGAGGTCATGCTGCAGTGCGAAAATTAAGCAAAAAAATAACAACGAATTTTCAATTCTCTATTAAATAATCATCTTAATTATGCCGAACTAAAAGTACTTTTCTAGAACTGTCTAGAAAAGTCGATTTTTGGTCAATACTCTTATTCAAAATGTATTCTGTATAATTACAAACCTAAAGTTTTTGAAATTCACACTGAATATTGTGAAACAGATTGGGTCAAGTACCTACGGAAATTAATTTCAAGGCGCTTTTTTCAAGTGTAATTTGTTATTTAATGGCCCAAAACGTATGTAAGATTTAATTTGACTTAATATGTTAACACCACGACGCTATTTCCTTTAACCCATAATTCACAAGGGGAACCAATTAAAATAGTTGATTTTAAATTGTCTTTCCTGACATTGTTCAAAGAATAGGAGTAAAAATCTCAGATGAGAATATTCTACCAATCCGTGTAATATATTTCAAGTACTAACCTATTTTTACAATTCTCACACTAAGGAAATAGAGTGAATAAATGGTGGGGTCGCTTCTTCGTAATGAATGATAGGGGATGCTCTTTTCGCTAAACAATGGTAATAAATACAGTGACTAGATCGCTTAGCGCCCGTCAGCCAACAGCTACGAGGTAGCAAACTTGTGTTCAGATGCACACTTACAAACGAAACTATCAGAGTGTGAGTACCGACCATATAAACTCACGTACACGTTAGCGGTGATACAAACATGGTTTTGTAGTTTGGTTAAGATTCAGAAAAAAATTGAGGTTCGATAATGGAATCTACGACACTCGTCGCACAAACTCTAACCTGTTTTAGAATTTTTGGAAGTAAGTACGACCAAAAAGGGAAACACGCGCCTCTGATCCGCCGTGGTGCACGTAGCAGTCTAAACAAAGTCCTATTACATCACTTTGTAAATTAATTTTCATAACGTAAATAGATACCTGCCTTATGAATAAATTACCTATTGATGGAGGTGGTGATCGCGACTATTGGCATACAAACTGTACCCCTAAAACGAACCTGATCAAAGATATATCTTCAAAATGTTAGATTTAGACTTCAGATCTGAAATTCTGATTTATGCTATACTTTGTAGGTATGTCATTCAGTCACGGAACTACTTCATAAATATAAAAGAGATAAATTGCATTGAGGATTAATCTTCCTGATGAATCAAATTAATGTTGCTAAGTTTTAAAATAGTAGTAAAGGAGTTACAAACTAAATGGAGTGGCGGGCAGTCATAATCAAAATCTTAAAAGAAATGAGTCATGCAGTATCGTCATGATAGAATATGTCATGAGCGGCGATTCAAAACGTGTAAATTGCACCTAGTTCATCAAAGCAACATTGCAATCAGTAATAATAACATTGAACTCAAATATACAAATTATTAATTATTCATTCATTTATACAAACGTTATTTTAGCTCTTAAGTTTATGTTTTTAATATTTCGCCTCATTTTCCCGAACGTTTTCCGCATAAACATCCCTCCTCAGTCTAAGATTTGTAAAAGATTAAAAACAAATAAAACGCCAAAGTGTGTCCGTGACTTTACGGTGTGAAAAGAGAACGTTTTCCAAGTTACTCCGAACGCTTGATTCAGCCAATCAAATATACCCACCCTCCGTCGAGTCTCCCGCGCCTCTTCTCTTTATAAGCGACCAGATCCCGAGGAAGGGCGCAGTATGTCCCAGGCGTTGCAGCGATACATCCTCCAATTAGTCTAAAATTGATGTATCTCAGATACATTTAACTCTCACAGCAGTTCAATTCGTATATCTACATACAAAGATTCTTGTGCCGTTCGCGCCAAACTGTAACTCATAATCATTAGTAATAACAGTGAATTTTTTCTCAACACCATTTATTGGTTTTACCATAATAAGTTTTAGTTTCAGAAGGAAAAATGAGTGGTTCCGGAAAAGGCCTTTTAGGACTTTGGCTCTATAGAAATGGATCGGAATGGGAAGTCAAAAATGAGGCCCATCATCATCCTAAACTCGGTGAACTTAACATGGCAGCCAGGCAACAAGCCCAAACTTTAGAAAGCGAGAGAATTTCAGTGATATTTACTTTGAGGAACCAGGTTGGAGGACTGGTTAAAGCTCTAACTGTATTTCAAGATCTTGGTATAAATGTTCTCCATATTGAATCCCGAAAATCAGTCAGTGAAGTTTCCTCAGTAAGTTGGATTCGTTGATTGGTATTTTTGATGGCCTAGTAGTTTTTCGCGCAAACGCAATTTTTCGGTGCTTGCTCATGTCTTAAACTTTTGAATTTATATTGATAACTATCATCAAATTCGATAGTAATTAATCGGTTAGTGCGTTGTAATGTTGGAAACTGTCTACATGATAAAATATCTCCCTAAGCTCAGACGGGCTTTTGTATTCTAAAATTTCCTTGTAAATTTTCTTTAATATTCCGATTTAAAATCATTAGGGTGCAAAAATAATGACTATTTTCGAATTTTCAAGTTTCAATATTTTGTTGTTTAGTCCGACATTTTGGTGGACGTGGAGTGCGATCCACATCGCATGGAACAATTGAAGAGGATGTTAAAGCGAGAAGTTCAAGACATTGAGTTTGTGGCATCTAAAACAGGCGAGGAGTTTCCACCCCCGACGCCGCTGTCTGCTGCAGCTAGTTTCGGTAAATATATGTTAAGCAGTGAAATTAGTAAATTATTTGAACAGAAATGGCAAAATTTTAAATAAAATAAAACAATCCAGTTGAAAATATTTCTACGCTACAAATATTTTGAACTGGATTTTTTAAGTTTATTTTATTTCAAACTTCACCATTTCTAATTAATTAATTTACTATCGTCAATGTGGTTAGGACTTATGCTATGTGGACTTTTTATGCGTATTTATCTTAACAAACATTTACTGACAAAAGTTATTAGATATTTTTGTTGACAAGTAATTAGAGAACTAAATGAGATTCTTTGATGC
This sequence comes from Eremobia ochroleuca, assembly GCA_949629135.1. Taxonomy (NCBI): domain Eukaryota; kingdom Metazoa; phylum Arthropoda; class Insecta; order Lepidoptera; family Noctuidae; genus Eremobia; species Eremobia ochroleuca. The sequence continues at coordinate 14,080,293 of OX451384.1, read as the reverse complement.
CGAATTTACTTTATAAAATAATGTTTGAATCAGCAGTAGTATTTGTGACCTATGTGGTGCGACTGTATTCCTTCTTCATAAAAATATAATAATTTATGGATACGTTATAACTAGCATAATTTTATTTTCATTCGATTCTTGAATAAAGTTCAATCATACTCAGCTTGAATAATGGATCTCTATTTCAATTTTAAATGAAAGGAAGAACAACTCGTTGATTGAATAATTTACCGTGGACCTTTATCGAACACAAAAAAGTTTTGACGACAAAAGTAATTTCACAGATTTTGGGGAGATGCATTGGTTCCCCCGTAAAATATCCGACCTGGATCGGGCTCAAAACGTCCTGATGTATGGATCAAAGCTTGACGCCGATCACCCTGGCTTCAAGGATCCTGTGTACCGCAAACGAAGGGAACAATTCGCAGCCATTGCCAACAATTACAAATAGTAAGTACCCACCTAAAATATGTCAGCACTGTTTCTGTCCTCTCGTTCGGGAAGTTATTTGTGTAGAGTTTTTCCCTCGATAATGCTTCACTGAGTTTTCTATTGGAAAATAAAAGAAGATTTGTTTCTTTAACAGGACGGGGGTACATAACCTTCTTTATTAAACGATTTCCCTAAAATAAAACAAATAATTTTTATGCCTAATTATTCCGGACTAATTATTTGGATACGTTTGAGTAGTTGTAGTTAACGTTATTTGTGCAACAATGGTAAAAAAAAACCTCGAGTCCTCAACTATAGCGTGGGACGTTAACGAACTTGACTTACCTACCTACAATAAAATATATTCATGAATTCAAGCGCCTTAAGTGATTGCGTGACCCAACTGTCCTAGCGTCGATACTGCCTCCCTAACCTACATGGCTCGCAGGTTCGATTTCCCTACCAATACAAATGTTTACAAGGTTCGCAGAATTTTTTTTAAGGGCAGTCAGAACAGTTCAGATTTTCTTCACCCTGACATGAATTTAAAATGATTATGACAACCAGGCGAAATGATAGTAATGTAATCACTACATAGTATAAAACAGTCGCTTCGCTGTCTGTCTGTCCCTATGTATGCTTAGATCTTTAAAACTACGCAATGGATTTTGATGCGGTTTTAATCGATAGAGTGATTCAAGAGGAAGGTTTATATGTATAATACATGCATAATATAGTAGAGAAATACTGATAATTTTAGAGGTTTCTAATGTAATGTCGTAAATAAACACATTTTTTGCGCTTACATTGTAAACGCTGGCTGAACCCGTCGAGATAAATCAAAATAATGTACTACAGTATTGTACACCTTAAAACGGTCTACAAAAAAGTCCGCGATGGTATCTGTCTATCTCTTAGGGATAACCCACAATAACCATTTTTATCCTGTTCTTTTTACGAGAAATAATGGCTCTAAAATTATCAGTGTTTCTCCATTGCACCCGTGCGAAGCCGGGGCGGGTCGCTAGTCACTACATAGTATAAAACAAAGTCGCTTCCCTGTCTGTCTGTCCCTATATATGCAAGATTTTTATGTATTGTAAATTACAAGATTTTTATGTGTTGTATTTTCGTTGACACAAACGATAGAAGGGTTTTCGGTTAATTAATAATTAAGATGGCATGGCATCGCATCACGACAGATGCAGGCGCTATTTAGAGCATGTTTTAATTTTGAACAGGGTCTTGACAAGCACGATTATTGATTTATATTCTACAGCAACTAGTTTTAAAGCACACTTTATCTTACTACACGTTCACGGTAAATTTGTGTGTTAAAATAATACATTGACACAACATTTTCCGCCAAAGAGACGTTAACCAAACAGCGGCAACGCCTCCTTATTTTCCATGATGTAAACGTAGAGGTGATGTCAAAGCCACAAAGAAGTCGCAGCTTCGCTATTCAGTCTCCGTGTAACCACAGGTCTCACCTAATTGGCCCTTATAACGTTGACGAGAGTATATCTCTTGCGAAGACTGCAAAATGAGGGCAAAGTAACAAAACCGCCAGCCGACAGTCTGGTTTTAACAGGAAAACATAGCATAATTACGGTGAAATTAATACTAATAACTTTTCTTCTCAAATAATTTCATTTTTTTTTTACTTCTATTAACAATGTATATTTGCAATATTTTGCGCATTATAAATGTTGTTCATTCAAGTAAAATATGCATATAGAACTTTAAATATGGCAAAAACAGTAATTTATATTTTTAACAGGTTTTTAAATAGATTACAAATGTAGTGCCTGCTTTTCTTCATCATATCGTTTTTTAATAGGTCATCAACTTAAAATAACAGTAATACTATGTACAAGTATATAAAAAAGGGCATCAAAAAATTCACCCGTATCGCTGTCATCAACTTGAAAATCTTCGTTGATTGTTTGTTAAACGCCGACTGAAAGTTAGTAATTTACTCCATCGCATCTCTGAAACGAATGTGAAATCACTTCGTGAAATATTAATATTGTGAAGGGGGATCGATAATACCTACCTAAGAATGTAGAAAGTATATGCGAGACTGTATGTGTGATTGAAAATACGTTTTCTTATATCCTGCAGAAAAGTTAATAAAGTTTCAGTGTCATCATCTTTTGCTTTTTGCCAATCTTTATTCTCGCAACTAGCACATCGCCACGCCTACAAAGATACACGTAATTGATGCAAATGTGTGCAAATGCGTTAGAGCTAGCGGAAAATGTGAAGGAACTAATTTATAAGTAATATAGGTAATAGATCTTCTCTCTTGTAGGCAATATTGGCATCAACATATATTCAATCTTAAAATAGGCGTATATGTCTAAACAGTGGTGAGAGGGGCTTGTGGCTAAGTAATAACAGCCGCACGGGTCGATCGATCAGGTTAAGCTACGCTTGCTGCGGTTGGTCCGTGGATGGGTGACCATCTTCACATACCAAGACCCCTCCGTGCCTCGGAAAGCACGTTAAGCTGTTGGTCCCGGCTGACATTCGTGGATCTTTGACAGTCGTTACGGGTAGTCAGTAGCCCAAAAGACTGACAACCAGTCCTACCAAGGGGTATCGTATTACCCAGTACCTGGGTTGTGGAGGTCAGATAGGCAGTCGCTCCATGTAAAATACTGGTATTCAGCTGCATCCGGTTAGACTGGAAGCCGACCCCAACATAGTTGGGAAAAGGCTAGGCAGATGATGATGTCTAACCAGCGCGCTGGTTAGACATCACCGCTGCAGCGGTCAGGTCTCGCCTCTATACACCAATCCGCCTTGAGCAAGCGTAGTGATCAATGCTCACGCCTTCTCTGTATGCGAAGATGCTTTACCCTGCACTGGGACATATTAATATCCTACTGCAGGGTAAAGGCTGGTATTCTTAATGAGGTCAGCACTCTAATTGCGTAACACACTATTACTCTTAATTTGAATCATTTTGAAGAATATTGCTAATCCATTGCTCCATATTTTCGAAAAATCTGTCTGCTCAACAACGAAAATAACGCAATGAATGTTGTTGAACTGTCAAAATGAAACCCATTGCTACTGACAATGTGTTACGCAATTACCCTGCTGTACGACGAAAATTCTGTTTTTTGTTGGATGGCTACTAACACAGGACTATAAACTAATGCAATTTTTGTACTTATTTATTATAGGAATCAAGACTTCCTTACTTTCACCGTCTCGCAGTCATTTCGGTAACAGCCGGTCGATTCTGTAAAAATCTCACCGTGAAATATTAATTGAAGTGAGCAGTGTCAATAGTGTTAATCCCTAATGACAGCTCACTTCCCGCTCACTTCACCTAAGTTCTCACGGTGAGATTTTTACAGAATAGCACTGCTGTAACTCGCTGTAAAATGATTCCTTTCGTATTACAGTGGCCACCCGATTCCCAAAGTACAATACACTGATGTGGAAATTAAAACGTGGTGAGTGTTTACTAACATAATTGTAAATTAGTCCACCGCTTTGTTTGAAATCATTTTCTGTTTTGGCTTCTATGTACTTACTTAAATTATTCTGTCTAGAATTCTCTAAACTAGGTATGTATATCTATTATGTTGCAAACCTGCGTTCATTGCTCATGCGAACCAAAACATTGTTTATTTAAAGAAAAGTCTTTTGCAGTGGTTTCTTGTAATTTGTTTTTATTCCAGAGTAGGTACCAAAAAAAAAAGAAAAAAAAAACAAAATAATCTGCTTGCGAACTATATTAAATCTTGTGCTTGGCGTAGGCGGATATAATTTATTGTGATTTTATTAACGCCGGAACGCTGAAGTAAAACTCAGTATTAATTTATGTATGTGGGTTGGTGAAACTACTACTAGTTCGTCAAGTAAATATGTTTCACGTTAATATTGACTTGATTTTCCCAAGAAATATATATTATAATAATGCTTGGGTCCTGCACCCTAATTGCGTAACACACTACTCTCAATTTGAATCATCTTGAAGGATTTTGCTAATCCATTGCTCCATATGTTGGAGAAATGTGTCTGCTCAACAACGTAAATAACGCAATGAATATTGTTGAACTGTCAAAATTAATCCTATGTGATTGTGTAGCATGAATTGAATGTGATCCCATCGAATTGTGTAGCATGTTTCTCGACGTTCTTTGTTTAGTGTCCCCACTTGTTGCTTGTATTTGCTTAGGAAATTCATCTATCAAAGTTAATTACGTGTGCCATCGTCTTGCCAGTATTGGGAGCGCATTTTGTATAGTTAGTGTGTCCATTATTACTTCATAAGTAGTTGTAGGAGTTGTATCTTTGTTACAGGGGCGTCGTGTTCGTTGAACTCCACAAACTTTACCAGAAACACGCTTGCGAGGAGTACCTAGAGAACTGGCCCGAACTCGTTAAGTACTGCGGCTATCGGGAGGACAATTTGCCACAGGTGAGTTTGTGAACTTTGCCTTCTGTTTAGATTACACAGAATATTATGTTGGTATCATCGTGCAGATAAGCGTCTAGCCTGTAACATATCTTATTACAGAAACCTAAAATCGAATATAAAAAAAAACGTAGAACTAGGTTGAGCTTTATTGATCTTGTAAATTATAGTCTACAAACAATCTTGAACCTTACGGCGTACGGCCAAACGTCAAAATACTAGGGCTTTTGTACTAAATACGTGACTTGTTTTCAGTTGGAGGATGTGAGCGCTTTTCTCAGGCGTAAAACTGGATTTCAACTGCGCCCCGTCGCGGGATACCTTTCGCCGAGAGACTTTCTGTCAGGACTTGCTTTTAGAGTGTTTCACTGCACTCAATACATCCGTCACTCCTCGGATCCCTTTTACACTCCTGAACCGTACGTAAATTACGAGCTCGCTTGGTAAAAAACCAATAACAAAATGTTAAACTACCTATCAAGATACCACTATGGGTCAATCGATCTCAATTAATCCATTTCTCCGCGTAACAATATTCAAGTGGTAAACTTTTCTGTTTTCCCGTTGCAGTGACTGCTGTCATGAACTGCTGGGACATATGCCATTGCTTGCCAACCCTAGCTTCGCACAATTTTCACAAGAACTTGGGCTCGCATCCCTTGGTGCTACTGACGAAGACATTGACAAACTGGCAACGGTAAGTAACTATGTGAGACACTCGAACATGTTGTGTTAAGGTGCTCCCTCACCAGGAACATTCGCCTGTAATGTAACATTTCAAATTCGATTTTGAGCATTACATTACAATACCACCTCCTTGACTGACGAGTAATGTAACATTAAAGATTGCGGGGCGGGGAGCGCTCCGCGGCCCGCCGGACAGATTACAATTGGAGCGCATTGATGTTACAAGTTGTATCAAGGTATTACACATTGTATCATTACAATGTGCGCGCTGTAATGCTCGACTCTGTAGCGTTACATTACACGCGAAAGCTCCCGGTGAGGGAGCGCCTTTATGTTTCATCTTTACAGATGAAATGGTTAAATGACAGGAAGATTAAAATAAAGCGAATTCAAGTAATTAATTATAGATCACGCTCGACGTCTATTTTCATACGAGTAGTAGCAAAGCTAAACAATTTTAACTGTTGCATTGAATGATTGCGTAACTCGAAATCAGGAAGTACAAAATATGTTTGGATCGATTCCATAACATGAAAACATCGGCATTGTATTGTAATATTATATTTCAGCTTTACTTCTTTACCGTTGAGTTTGGTTTGTGTCGGCAAACTGATGGAACTTTCCGCGTGTATGGGGCTGGTTTACTGTCTTCTGTTGCTGAATTACAACACGCCCTCGTGACGCCCGAAAAGATCAAGCGCTTCGATCCTGAAGTTACAGTCAATGAAGAATGCATTATAACGGCTTACCAAAATGCTTACTACTACACTGACTCTTTTGAAGAAGCGAAGGAAAAAATGAGGTAAGTGCTATGTTGTTAAAAATAACAGATCAAATAAAATAAATTATTCTTATCTAAGCTTAAATACAGAAATCAATTTTATGGGTGATTAAAATTAAATCAACACTTGACTCCTTTCTAGGCCAAACTCTAGTGTAGTAGGTAGGTATTCAAATCATACCGAAATATTACAGACTAAATCCTAACAAATTATGTTACACTGACAGGTTTGCCATCTTTATTAGCCGATTTATTAATATTTCGCAGAATTGGAGTATCTACACCGCTGAAAAATATTTTACTAACAGGTGAAAGTAGGTATTTGGGTAAGCTAAAAGCCAGAACAAGAAAACACAATGTTGATACAATAATATGCAAGAATCAGCATTTAAATTACATTCGCCACTTCAGAAGAGTTTATTATGTTTTGGGAAATATTGTATGATAATATAATATTCCAAATGACCTAATCACCTTTCACGACTTATAATGTTGTAACTAAAAGCGTTCAAAACGTTGCTAAACTGAAACCAAACATGTTACATAGAAAATATTTTTTTTTTGCCAAAAAGACTGAAGCGTCGTGGCAATTTATGAAACGAATAAGTTCTTGCTGCCAGTTTGATTTTGTAATCTACTTTACCTATTAAACACAAATTTTCTTATAAATACATGTAATAATAATAATAATATTAATACTACTCTTCGTAAGGTCTTAATGTTAGTGGTATTAAAACTTAGTTTTCATCACACAGGGCTTTCGCGGACGGCATACAACGGCCCTTTGGTGTGCGGTACAACCCGTATACTCAAAGTGTTGAGGTTCTTAGCAATGCTCAGAAGATAACTGCTTTAGTAAGAGAGCTGCGAGGTGACATATGCATTGTTTCTTCTGCCATTAAGAAGATTTCTGCTCAAGACTCAACTTTGGACGTTGAGACTATCGCAAATATGCTCCATACAGGACTGCAGGTAAGTAGAATAAACGTAAAAATATAAAATATTGAGCGTTTCTGTGAAGAAAACACGTATTTCCTGATTAGTTACTTCGGCTAGTATTTTTATTTGACAAATACCAATGTAGCAGTTAATCACCAACCAAAATCATAAATTATCTATGCTAGATTTACGCAAAAAGGTTGCGCCTTATTAAGTTGATACTTTGAAAAACCCTGTGTAAGAATGTAACTCGTAGACCCGTACAGTAGACCTTTACAAAACATACGTAATGGAGGAATTTTCTAATAAACTTAATAAGGATTGAAGAAACGATTAGACAATAAATAAATTCTTAGTAGACACTTTAAATACTCCACCATGATCAAAGGATTTTATGTTTCTAATCAAAGAGGAAACCACTTAACTTGAACTGATAGCAAACATAATTATATCGACTGCTATTTTTATGGATAAGTGTTCTAAGAAAATGTTCATAATATCTGTGAAATAGAATATTTGTCGAAGAGAACGCAATAGAACGCTTGCGTGTTTGCTGATATGTATCAATTAAGTATATTTCGTTTTAGAAAATAAATGCAATAAAAGCGCACTGCAACCTTCGTTACAACGTTTTATACTTCCCATTAACTTTCACATCTCGCTGAAAACTTGCAACTGGATAGAAAAAAACAACCTTAAAGCTCAAAAAGGTTATTGTAGCGCGCGGCCAAAATCTGAATTAACACCGTTATCTTGTTTTTTGGATTAACACGTAATTTGATCTCGAATTTATTGAATTTTATCTGGAAATACGTCTCTGAATCTATTATGCAAGTCATCGATTGTTTTTGTTTAATTATTTATAAAATTAAAGTGTGCTAATTTTATAAGGATAAAATATGTCTTCCGAGCAATTTTGGCCCTTCGCTGCGTACCACGTAAGCTTCTAGTATGTGTGTGCGCTCAGTCTATATGTGAACGGTAGGCGTATTTAGATCTAGATTCTAGAATTTTCCTTTCGTACGTGATCAAGGTTTAATTACTCACGCTACGAGGGATAAAGACACCTGCTACGTTAATCACATTAATTATAAATAGCTCATCTACGTCCAGGTCAGATGCAGATCGATTATTATTCGCTTACATTTAACTTGGTAATTCGTTTTCATTTCCTTCTCTGATAAGTATCATTGTGCAGAATATTTTAAGTAGATAACGAAATAGGCCTAGAAACAGATGTGAGGTAAAATCCCTTTTATTTTTTAAGAGGCGAAAATGTAATTTATGACATTAAAATAATTAAATGTATAAATGGCTATTTCTAAAATCGTAAACGTACGTAACGTTCAGTAGAACAGTGGGTGTTTGTCTAACATTTTGCAATTTACCATAATGATGCATGTTTTAAATATTATACAAAGCATTACATTTAGTTACCGCTCATTCGTTACAAATTAACACATGTAGCGTAATGTAAACACGTCATTAAAACAATGTTAAATTTATGCAGTGAATATATCGTAGTAAGCAAAAAGGTATAAAACATTATGCGGTTATGTATAGCCGGTATGACGCCGATGGATTTTTTCACACGGGGATACTTGAAGGATGAAGTTTGTGTACGATAAAAAATATTCACCACTCGTCTTTGTCTGAAGCGATGTGTTCTCAGTATCTGCACACAGCAAGCTGGAGCCCATATTGAACATTTATTAAAGCATTTGTTTTTATTAAGGTGGTAAGCACCTATCAGATATTTTACAAATTCTATGTTTGAATTAGACCCACTTCTGCCGTCCAGATTTTTTTCATCCGAGAAAACAAAATGATTCTTACACAGAACAGAGTCAAACTGCATTCAAAAAAATTGGTTTTAATTTATTTTTATGGACTCGTGCTTGACTACAAAATGAATTATACCAAAATTATTTTCGTGAAAAAGGAGCTACTGGTTCCTAAGACAGTTTGCCCGTATGTCTAAGTGATTTTAATTTGCCCATACTATGCGAGTAAAAAAAAGGGTCTTGACAGACAGACGAACAACGAAGTGATCGTACCTATAAGTATTCCGTTTTTTTTTTATTTTGAGTTAATAAAACCCTAAGGCGCTTTATATCATCATCTGCCTAGCCTTTTCCCAACAATGTTGGGGTCAGCTTCCAGTCTAACCGGATGCAGCTGAATACCAGCATTTTACATGGAGCGACTGCCTATCTGACCTCCACAACCCAGTTACTGGATAATATGATACCATTTGGTAAGACTGTCAAAGATCCAGGAATGACAGCCGGGACCAACGGCTTAACGTGCTTTCCGAGGCACGGTGGGGTCTTGGTATGTGAAGATAGTCACCCATCCACGGACCAACCGCGGGAAGCGTAGTTTAACCTGATCGATCGACCCGTGCGGCTGTTATGACTTAGCCACAAATCATCCACCCTAAAACGCTTTATATCACCTGCTAGATTTCAAGAACCAATAAAAAAAAAAATGGAAAATCCAAAAGTGCACGACTCATCATTGTTTTCTATTAATTATAATTAAACTAATTTGAATAAAAGAGCCATTTTCATATGGGTCATCATTTCCATTTTCATTTTGCTATGGGTAAAATGAATCTATTAAAAAAAAAATGACTCAACTGATTTTTTCACAAGCTATAATGTTTTTAAGTTTCACACTTGAGTGACGGGAAATTTTTTAGGCATATTTTGATTTCTTTTTCGTTTCTACTGCATTAAATCAATTTTTGAATAGTACAGAATTAATCTCCATTAAATTATCTATCTATACAATGGCTTCTGTTAAGTGGGTTCATCTGTATTAAGTAGGTTCTGAGAGTACTCAGTAAAAACTGTTTCTATTGTTATACTCCTCCTAGTAAGCAGGAGTATATATAACAATAGAGACAGTTGCAGAAAGGAGGAAAAAAAAAATCGATAGTAAAGCACTCTAACAGCATTATGAGTCATGCAATTACACCACTCCGTGCCCTCTACTTTACATAAAATATTCATTAACATCAAGTACAGTCTGCCTTCACCCTTAGCAGCGCGTAGGCTTTTCTTTGCTTATACAAATTCCACGCTCATGTGCCAGGTTCATCCTTGCTTAACATTCTCCTATACTTGATGATTTTTTTTCCAGGGTACAAATTTTTACAGGTTGTTCTACTCATGAATATGAACAACTTTCACTATGGGACCAACTCTGAAATCACGAAAACAAAATGAACTGTTTAATACAAAAGTTGAAAACCTACTTGACCAAAATGTATGAAACAGTTGATTTTTTTTCGTGATCTCAGAGTTAGTTCCACAGTGAAAGTTATTCATATTCATGAGTGGAACACTCTGTAAAAATTTGGAGCCGGTAAAAAAAAGCATGCTGTATAAATAAAACAAAGTCGGGTTAGTTACATCATTTATAACTCAAGAACGACTCGACCGATTTTTATGATATATCATTTGTTGGATTTGTCTACGCCCCAAATAGCAGAATAACTATTGAAACTTGGGAGATATTCTCGAAAAAAAGAAATAATTTTCTCATACTAACATTTTGTATGAAACGGCTTTTTTATGATTACTCGAGAACGGATTGACCGATTTCGATGGCGATATGAAGTTCGCCGGGTCAGCTAGTTGGTCATAAATCACTTCAATCTTATTCAGAATATCGGCCACAACCAGCTCGCTTGGTGAAAGAATTGAACTTCTAAAAATAAAAGTGAATCACTAATGGTAAATTTAGTATGAGGGCTTCCATGTAACGCTCTATCGATCGCTTACGGACAACTGTTATTTACGTATTAAAGGCAACACCAAAAGCAACGGTTTCGGTTTCAAGTAATGAGCATTATTCCAAAAACAAAAGATATCCATAACTTAAACACACGCCATAAAAATAGATTACATTCCATTCCACCCTCTCGGATAAAAAGGCTTTACCATAGCCCATACTTATTACATAAAACTTTTCAACAAATTACCGGAACAAATAAAAGAAAAACCAAATTCAATTTTAACCGGATATTTAAGAGAACATCTAACACAAAAATGCTTTTTCTCGGTTGCAGAATACCTGGAACAACATATTTAGTAAAAATGATAGCTAGATAAAGAATTTACATTTTTTTATTCCAAAAAAAACGTACCTACATTATGTTAAAATTATTTTTATTATTATGTTGCCGTGCCCTTACAGGGTTTCATGTTGGAATTTACTTATATTGTAACAATTAAATGTACACATGAATGCAATATAGAATTTGAATTTGAATTCATTTAAATAACAGCAAATGAACAAGTTTCAATCCAAAATACTGTTAACTCTCCCTACAGTTGGATTCATTCTAAATCTAATAGTTTTCGATTTGTCATGAAAAGGCCATACCATTATGAAGAAACCGTTAAATCTGCCTTTCGCACGATCGCAATCAGAAGTTGCTACTGATAGCATTTATTTATAAGACCGAAACGGTTTATGATTTATGCTGTAGCGTATCATACGACTTATCGAAAGAATGGACAGTAAATAAAATATAACTCAAACATTTAATCGAGTGTAATTCAATCAGTCAGCGATAAATGGTTGGCACTCGATGTATCCATCTCGCGCTCATAAACCGTAATGGCGATTTAAGTGGTATTTTCTATTTATGCAGCCGTAAAGGAAATGTACGTTATATGGGTTATATGGCGCCAGATTGCAGCAGGTCCCAAGAATCCGAATGAATCACCAACCTACGTACACTAATTAAGCAGCGGAGTAGTTGCGTAACACACTATCAGTAGCAATGGGTTTCATTTTGACAGTTCAATAACATTCACTGTGTTATTTACATTGTTGAGCAGACACATTTTTCGAACATATGAAGCAATGTATTAGCAATATCCTTCAAAAATATTCAGATTGTGATTGAAGCAATCAGGGTGCTGGGCACTGCTGGGCAGGGGTAGAACTATCTTACTATATATATTATCTTTTTTAAGGTTGTGGTAATACTGCCCATTTTGCACCTATTGTAAATTCACTGGTTTCCCACTTTTTAAGGTTACAAAATATCAACTGTCCAAAGGAGTATTTTTTAAGTCAAAGTTCACGTTGATAATGAAAACATGTAACAAACAACAAACAATTAAGTAACATGCGCTTCCATGTTACATAATTAATTGTTATATATTTTATAATGATTGTATACTAAATATTGTAAAAAAAAGAGTAACGGTGGAGCTTCTTGCCCATTCTTTTCCATTCGAAACTACCTATAATGGAAAGGCTGACTAGACTATTCATTCATTTTTTCTAGACTAGTCTATTCATTGTAAATTTTAACGTTCAAAAGTGTCTTTTATATGCCGATATGAAATAAATGCTTTGACTTTGACGTGATCAGAGTAGTATGCTCACCTCTATACGAAATGTAAGACCACTATAGGCTTCTGTGATAGGTACCTGCAACACAACACGACACGTAAGCCTAGTGTGAATCCGACATTATACAATATTTACTCGCACGAAATCCTTGAAAACGATATTAATGTTGTGGGTGGCATAAATACGTACGACATCTTAGCAATCAAGTGCTTGTGAAATGGGTTACGTTTTGCAGGTATCTTTGAATTATAAATATGCTATCATCGCGACTGTCACAGCTATTGAAATTGTTCAGAAGACTATCACAAAAATAATGTCTAACTATTGAAATTTGTGTAGGCAATTGGGTACCTGCTTACTATAAATCGTAGAACTAAAAGTGAGTCAGTTTGAAGTAAGGTTTATTTGCAGACATTAATATGCGGCTCAGATTTAATAGCAATAAAACAGTCGATACATTTGTTAGATCTACAGCGAATAATGTGCTTAAATGATTATTATATGTACATGTCGCAGATGGATTGCAGAATCCGCTAAAATCACTAGTTGTTTTACAAAACAGCTTCTTTATGTAAAACAACTGAGCAACTTTCAGCTGGATTGTCATTGAGCTACATTTTACAAAACTGCTACCGACGTATAGACGCAATGCAGAATGGCTTATTTGCTGTCACAATGAGCGTCTGTCATAAAACTCTGATAACTTTTAATTAATACTGTCCTTAAAATCACCGTTTTCAATTGACTTAAGGTCATTTTTACTCGTGTTACTAGTTTTATTTATTTCTGTTTCGCACGCCATTATTAATGTTACGACACACAGAGTCACGACCGACAAAGTTTAGAACTAACATCTATAATCTGACATTTCATTTCAGGCTGTTTTACAAAACCGCTAATCGTTGACCCGCTGCATTGATAAATGCAAAAGGCTTATGCAATTCTGCGTGTTCAGTTATTATGAAAAACCGCTGATCATTGTTCATTTGTTTTACATAACGGAGCTGTTTTGTAAAACAACTAGCGGTGTTGTAAAACTGTAGATTCTACAATCCATATGCGACATACATACCATTGGGCGTTCTTATAATGGTATACACAAGTCTAGTGTGTAATATATTTATTATTCACTTTCAAATCCTTCTAAATGTTTGACATCAAATGATTTATAATATAATTAAAATAACTTGTAGGTTACAAACATTTATTTTACTTCAGTATATTTTAATTTTGTTAATTTAATGGCTTTTACCTTGCCAGAGCACAAGTATTGCCATACAAAGTGGCAATGCCGGTAGTCTCTTGGGTACATTAACTGGACAGCGATGCGGAGGAATATTTCGACGTCATATTTTAGTTTCTTAATAGTTTTAGTTAGGTTAGGATATTATATTTTTATTGTAATAATTTGTTTGCTAATTTAGTTTTAGAAGCATTTCCATTTATTAAAAATAAAATAAAAACTCATACATTAAAATAGGAACCACGTCGTAGGATGTGATACGTACTTAGTCCAGGCGTAATTATATGTTATGACTAACATATTTATTATTGGTTCAGGTACAAGAGAGGAGTCCGCAGAGCACTTCTGGCGGAAGCACGCCCAACTCGGAACGTGGTGCTTCGCCACGACCTGAGACAAAGAAGCCAGAATAACTTGACGTCTTAAGACATGATTCATCGTTTTCCATATCTTCGATCGCTAATGCTAGTTCACGCTTCTAAATCCGGTCACTACGACCAGCTTACTTCATAATATAACAATGTTATCTTCTGCCAGTATGTATCACAGTATAACTTGTATCGCATTAACACGTAGACGGACGTATCTAAATTTAGCTTTATGTACCTAAAGGTATTTCATCGTATACTGTTACTAACATTCATAGTTTATGTCGAAGTTGTCTGTATAAATATTTATCAAAGTATTAACATTGACGAATGAGTTTTTGTTTGCTTCGTAAATGTATCGAGAATATAATAATGGTAGCAAAATTGAACATTGTTTTCTTTTTACAAGCCTTATTTCTTTAGGAATATCAGAAACCCTATAAGTTATACTACTGAAATAAACTGTATTTAAATACACAAAAATAAAAAAAAGAATAAAAAAAATAAAGACACTTCAACATCACATTTTATAAATGATTTATTTAAATTGAAAAATAGTTTTTTTTTTAAATCAGCTCTGAGATAGTAGTATATGACACGAAAATTTCTTTTTACCCCTGTGACCGACGGCTTTGAAGGCGAAGCTTTTTATAAAAACATCGATCATTACAGATAATGGACGCTCGCTCAGATAATACGAGTGAATGGATAAAACCACAGGGAGTTATTTGTTTACTTTGAAAGTAATTGACTTTTTCTATTGCTTTGCCTTAATGTCGATATTTTCCATAGAATCTAGGACAGCATTCATTTGAGTTAATAAAGACACAATTAATATTAATGAAAGTAGAAACTCTGGTTTACGAACGCTGTATTGAAATTTTCCAAATCGTTGTTATTATATTAAGACCAATCGATTTCATCATTTAGAAATATCATAATCTATATTGGCACTGGTACAAACACAAAAATGAAAATCATCGATAATGCAGTATCAACATACTATCATTGCTATCCGGATCAAACGATCAGATACTATCAGTCCACACTTTCACATAACTGAGAGGTTGGGACTGGCATCAGTTTGGCACGAAGCCAGAATATAAAACTATTAATTTTTTTTAAACAAGTGATGCAACTTTTTAGAAATGAGGTCATATACAGAACTCGAATGATTTAAGATACAGTCAAAAATCAAGATAAAAATTCAAGTTATTGTACTATAATAATTTATATTGCCTATCAAAGAGCTCAAAACTTATGGAAATGGCAAATATCTTAATATAATTTATTCACAAAGACACAACAATTACAATTTGCAAGCTTACTATTAATAATAATAAATGCAAGAAAGGTAATATTATTAAAAATATTATTATAATAACAAGAAAGGTAATATTATTAAATTAATATTTATAATAATATTCCTTTTCTTGCATTTATAATAATTTATCGGCATTATTATGTTCATATCAAAATGCGGAACGTAGTATCCTCTGGTATTACACTACAAATTAATACGGAGTCCTTGGCAATGCCTCTTGAATTTAATTATAGCTACTTACGTATCTGTCAAAATCATATGAAAGTTGGCAAGTGAGCGACAAGACTAGTGTTAAAATTAGCTTTTAACATTGAATTTTCGGATGTCTCACATGTTTAGGTATCTCTGCTCTCATCCGGGTATGTCCATGTTTTTTGAAATTCACTGTGTTGTTGAAAGGTGTTCCGGAAATAAGAACCATTCTTGACATTGTTTACGAGCTAATTATAATATCATATAATGAGTATGGGCTTTCAGGAAAATCTTTTTTCTTTCTCATTTTTAATAATAATATTCCACAACTTTCACATAACGCCATCTAGTCCCAAACTAAGCAGAGCTTGTGCTATGAGTACTAGACCACTGATAAACATACATATATATTTCTAAATACATACATATTATAGATAAATTACACCCAGACAAAGAACAAATGATCGTGCTCATCACACAAACATTTGTCCTGGGTGGGAAACGAACCCACGACCCTGCGTATAGTAGTCAGGGCCACTGACCACTAGACCAACAGGCCTGCCATATTTCAAGTATTAATTATAATATTTTCGGAGTCGTACCTTTTAATAAGTAGACCTGAGAGTCTAGAGAAAGTGACATTCAACTAGTGATAACTATAATGGAAAAGTAAAAAATGTATTAGATTGACATAACCTACCGAAAAGCTTTGAAACCGAAATATAAAACGATTTCCACCTGTCTAGGCCCTCCCGTTAAGAGTTAGCTAAAGAAAACTTTCGTCGTTTTCACATCATCAGCATATTTTTTATTTTTATAATTTTTATGAAATGGAATAGTTATAAGATACTTAAACTTCCAGACGTCAAAAATAGAGGTTGTATGTGTTGTTCATGACATTGCCCGGTCACTGGCATGTTTACGCAGTGTGTGGGAAGTATTATACCAATTAATCTCATTCGAGTCTGGATAGTTTAACCAAAAGTAATGTAGAGTCAAAGCCAATGTCACGTTTACGTAGCCAGAATAGGTTACCTAAACCTAGTCTTGCTTAAATGACTCGTTCAATGTTATTAGTAACAAATAGTTAACAACTAGTCACAAATAGTCCATACGTAAAACTGTATGAACTCGGAATAAAGGAACCGCTAATGTTTGCGGTGTTAAACAGTAGGTCCTACCTATTTAATAAAAACGACACATTTCGAAAAAAAAATCTTTTTTATGAAGTGAGATTAGACAAATTCGTTTTTATTTTCTAAATATGATAACTGAAAATAGGTCACTAGAATACAGCAATAGCGCACGGACGGGATCTTTGTCATTTGACTTCGAAATCAATATACAATAATTTGAGAATATGTTACGTTTTTTGAACGAGCGTAAAAGTTGTTGTCAACATATTAAGCCGCCGTTAGTATTAGTGTGTAGGAGTAGGGTGCCAGCTTCCAGCAAGTAGGGCCACGGCCGCAGTCGCGTTGAGATTCCGTCGCGTCGCCACGTAACCCTCCGCCGCCGCTTGCCTGATCGATATTACCGTATTTACTGTACCATCGCACATGCACGCTTTTTTAACATAGCTTATTACGGACGTTAAAAAGTTTTATAGCGCGCTTTTTCAATAGTTACACCGTTGTAATCTCTTTTGGTATTTTATCCAGTTTATGCCTCAGTGACAGCTTTCCGATGTAATGTAAACAATAGACGCTGAAACATACGAGACCACGTATCAGCTGATTTTTGTGCAAACAGATGACCGTTCTTGTGAATAACGCGCGGAGTTACGAATCTCATATATTTTAGGCAAACTATGTATAAAACTTCAGGTCTATTTAAAAATCTCGATTAGATTAAATAGGTAAATATAGCGTTTTTGAAACCGTCACTGATTCGATGAAGTCTTCCAGAGCGCCGGCGGGAATGTTTTATAGTGAGACGAATGATGTTGTAAATATAACGTGAAGGCGACTAAATGGCGTATGCGCATGGTCTTCGTGTCGTTAATAGATCTTGTGATATATGCTCCCGATTTGAGTGTATAAACGAGCGGATAAACGAAGGCCGCGACTTGCGTCGACGAAGCGTCGCTCCGGGGAAGTTGGCACGGTGCGCGCGCGCTGCGCGTCGTGCGGCGTGACGTGGCACGTGGGCCCTGACTCGGCCGTGTCTCCGGTCTGCCCCTGTCAGTACAACCTTGCTCGCGCTGAGGACATGTCCGTGTTATGGATTACCAATGCATCGTCGTGTACACCGTCATCAACATCGCGCCCCCGCGGCTCACCGCGCAGGCAACGGAACTCTCAGACGGTTGTATCACCTGGTTCAAAAATAAGATCAAAAGGTTAGTAGGAAATACCATTATATGAATTTGACATGATTATTTTGATATTAAAGAATTAAAATATATGATGTCATAATTGGAACCCAAGATGATAAAACTACAGCATAAAACGCTTTATTATTTATAGAATAATCGATTAGAGACAAGATGCATCCTACATAATTAAAAACTTAATTAATAATAAAAGCTTTTGCTGATGCCTTGATTTAGCTGCCCACTAGAATTAATAGGTATATATTTTATAAATATAGGTACCAAATGGAACAGAAAACCCCCTTTGCAGCTTTCATTAATTTAAAGCAGAATATTTAGACGCACACGTACAATGTTACTACATAACACGGTGTACGTATCATCAGTTTCCCAATGATTAATAAAGTTTTCAACAAAGTACTTTTCTTAAACCCAAACCAGCGGAAAGAAACTGAACTTGTTGTTAGTAAAAAAGTTATTTAAATATAGTTTTTTTCTGGGTTTGCCGTAAAATAATTACGTAAACAGTAACGGCAGTAGTAAAATGGATGTAATTAATTAAAAGTACTTCAAAAGGTAACCGAAGTTAATTAAAATGGGACATTTCTATACCCAAGAGTCTTTTATTATTACTTGATTGAACACGCCTTGCTTCATATCCAAGAATCGAACAAAAATAAATAAAATCAAACTGTTTCATCATTTAAAAGCACCTGTTAATGGCCTTAACCTATCTTTAAGCCGATGAAGCAGAGCGTTGGCGGTCGTTGTTCTAAAATACTTTTAATTCTATCGCGTTCCACTAAATTGAGTTGGAATATTTTGAAATATTCAAACTATAATAAAACTACAACGTAATCTGTTTATTTCAGAGCGGTAGCAGTATATCTTCATTCATTGAAGTTGACTCCAAACAGTGGAGTCATACATGGAAATTTGGCATGTTTATATTATAAACAGGGCTTTATAGATCTCGCTATAGACACGTACAGACGAGCCATAGAAATTCAGCCCAATTTTCCAGACGCATATTGCAATCTCGCTAATGCGCTCAAAGAAAAAGGCCTCGCCTGCGAGGCGGAAGAATGTTACAACAATGCCTTACGACTATGCCCGTCACACGTTGATACTCTTAACAATCTCGGTAATGTCAAAAGAGAACAAGGAAAAATTTATGAAGCTACCAAACTGTACATGAAGGCTTTAGAAGTATTTCCCAATTTCGCAGCCACTCACAGTAATTTGGCTTCGCTTTTACAACATCAAGGTATGTAGTGTATACATATATAAGGTAAAACCAAAGGTGGGTGGGTGTAAGGTAATACAATACTAAATGCAGAATTAAGCTGTGACATTTATTTAGGTAAATAGGCACATATACATAAGTAATAGTACATTGTGATGCGAGTATGTTAAGTTTGTCATTGCGCTCGAGGCGGGATTGCAAGAGAGTAAACAGAGCCGACAGTAGATACTGTGACAAATGCTAACGCGTATTAAAAGACGATTTTCAACATATTTGCAAAGGAAAAATAAATATTTAAAAATAATTAATCTATATTTCTGGACAACAATATTATTATGTTTAATTTCTTTACAAAGTTCATATATATTCAGAAAAAAAAAATGAAATGAAATACATGACAAACAAAACGTTCATCTGTGACTAATAAATTTAACTATTTGTGGTTTATTTCCCGCATTAATGCGGGAATGCAAAGTAACAAGCATGCATGTTTAATAAATTGCATTATAAATCTAAAATCAGTGCAATAAGAGCATCTTTTTGAGTAAATGTGTTGAAAATAAAACGAATGTCTTTTTGTGCCAATCAGAACATAATAATATACACACTTACGTTTATTGTTTTACACGCTTACGTGTAAAACAATAATACAACACAAGAATTAGTGTGTATATAATAACACGCGGTAATTAGTTCTACTTTCGTTAAATTAGTATTTAATACAGAACGTAATAAATAGTGCTAACGGTCTAACTAAAATTAATTTGCACTTACAATACAGTCATGGAACGTTAGTAACAAAATTATAAATGTAAATATACATTCCACAAGCGGGTACTATGAGCGATTTCAGTTTTAACAGTTGTTTTAATATTGCAATTACAGGCAAACTACATGAAGCGTTGATGCATTACAGACAAGCTATAAATATTCAGCCAAACTTTGCTGACGCTTATAGCAATATGGGAAATACTCTCAGAGAGTTGCAGGATATAACAGGTGCTCTTGTTTGCTTCAAGAAAGCAATAGAGATAAATCCGACATTCGCCGATGCACATTGTAATTTAGCAAGTATTTACAAAGATATGGGGAGAATTTGTGAAGCTATTGAATCTTATAAAAACGCATTAAAGTTCAAACCCGATTTTCCAGACGCTTATTGCAATTTAACACACTGTTTACAAATAATTTGCAACTGGGATGGTTACGAGGAGCGAATGTATAAGATAGTATCAATAGTAGAAGATCAATTGAACATGGAAAAACTTACCTCCGTACATCCACACCATTCCATTTTATATCCATTGAAAAATGAAGCAAGAAAAGACATAGCCACACGACATGCCAACTTGTACACAGAGAAGGTGAATATGTTGGGTAAAGTTATATTTTTACATAACAAAGAACGCAAAGGACGGTTACGTATCGGATATGTTAGCAGTGATTTTGGTAATCATCCAACTTCCCACCTCATGCAGTCCATACCAGGTCTACACGATAGCTCAAAAGTGGAAATCTTTTGCTATGCTTTGAATTTTGATGATGGCACCACATTCCGTAGTAGAATAGTTAAGGACTCTGAACATTTTGTCGATCTATCTTCAGTATCCAGTTATGTTGAAGCAGCAAACAAAATAAATCGAGATGGTATACATATTTTAGTGAATATGAATGGCTATACTAAAGGCGCACGAAATGAGATCTTTGCTTTGAAACCAGCTCCCATTCAAGTAATGTGGCTAGGATATCCGGGAACGAGCGGTGCACAATACATGGACTACCTAATAACCGACGAAATATGCTCGCCCAAGTCTACTGCAGTCGATTTTAGTGAAAAGTTTGCGTTTATGCCATACACATATTTTGTTGGCGACCACAAACAAATGTTTCCACATTTGAAAACACACTATAAAGCCATAACTGGTAATGAAAATGGCTCTCATCAAAATGTGGCTCTAATCAATTGTGCTGATAGTATAAATATCAACAAAATATTAAATATGACTGAAAAAGTTGAAATGGTTGAGTACGAAGATTTATTACCGATTGAAATATGCGAAAAGGAAATAAACATTCCAGATTCCGTAATTGAGACTACCGTCGATCCTAATATTACTCAGGTATTACTTTATTATTAATCGTTTTAACACAAGTTACCAGCTGCTTACATAAATTCCCAAATTTTTACAAGTTTTTATTATTGTTAAAGGTATTGGTCGACGGTATAACTATACAGAACGGTTTATCGGTAAACATTTGCAATAAAAAAGTAGCAGCCGCTGAGGAAATATTCGAAAATATAATACTCACAACGAGAAAACAATACGGTTTGCCAGATGAAGCAATTGTTTTTTGTAATTTCAATCAGTTGTACAAAATGGACCCCAGAGTCCTGGAAATGTGGGTGAACATACTGAAAAAGGTACCGAATAGCGTTCTCTGGCTATTAAGTTTCCCCGCTGCTGGCGAACCGAATGTACATAAATATGCCCAGAGTTTAGGTACTGACTTTCTTTGTTTACTTATTGTAGACATGATTGATGATTAGCCATAACTATTATAATGTTTTGCAGGGTTACCGCCTGGCCGCATCATTTTCTCTAGCATCGCTTGCAAGGAAGAACACGTGAGGCGTGGACAGTTAGCAGATATTTGTTTAGATACGCCTTTGTGCAACGGGCATACGACTACTATGGACGTTTTATGGGCAGGGACGCCGGTTGTAACACTCCCAGGAGAAACTTTAGCCTCTCGGTATGTTTATACCATATTATTATTAGTTTCCACCAGAGGAAACAAAATTAGGAACTGGCCATCCACAGAATTTTTATTTTTTTATTTTACAGCGTTGCCGCGTCTCAGCTAAACGCTCTGGGTTGTCCGGAACTGATAGCCATAAGTAAAAGACAATACGAAGATATCGCTGTTGAATTGGGAACAAATAGGAATTAGTAAGTATTTTACTGTGGGTATGTAGCTGTAGAGTCATCTTCTATCATCTTTTACAGTTTCCAGAATCGAATCGAAACTAAAGCGTAAGAGCAGCATGTCGAAGCGAGTGACTATAAATTACTAACACGATATTGATTAGTTTGTAATTGCGTGTGTCGTACTCGGACTACTATTGAAATGGGTGTGTGTAACGTTTGAAAAAATAACAAAAGTTCTAATGATCATATGACCTAATTTCATTTAATATATTATGATACCTTTTTAACATAACGATTAAATTATTTAATGAATTATTGATATAATTTCATTTCACCTAATTTTATATCGCTTAATGAAAATTTTCTACAACGCACATTTGAATGAATATTCCATTAGTATAGGTAATATTCAGTTACTATAATACTCAAAATCGTTAGTAACGTTTAATATAATTTAAAACGTCTATTTTGTTTTGTATATTTTTGCAAAAACGGATTAGGTGTTAAACGCCTGTCATTTTCGTTAGGTTAGAACACTAGAGCTACTCCTGCTGGATATTTTTGCAAGTATCCAGCAAGTTGTTTGGTGGGCACATGGTGGTACTGTTGGCTGGTTGTGCACATATAATGTTGAGCGTGCGCTATTTAAGTATTTTTATCTTGAACACGGTATCAAGATGAGAGGTAGAGTGACCTGCGTCTTATTTAGCTGCGTCTTTTTGCTGATCTATTTCTAAGTCGTCTGACGTTGAAATTGATATACTCATAGTAATATACCAGTAGTATAATTACTACTATGAGTATATCAATTATTTTAAAATATTTTAAAGTAATTGATTGATTTTCCTTTGATTTAACTATTTTAATTTTTATTTTATTTCTCATAGGAGTGAATAATTGTATTCTTTTCAGTGAAATAAATTATCTTAAACCGTTTTAAAAATGCTTTGTCACATAATATGTGATTTCTGATTTCATGAACCGTTCAATACATCCTATATTCCTATTATTTATAGTCATAAATAATAGGAATATAGGATGTATAAAATAGATAATAAATAATAGATGGATGTGTAAAATAGTTCACTGTTCAGTAGAACAGTGAACTATTTTACTACATTGTAATACCTATGAAGCCAAACTACTCACTAAACAATAGCTTTTTAGTGTTTTTAGGTTATGTTCGTTTTTCTCCGTATTCCCGTTAGACGAAGTATAATAATTATTAGTAGGTACCACTGTAATCTAGAGATCATAAGGAACTAATCAACAGTTTCATTAGTAGACGCCAAAATTTTTCGTTAGCCTAATCGCCGAACAAAAAAAAAAAAAAAAACTATCGGCTTCACGTTCGGTATTTGTATCGAAATACCGCTTCAGTGTTTAATTTTTAATATAAACTAAGATATTCATCAAATGCCATTCATAGTATAAGAAGAGTATTAAGTGTTTATCTGATCGAATTCAAAACACACACACTGTGCACAAACTATTTTTGTTAAAACATTTCACTTTTTCTAACATTTGTATTTAGTTTCTTACTAACTGTTGCCAAATAAATCTTATTATTTCTTTCTATATGAAATTTTGTCAAAGGAAATCAGCCATTTTGGCCCAAAATGGCCGGCCAACGAAAAAAAAATATTTTACCTTGGTCGGGGAATTTGACACTAAAAAAAAAAAGGTTTTGCCCTGGAGGGTAATTGCGTAACACACTATCAGTGGTAATGGGTTACATTTTGACAGTTCAACAATATTCATTGCGTTATTTACATTGTTGAGCAGACACATTTTTCGAACATATGGAGCAATGGATTAGCAATATGCTTCAAAATTATTCAAATTGAGAGTAATAGTGTGTTACGCAATTAGGGTGTTGGTCCTTATCATTTTTTACTATTGCGTCGAATCTCTACGCCTATTTTTTTAATGTTGAAAAATCTAGTTTTATACATTAAAAAAAACCTGATTTTAGAACGAAATATGCAAAAATAATGTTATAGGAACTCTCGCAGAGGTATTTTGTCATAGTAGGTAATACTTCTTTAAGGTCACCTATCATTTGTTTTCGCCAATCGGTAGTTTTATATTTTATTAAAATATATTAAACTAGATTTTGACTTTGTGTTTTGGGCCCAACTTTGTATGAAACGTGGGTCTCTTTTAAGATCCATACTTTAAACTACTCGTAATTACAAGACTTTTTAAACTTGTTTTGTTTTTTTTTTACAGTCGAAGATATATTCGGGCTAAGGTATCAAAAGCACGTTTAGAAAGCACCTTATTCGACTGCAAACACTATGTTCGTGGACTTGAAGCGGTCTATGAGAAAATGTGGAAACGATACGAGAATGGAGAAAAGCCGGACCATATGTACGCTGTTGGATGAAGTTAGATTTTAACGAGAGAAAAGGTTAATTAATGAATTGCTTTTTTTTTTAACTAAAAATATTAAGTTGTTAGTGGTAAAACATTTTCTGCTTAAAGCTGCGCGAATATGTACGTTTTATAATTCTTATAGAAATTCAAGGCTGGCCCCAGCACTAAAGCATAGTGCTTTCATTATTCTATGCGGGCTTAAGATAGTATTGCGTTAGCTGACTTTCAACATTCTGGCTTTAAAATATACTTTACATTTGTATTGTGTACGAAAATCAAGCATTCAATCAATATTGTTGACAACTTAATGACATTAATTTACGGTGGAGTGCAACTATATTGGCTCAGTCCAGTTGATTTTCATTGACGTAGTAGTTTATTGCTATTTGAAAAGGTGTGGCGATGACGTGGTTCGTAATTTAAAATCTTCTTCAATTGATCGCCAGTCCAATTTAGAAATGCAATGCGTATTTTCATCAGTGATAGGTCTTTTAGTGGTTTTATAGAACTTATTTATAGTGGTGCACGACTGTGAATGATTTCTTAATATCAAACCAATCAACAAGTAGCTACAGTAGTTATATTTGCAAGTTTCCAACACAATTAGTAGTTGAAAAATAGTTCGATTTACTTTATAATGATTATTATTTAAAGGGAATGGATTTTCCTTAAGCTATCAATATATTGATTAACAATCATTCAGAACTCGTGATTTAGATTTTTTGTGTGAATTGATTTTCAACGTTTAATCAAACGTTGAAAATCAATTCACACAAAAAATCAAAGAAAAAATTTAGAAAAAATTTAGAAAAAATTTAGAAAAAATTTCGGTCTTTGAATCGATTCTAATCAGAATCGATTCAAAGACCGAAATTTTCGCATGACTGCATTATATTATTCTGCTCATCCCTAAAGTTGACATTATTATGACTTGACTATGCACCAAAAGTATTCCCGCCCTGCTTACTTTTTGACGTCATTTGGAAGTCAAATGAAATTCAAGTGGTATTATGGTGTTTATGTTAAAATAAACTCCATCTTATGATTTTAAGCACTAATAAAAGAAAAATAAGGCTAAGAGACCTAAAAGCTCGAAATAGTTTTGGAATCAGCGTAAGATTTTTATTCTTTACATACCGAATTGGATCCTTCGATGTGAATTGGACTCGGCAAGACTTGCGAATTGTACATGACTTAAGTCCTTAGGCCTATCCCCGAAAAGCCCCATTTAGGCTGTGCAGCATCTGATCTAACTCTTCCAGCAACTTTGCCACTATGGCGACATCGTCATGCTGGCATCTTACTCGCAAAGCGAAGGTGTGAGTCTGTGAGATGTACTCGCCGTTCACGTTCATGTCCTGTCCTGCTGACATTGACTTTCTTTAATTATTTGTGTACTCGTATTTTTTCCCATAATACGCCGAATACTAAGTTCCCTTCTAAATTAAATCTGCGTAGTAAATTATAAACATACAAAACTGTCCTTTTTCAGATTTCAACAATTTTACAATCGAATATAAATGGAAACAAACTAGCGGTCCGTCCAGATGCTGTCTATACGGAATTCACAGGTTTTAGTGAAATTGTTTCATCATTATTAATCAATAATATAAACCTTAAAAGGGTACAATTTGTGCTATGAATTAAATTATTGTATTTTTAATTGTCTTTTATTTCACCTTCATATATAAATTAAACACAGCAAGCATAACAATATTGCAATATTGATCAAACCAAATTTTACACAAACAAAACCGGCCAAGAGTGAATCAGACTTATTAAAGTTGTGTATGAATAAGGAATCTTATGAAAACAGAATATTTGTAAAGTTGTGTATCAGCATGATTGCATTTGCGAAAACTAACGCGGTTATTGAACTATTGAAGATCTGATTGAGTACCTTCGTGGTTATGAAGTTTGTAAACACCGCTACTCAGTCAGACCGTGTGGTAACTGGTAGGTAGAATAAAAATTCGTAATTAATAGATCGTTTATTTACTTATTATTATTAAATAAATTCGTCAACAAAAAGGTTACCACGGTATTAAATGGATAATGAAACCTTCCCTTCCTACTTCAAAACAGGCTTAGAACTGTCGGCTGGGAAATATAATATAATTATGTTAATTCATTTATTTTATTAGCTGGCGTAGTTAAAAGGTTTTGATTTATTTTATGATTAATATAAAGTATTTACAGGTACATAATTTCTTTTACATATTTACAACAATTACAACTCCTTGTTTTTTGTTATTTTTTTGTAGATTTACAAATTTCTCACTTCCATATTTACAATAGAGAATTCTTTATATATTTACAATATGTACAGACGCCAGCACATCAAGCTACTACAGTCTGTCAAATTCTTTAATATATTTTCAACTTTATGGCTAATGCAAAGAAATTAAAAAAACTTTATGGCTAAAAAAGGCTTAAAGGCAAAGTAAAGTTCAAAGTTGATTGGGAAAATTTGACAGTTTCGGGTAGCATGATGTGCTGGCGTCTTTACATAGTGTTCAAATGAATTATGTTCTTTGGTTTTGGCGAAGAAATACACTTGAAAAGTACAGGCTGGCTTAGCTAAATATATGTATGTATTTTGTTTAAATCGCCACCATTCTAAAGGATCTACGTCCGGGCGCTCTGCTATTGGTTGATCCTGCTAGACGGACATTCTGCATTGTTTTACTGTAGTTCTTCCAAATCAAACTATTTGGTTTTCTGGTGGCTGCCGCTTCTTCCTGGTGTGACGTAGACGGCAATGTAACATTTCTTCAATAATCATCGCAGTCACCAATGACATGACGAGTTTCTTTGTGTTATCAGCAATGGATAGATTTTAAAAATGTTATGTTATACCTGGGGTTAAGAATGGATGTTGTGAAATGTCTGCTATTTTCCACATTTGCGAATCTCGATGTTATTTCCGATGTCTTGTCGGCACATTTCAACCTCATCAGGGAAAACTTTGATATTTTTATGTTGCTGATAATCTAGATCGGCAATCTCTTTGAGTGCGCTGGTGAGACCAACCGTGATAGGCAGCACTGAACGGCCAGTTATGTATATTTGGCCACTCATTTCCCTCGTGACCTCTTCGCACAGCTCCAGTACCACAATTAATGTTTCGCAGACGTCCCATTCATAGCTCGTCAGAGATATGATGCTCAAAGAGTCTTAATTGCTTAACGCACATTTTATTTCGTCCTTGAGCTCCACGAACCTCTGCAGCATATAAAATGTTGAGTTCCATCGCGTCACCACATCCTGAATCGTGTCGTTTCACCGTTTTGTTTGCCTGCTCTTGGTATTTTTTTATTTGGTTCCACGCTCTATTGCTATATTTAAAATGACAAACAATCGTCTTTACTTTATTTAGAATATCTACTCAGTATATATTTATATTTACTCTATTCAGAGTATGGGCTTAGCAGCCAAAGTGCTTCCATTGCAAAATTGTGACAACATTTTTGATGTTGGCACCGTTGTCCGACACCACTAGCAGAACTTTGTCAGCTATTTTCTATTCCTGGACGACGTTCTGTAACTAACTAAATTCATTCCTGTATGGCTTTTTCCAGTAACTTGCACTCCAGAAGTAATGATTGCAGTACAAAGTTTTTGTAAATAAAATGACCCGTAATTGCCAAGTAAGATATTTTTTCTGGACGTCCACAGATCTGTTGTTAAACAAATCGTCATAGCACCTTCGTTTACGGACGCTTTTGTCGTTATTTTGACACCTTCGTACTGTGCTGGAAGTCAATTTTTATGCTAATTCTTTCGATGATTTTATATAATTTCAAAGCTTGTATTTTAGTTGTCAAAATATTACTATTTTATGGGGTCTTAAAATAAAATAGCAAAACAAAAAAAAAAAAAAAAAAAGTGTTATAAGATACTCGTACATTATTGCGCCGTACGATAAGGGTTTTCAAAATTGCGATTTTCACCTGCCGGTCCATTCTGTTAAAATCTCACCGTGAAAACTTGCGTGGAGTGAGCTGTCAGTGTCATCTCACTGATGCTAGAGATTGACTAAGCAAACATTTGCAATCATAATCGAGATTTTAGTAATTTATTTTATGCTAATCCTATTGTTAATTTTATATAATTTCAGGTGGGATAACTCTGACAGCTCACTCTACGCTCACTTCACCTAAGTTTTCACGGTGAGATGGTTACAGAATCTCACTGCTGGTCATGCCTCTTTATTGTGTATATAATATCATTGTGGTCACGTAAATACATACGTACCTTCCTTACTTTATACGATAGCGCACACACAAATAAGGTTTCGAACCAAACTACACTTGGCAGTCTGCGGAACGGTCGCTGGCTTGCTGTAATGACTATATTGCAAGTAATAAATAAAGCTAAATAAACCTGCGTTAGCTCATAAACTATGCATCTAATGATGAATGAATAACTAAGAGCCAGTTTCTCGAACGGAAATTATCGCAAAAAACAATGTGGCGAAGAAAATCGTGGCTGTTGATAAGTTAATAATTCAACCAATCACAGGTAGTTTACACGACCAAATTAATTGATTCAGTTATCTAACCATACACAACATAAAATCGTTATGAAGGCAAAACTGTACATTGAATATAAAAAAAAAGTAATTGCTACAGTGGTCTACTTAATAGATTCCCTTGAAAAGCATAACTTTTCTGAACCATTGCAGAATAATTATGCAAATTGTAACGCATATCACGCGGGTCGACGCATATGCTGTAATATAAATTATAATATATCAACAATTTTCCGCGGTATTGCAAAAACCGAGTCAAAATGTTACAATGCTGAAGTTTAGTGACGCATTTAAATTTATGAAGTGGAAATCATCACAAATACATATCTACAAGGAGCTAAGCAGTTAATCTTGAAATGTAAGTATAGGAACGGGTATTTTAGACATTAGTCAACTGGGTTCGTAGTCCGGTGCCACGATCGCCTGTCAAACACGTGGTTATAACGAGTTCCATAATCCCCAATTACCGCTATCTTTAGTATTGTTTTTTGTGTTTCTTGAAACTATACAAAAAATCAATATCTATTTTCTTTTTGATATTTCTTTTTAAGTTATTTTGAATAATAAATTATTATTTATTATTCAAAATAACTTCTCTGCAATGTTGGTTATTACCAACATTGCAGAGATCTCAGAAAGGAACAAAGCCAACCAATGTATGTATAAAGTACCTATACAACGTGTAACGTTAAATGCGCAAAACCTGAAAATAATTTGATCAGAATAACGAGCAGAATTAATTGAACCACTTATTAATATAGGTCACATTTTTCAAACAATCTTCATTAAAAACGTTGCCGTGTCTATTTATTAATAGGTCAAGCAAGCCAATGTCAGCGCGGCGCAGCGGCCCAGTGATGACTCCTCCCTCGATAAAGCGTCGTCGCAGACGCAAGAAACGATCAGAATGGCCAGTAAAACTAAAACAGCACATAAAACCTTTACAATTATTTTAATGACTTATTTTCTCTCTGAAAAAGGTCAGTTGAATTTAAAATCAGTTGGGGTGTCGGAGGTTTTGCGCATTTGACGTTACACGTTGTATATAAATAAATATATTGCGACTCGGCCACCAAGGTGCAAAGGTTCTGCTGGGGACTGATAAAGTGCATTGGAGCGCAGCATTCTGGGTGTTAAACGAACTGACAGAATACGAAACACCAGTACTAGCACTAGGCTCCAATACGGGATCATAGAGGGGGCAGGTCACGTCAGCCGCATGCGCAGCTACCACTGGGCAATTGGCTTCACACGGTGGGTGCCTGAGGATGAACGGCGCCGTCGGGCTACTGACGACGCAACGATTGTCAAAGATCCACGAATGACAGCCGGGACCAACGGCTTAACATGCTTTCCGAGGTACGGAGGGGTCTTGGTACGTGAAGATAGTCACCCATCTACGGACTAACTGCGGCAAGCATAGCTTAACCTAATCGATCGACCCGTGCGGCTGTTATTACTTAGCCACAAGCCCCTCAACATTCAACTGACTACTATGTTGTAGAAAAATTAGTATGACATAACTTTTAAAGGTGATATTATTTCAATTAAATCAATAGTCATAACTAAAGTGCTACACATAAAAATCACATTTAAGTCTCTTATACATAAACCTCCACTGTATGTATCTATATTCTAAATTAAATAACTGACAGCGTTAGGGTGCTTACATGAAGAGGTTTCCGGTACAGACAAGTCGGTACCGATCGGTGCAGGTGAAATAATAATAAATAAAAATTTATAATAAAATTTATTTAATAAAAACGTTTACAAGTAAAGTACATTTAGCCAACAGTAGTAAATTCCTTATACATTTATAGTGCCTAATAATAATAAACTTAAGCTAAAATCTTTATATTACAGGTACAAGCAATGATGGTTCGGAAGTAGAATGTTAGGTAGCGACCTGCCCGATCTAGGTTTATACAAACCTGTGTTTCAGGCCATCACTTACATTTAAATTACAAAGGGAAAATAAAATTTTAATTAAGTAAAACTGACTACAGATAATCTATTAACAACTATGAGAAAAAGCATATTGTTACATTAATACCTAAAACTAGCCTATGTAAATATACAAAAGTAGATACTTACGAGGGAATAAAATATTATCATCATGACAGAATTTCTAGAAGTTTTTCTGTGTCTGTGTAGTTGAGGGTCGCTAAATATTCTGATAACATTGTACTACATTTTTTATAACTTACACTATAGAGGTTTAGTACCTTGTTGAGCCTATTATACAGAAAAGGTCCTAAAAATACATAAAAT
The DNA here is from genome assembly GCA_949629135.1 of Eremobia ochroleuca. NCBI lineage: Eukaryota > Metazoa > Arthropoda > Insecta > Lepidoptera > Noctuidae > Eremobia > Eremobia ochroleuca. The sequence continues at coordinate 14,048,833 of OX451384.1, read as the reverse complement.
CGATTAGCGAACGCATGTTTGGTTTGAGACCCTATGCAAACCAAATCCTTTCTTCTCTTGACGGAAGGGTCTGGATTAAAAGGAAGTGCAGTATGCTGGTGTAGTACTATGCTTAGAATGAATAATTGCCGTATTGTTAATACATTACACGCTATGAAGAGCTGGTGCGTAGGAAATCTAAAAGGGCGAAAGGTAGCAACCTTTAGAACTGCTCTTTGAGCACGCTCTAGAGGGAGTAAAATTGTTTTTGCTGCACCACCCCAAGAAGTTATGCAATAGGTAAGAATGGATTGACACAAAGCTAAATAAACCTGTTTAATTAATTTATAGTCAGCTATGTTCCGTAAATTCTTAAAAACGTATATTAATTTGCGCACTCTAGTACAAAGTAAATCGATATGTTTACGGAAATTTAGATTGGAGTCAATAGTGACACCCAGATATTTCAAATAGTCAGCATTAGCTAAAGTGGGGCAAGAACATGCCGCGTCAGCGTACGTGTTGCATTTATGTGCATAAATGTTTAGATTAGTAAGCGGTATGTTAGTATTTCTCATTGTAAATAGAATGTATTTAGTTTTATCTGGATTTAATGTTAGGAGATTATTATGGAGCCAATTGGACACAATGTTTAAACCATTTTGAGCATGTTCATAGACCTCATTTTTTGATTTGGCTGAGAACAATAGAGCGGTGTCATCCGCATAAGACATTAACATACCATTTTGGAGGGACAGGCTGCATAGTTCATTTATATAGATTAAAAATAATGTGGGTCCCAAAATGCTGCCTTGTGGAATTCCAAAACAACTATTTTTGAGTTCAGAACTTGTAAACTGACCTATTTTTACACACTGATGACGATCGCTGAGATAATCAGAAAATAGTTGTAGTTGTGCTCCTCTTATCCCAAGTGTTTCAAGCTTGTGCAAAAGTAAAGTACAAGAAATAGTGTCGAAGGCCTTAGCAAGGTCTAGAAAAATCCCAATTGTGTGCATACCATTATCCAGATTGGTAGTGATATAATTAGTTAGTTTGTGTACTGCTTGGTTAGTTGATCTTTTGGGCCTAAAACCAAATTGACTATCTGAAAGAAGTCTTTTATCTTCCAGATATTTTATCAACCTACTGTTAATGATTTTTTCTAAAATTTTTGAGAGGCCTGTTAGTACTGAAATGGGTCTGTAGTTATTCACACAGTTTTTGTCTCCAGACTTAAATACAGGTGTGACCACAGCTTTTTTAAGCCATTTAGGGAATATTCCTTTAGATAAACATAGCTGAAAAATGTGGGTTAGCGGAGGGGCAAGTAGGTATTTAAATCTTATAAGTATATTATTAGGTATGCCATCCCAACCAGTAGCGCAATCATATTTTAACCCGTTTATTATTCTTACTACCTCGTCAACGTCGGTATCTAATAAAACAAAAGAATTTATTTTAGAGGATGTTGTGGTCGGCTTTTCAGGGGAAAAATTACTAGAATTTAAACATTTTTCAGCCAAGTTTTTACCGACATTAACAAAGAAATAGTCCCACATTAACTTATGCGCTCACACATACAGAAACAGGTAAAACATCTAACCGTTTCCTTCCGAAGGTCAACCTGCAGAGAACTGTTACCGGGAGTCAGGACCAAAAACCCGCTTCTTTATGTAAGCACCCTTACACAGTGCGTCGACTGAGTACTCTTTTCTTATGTTTGGAACTGGCCCCAAACACGCACTATGGTTTGATACGTCATGTGCTGTCAGTCTATGTTCGGAATGTCGCCTGTCAGTTCAAATAAAACAATTGCTATTAATCTTAAAAATGTTGTATTTTGTTGGTTTTGTACACGGACTAGAAAAAAAAGAAGGACTCCGCGCCACGCATATCGAAAGTGAAGCACCGTACCGATCTATGTGTGCGTGATTTGAGGGATACCAGATGAATGAAAATTTCCCCATTTTTTAAATATTTTGACAGTTTATTCTTTAATTTTCAATAAATGAATAAATTGAAATTACAAACATATGTATACTATTTGAAACTTAAAATTAAGTAATTCATTTGCATGGATGACTAAGAAAACGCTGCTGTAGAATACGTAATGCAATTGATTGTCTTGAATTACCTATAAGGAAGATGGGGGGTTGGGGGGGGTTATTAAAGCTTACTTACCTAAAACACACAAGGTGTAAAGATTTTACCTATGTATAATAAGAAAACTATTTAACGTTCTGTAGAAAATAAACGTTAAATATTTATTAAAATCATTTAATCAGAAACTTCACAACACATACAAACAGTCAATAACCTGCACTGCTTTCTTTATCGATCGAAGAAGTATTAGAATCCGTTCCAATCTAAGAACCATCGCGAATTGATGATACAAACCCTTTACAGAAAACCGTACCTAAATCTTCTATTATTAATATATATTATATATCAAACCGCTGAAGATTGCGCTGAAATTTAGCACAGAGATATTTATTATGACGTAGGCATCCACTAAGAAAGGATTTTTGGGAATTTCACCCCTACAGGGGTAAAATAGGGGATGGAAGTTTATATGAAAGTCCGTCAGTTTTGATGTTAGGATCTTCAAATTTTGTGTTTAAAATACTAAATGGATCTGCCAGAGGAGAAACAGTCTTCGTGCCGTGTATACCATTGATACCAAATGATCTTCCGTTTGAATTAAAAAGATTGCAGTTCCCAACCAAGGTTTGTTTCGCGATGACTACTAACATCTAAGTCACAGGGACAAACCCTGAAATTTGTTGGAGTTTATTTGCGGCAAGACTATTTCTCACACGGCCAGTTTTATGTGGCTTGCTCACGTGTAAGCTCTCCAACTAGCCTGGTTGGTTACTGTCTACTTCCGGATTAGTGAAAAACGTACGTACGTAGATACCGGTCCTTTACAAAGCTTAACAAAGCTCTATATTGTTATTGTTATATATGTATAAATTCTTTTTTTCTAGATAATAATTCATAATTATCTAGAAAAAAAGAATTTATACTCTACGCAGACGAAGTAAAATAAAATAGTAACGAATTCAAACATTACATTGCATATTCGAGTCTGATGCCAAAAATATAAAAATATAGTTTTTAGATGTTTGGTGTTTGTTTGGATGTATGTTCCGGTTTGCACAAAAACAGATGTCTCATGTGATGACAACTGGTGTGCTCTTTGTAAAAGAATAGTCATTCTTGGCTCCACAGGCTGTTCTTCGATGTCTGGTGGCTCAAACAATAGCTAAAAGAAAATACAAACAGTGTGAACATCGTCACTATACTACTACTCACTTAAAAGTCAACAGTAAATCTTTGGAGGTACCGGTTTCTGCTAACATTAAGTAAAAATATTTATTTAACTATATAGTCAGCGAAGAAGATTAATTACTAGGTAGTCGTAGATTTCAACTATATGGTGATATAGTTGAAATTTTATAAGTCTGACGGCAGTGGTTTCGTGTAAAATACAGGTATTCAGCCGTATCTAGTTAAATCAACGGACCCCTTCTAGTTAGGAAGAGGTTAAGCGGATGGATATTATGATGGGTACAGATGAAGTATATTTAGTACAAAAATTATTATTATCTTACTCTTTTTGGAACTGCATAGGTAACGACTCGACGTAGTCCATTTTTCGTGGTATACAAGTCATTTGTATCAAAATGTATGCTACATATTATCACGCTTTTGTTCGACGGAACCCAATGGTCTTCACCTCTGCAGTTTCTTATTATTTTTATCCAATCACTGCTCCATGGTTGATTTGTTGTAGGAAATCTATAAAAATATTCATCGTCAATACTTACAAAAAATACAAAGAACACAAAAAAAAAATAATTACCCAATCTCTCGGGAAAATTACCCATTTATTTTCTGACAACACTTATAATTCTGTTGAGATTTTGTGTTCCAATAGTAATGATTTTAAAATGTCAAAAATACAATAAATCAACAAGTAAAATTGTGCCTTACTTGTGATATGTTATTCCTTGACACTTTTTCTGATATGTAGAATTATTTTTCCACCTTTTCACAACACAAGATGGCATTATTTTATTTTATTACTTCACGTAAATAGTACCTACAAAGACGCTGTCTTGTCGCGTAATGGCGGCCGGCCGGCTTTCTGTCATGTAAATGTGTGCGTGAAACACGTTTGTACAAACGGTCCGGCACCCTTACTGTGCTTCACTTTCGATATGCGTGGCGCGGAGTCCTTCTTTTTTTTCTAGTCCGTGGTTTTGTATAATATTCTAGGTTCAGGTTGTTTTGCTGTGTTGTTTTGTTCGTTTATCTCTCTGTGCCGTCCTGGAATTATTATTAAGTATATTACATGTAATTTACCTTGCTTGTCTTCCTGTCAGTCCAAATAAAACAATTGCTATTAATCTTAAAAATGTTGTATTTTGTTGGTTTTGTATAATATTCTAGGTTCAGGTGGTTTTGCTGTGTTGTTTTGTTAGTTTATCTCTCTGTGCCGTCGTGTAATTATTATTATATTACATGTAATTTACCTTGCTTGTCTTATTGGTGGCTTGTTGTATTGGTTCAGGGAGTGATATGAAGATTGGAATACCGTTGTGCGACGCACGCTGTTGCGAAAAACTTTGCGAGTGGTACGCTAGTTCGAAAACACATTGAATCGAAAACCGCTATATCGAACGACGTGGTTGTAAATACGCTGATGCGAAAAACTTTTTAAATGTTTCTTATGTTTTAATGTACCACCGCATTCGGCCCGCGTGGATGATGGCCCACTCCCTCCTACAGAGAGCTGGTTTTGTCCCAGCAATGGGAACATTATGGGATGGTTATGCTTATGCTGTGCGACTAGTGTTTAATACTGCACATTACTGCTGCGTGTCTGTGAATCGAACTCGCGACCCCAATGAGACACTGTAACTTAAGCTTCGTCTTTGGATTGAGAAGTATTATTTTGAGTTGACTAATTAACTTCATTATACAAATCAACAATATCAAAAGTGTGGGTGGTACTCTGTAGGGTTATAAAAATAAAAATACTTTTACCACTACACGAAATTTATTTTAAAAATATTTACACAAGACGAGTTAAAAAAAAAAAAGAAAAAAATAATAATATTAGAATAAAATAATTGAATTTAAAGATAAGATTTAAGGAACATTCACCGTGAATGGATAAATAAGGTCCCTAGGCTGAAGCTTCAGTCGAGGAATCCGAAATTGATTATATTTAATTTTATAAAATACATTCTCGGTTTTGTAGTAGTATTTAAAACTGGGTCAAATTTAAAATTAGTTTTAACAATAGGTACTGGTATCCCATACTAGTCTCTTCTTCTTCTCTGAGGATTTCTGATCTTCTTAATGGTAATAATTTATGGTGATGACGGAATCACACACAAGTGTGGGTAAAAAAATCTGGATCAAAGGACGGGCGAAATCCAAGGTAGACAGACTCCTTTAACGTAAGTGGAACCCGTTCACAAGGTGATTTCACACAATATTAGAAAGAAAAAAAATCAAGTTTGTATACCAAGCAAACTGGGTTGTGGTAAGCTGAAGTTCAAGAGCATGAACAAAAGATTGGCTAATGTTTCGTTGCTGCAGTTTTGAATGTAACTAATAGTGGGTCGTATCACCAGAAAGCTCCCAGGTATCGGGAGAGGGCGAAATAGCCCTCTGTTAGCTGGATATCACCTAAAGCAAAAACGAAAAGATATGTTAAGACTAAAGAACATCACCAGAAACAGAGGATGGATAGGGAAAAAACCATCAAAAAACAAAAGAAGAATTAATACGTACCAGGTCCAAAGAAGAATCAATATTTCCACAAGCAAGGTTAGATCATAATTATACGGATGAAAATTTAAAATTAAACATCTAATTAATATAACAAAGCTCTTGGAACGAATACGGTACCTCTCAGGTGAATGACAAAAAAAATGGCAAGGGGTGTCACAATTTTTCTTCAAAATCTAATTTTGAAAAATCCATACGCCAAGTAGAAAAAGAAAAATAAGCAAGGTTGAATAGTTTTTTTTTTTTTTTTAAACAAAAGGAGGTTTTATGTAGCGTAATGCTACAACTCACCACCATCTAAAGGCTAGGCAGATCCTAGACTTTTCGGGTCGGCTTCCAGTCATGAACCGGATGCAGCTGAATACCAGTATTTTTTTTTTTCAGTGTTTTTTTGTGTTTTTGTTTTTTTACATGGAGCGACTGCCTATCTGACTTCCACAACCCAGTTACCGGGTAATACGACACCCGTAGGTCTCACCCGTAAGACGGGTGTACTATGCCAAATCGAATGCCAAATAATCGAATATCAATTGATCGACCACTATAAATCGAACGTCTAAATACTCGAACGTTCATAATATCGAATGGTTATTAAATCGAACATTCAATACATCGCACACTCAATACATCGAGTTTTCAAAATATCGAATGTTTGTTTGATCGAGCGTTCAACGAATTGCATATTCATTCTATCGAAAGATCAATATTATTTTAAAGAATACAAGAAAAACACAAAATTTACTAATAAATCACATTTAATCTTTAATTATTATCTTTTATAGGTACATTTTAAAATTTTGTATGAATTGCAATTGCATGGAGAAACTCTAAAATCCATGTTGTTTTCATTATTTAATATTTTTTTCAATCGCATTATCATAATTTTTGCCTCTTTTTTGTGGAGTAGGTCTTCCCAATTACCCGCGTTTGCCTTTTCAATTGTCCTATCTGTTATAGCTTGCTCCTTAACTAAAAATTCTATGGTAGCAGAACGACCCCGTTTGTGCTTATCAAGCAACGTGTTCCATCTTCTGTGCCATCCTTCAATGTTGTTTTGAGATCTAGGAAATCCAGTGTATTATTTTGAAACACAGACCAAAGTGAAGGTGGAAACATAGGTGATGAGCGTGCTATGAGTAATTTATTATTTCCCGTCTCACGAGAATGAATATTTCCCCAAACATAATATTTTCCAAACCAGTTGCTGATATCATTTGCCTCATTGGGTACCACTTCTTCTCTCAATTTATCGAAAGCATCTGGTATCTCTTCTTGGGGTAAATAAACAAGTGCGATAATGTGTCTTAACTTGACAGCAAACTCAGCATCCTGGCCATATTTACTTTGCAAACCATTTTGTTGAATTTGACGTTATACATTTTGACCTAAGTGGAATAGACAGCATTTGTGTTGCGCATCAGGAAATTCTTGTTTTACACCATTAATCACTGCCATCTCGAAATCCGACATTATTACTCGTGGGTTCAATTCGATATCATATTCTAGAGCATATTAATTATTATAGGAGGGGCTTGTGGCTAAGTAATAACAGCCGCACGAGTCGATCGATCAGGTTAAGCGACGCTTGCCGCGGTTGGTCCGTGGATGGGTGACCATCTTCACATACCAAGAACCCTCCGTGCCACGGAAAGCACGTTAAGCCGTTGGTCCCGGCTGTCATTCGTGGATCTACTTTCATTCATAGATCTACTTTCATTCATGTTGTCATTTGTAGAATTTGACAGTCGTTACAGGTCGTCAGTAGCCCGAAAGTCTGACAACCAGTCTTACCAAGGGGTATCGTATTACCCAGTAACTGGGTTGTGGAGGTCAGATAGGCAGTCACTCCACGTAAAATACCGGTATTCAGCTGCATCTGGTTAGACTGGAAGCCGACCCCAACATAGTTGGGAAAAGGCAGATGATGATTCTAGAGCATTGCCTTTAGTGCTTGAAGAAAATACAAGTAAAAATTTTGCACCTTCTTCGTTAGAAACACATATACTTAGGGTACGAAATAACGATCTGTACCTGTGTCCACCAAACCATGTATACTATATATTTGTCTGAAAAGTATATGACATATTTCGAATGTACCTTCCATCAGCCAAAGTTGTGATTTATTTAACAGTGTTAAATTTGATTTAGTTGCAAATGACATAATATAGTTTTCTTCAAACTTAACCTGACGCCCTAAAAATCTTTCACCATCAACTTTTTGCAGTCTATCGGGGACGTTTATATCATCCAAAGTCGTCGGTTCCTTCGGCATTTCTTTTCTTCTTGCTCGACGTATAGTTTGCAATGCTGCTTTATTCTTTGTAAGAGCACACGAACTAGATTTCGAAATTTTGGCCTCATTTCACTGAATAATTTGACTCGGTCAATCAAGCGAGCCCGTAGCATCACTTTTTAGGGAATTCCTAAAACGTAGTTCATCTAACTTACCAGAATCTGGTGCGTGATTATGCTCTGTTGTATAGCTTTCCAACAAATGCTCCTCACTTCCGTGCAATTTTGTTGTTGCAGTAATATTACAATGGTATTTAGATTTGTAGGAACAATGCCAGTAGAACTTGTTATTAATATTTTTGTTTATTGCCATTACATAGCCATCCAAAACTAAGGGCGACTTGTGTTTTTGAGATAATTCAGGCTTATAATAAGACCGTACAGACATTTTTCACAAAATTCACTTGCAATGTACTACTTAGTCACAATGCTTTTTGTAGATGAACAGAGTTTATTTCAGACTTTCGGACTTCTGACTATCCGTAACGACTCTCAAAGATCTAGGAATGACAGCCGGGACCAACGACTTAAAGTGCTTTCCGAGGCACGGAGGGGTCTTAGTATGTAAAGATGGTCACCCATCCACAGGCCAACCGCGGCAAGCGTAGCTTAACCTGATCGATCGACCTGTGCGGCTGTTATAATTTAGCTACGGGCCCCTCAAGGGGGTGGTACTCACCACCAAAAGTAACAAAATCAACAATGATATTATTATTTTTTTTAAAAACCGGTAAATGGCGAATCGAGTTATTCCGGTCGGTTCACCTGCTGGTTATTATTATGTTTTAATTCCTGTCCGATTCATTATAAACTTTGTCATTCCGGTCTGATTCCTTTACTCTTTTTGACAGGTAAGTACAGTCGAGTGAAAAACAGTTGTTCATGTAAAAATTGTTATTACCTATTTATTTAAGTGTTTAAAATCACAGGCAATCAGACATTTGGTCTTTTCATTTGGAGAAACCGTTATAATAAAAAATATTTTGACCATCTTAAGTAAATATTAGGTTGTTCACACCAAACATGTGGTAAGAAAAGGCATTTATTTGACATACAAGAGACTTTTATTTAACTGTGTTATTACTGATCGTAAGTAAAACGCGCGGGTTAAGTAGCCACAGTTTATTTTCTCACTAAAAAAGGGTGACATGTGTCAAACCTGACAGTAACACTAGGATTTATAATACAATCATTAATGTTCCAAAAAGATAATATTAACAAAGATTCGCAACAAGTATCGTAATCGCTCTCACTATCCATTTCTGTCTACCAACGCACTTCTGATTTTCTGTGCACTTTTGATTTTCTTCACTTAGTGTGATTATGTTTTCTAGTGAATTTATTAATTGTTCCCGATCATCACACGTGTTTCCTCGTAACATCCTCTTTAATTCACCAAAGCAGATGTAGTCTCGTACCATTAAATCTGGCGAGTAAGGGAGATGTGTCCAAAATCTTATATTTTTTCTTTTTAAAATTCAGTAACTATCCCGCTTCTGTGCGGGCGGGCATTGTCTTGGAGGAATACAGAATGAGTACATTTTTGTTTGTTTATCCATTCTGGGATTTCTTCAATTAGTATTGAAACATAAGGTAACATAAGGTAGTGATTGTTTGACCTTCATGAAGAAGCCTGTAAAATGCGATGCCGTTATAATCTAATGCTACCAATAGCATCCTCTTAACCAGTAATAAATACGTCTTATCGTATACGTTCTAATCCACTAATAAACACGTCTTTCGTCTATGTATACTCTTGTATTACAACAGGTTGTGCAATGCATCCGTTCTCGAAATATAGCGCTACATGTCACCACACGTTTGGTGTGAACAACCTAATAACAAAAACACAACTCAAAGTTACTGTATAAAATCAGACATTTGATTTTTCGATTTGGACAGATAACAAAGACATAGACAGAAGTTCCGAGCCAAATAAAATTTAAGAATTAAGTGAATGACATGTCAAATAAAACAAAAATAATCTTTTCTAAATAATTAAAGATTTCGACTAGATCGATCGAATAACAAAGAGAATTTAATTTTGTCCTTTAATTTGGATTAGTTACTTATAGTCTATTTTTCCAAACAGTGACCTACTGTAAAGTGACTCAGTGAGAAGTTGGTCAGTTACGTGTTGGTACTGTCGCCGTCAGATATTTTGTAGCAGACAAGGTGACCAAATACTTCTGAACAATATAAAATGTCAATAAGTCTCACACACTACAAGTTACCATTAATATCTGAACATTCATTACTTCATTAATATCTGACGATGCTTGTCAATAATTTCTATACACACAATTAGTTGTGCATGACCAAAAATATCTGAACACTTAATACTACACAGTTTTCCAAGTATGTTACAAGTATCGAGTAGCACCATAAGAAGACGATTAAAAGAAGGTTTACAAAATAGAGTACCGACAAGAAAGCCAAGTCTCGCACCAAGGCACAAAATGCAGCGGCTGCAATTTGCGGCCAATTATATTTAAATTACAATTTTCATAAATTTATTTTTGTGGACGAGAAAGTTTTCTGCTCATCGCATAGCGGCAGATTGAGTTTGTGAAGATCAGAAAATACACCGTACTCTGAATAAAATGTGTTGCCTAATCGTCACAGTGGTGTTATTATGATTGGTTTCTGGGGATGGATGTGCAAAAATGGCCCTGTCGGTCGAGTCTTTAAAAATCTCACCGTGAAAACTTGCTTGGAGTGAGCTGTCAGTGTCATCCCACTGATCTGATACTAGAGATATTGACCAAGCAAACATTTACAATCGTGAGATTTTAATAATATTTCTTTTGTTAATTCTATTGATAATTTTATATAATTTCAAAGCTAGTATTTCACTTCACCCGATTCACGAAATGTCGTGAATCGGGTGAAGTGATCACGCCGAATCGTCAGGACCAGTCTAGGAAAAAAAGGAAAAAAATCAACATTGAGATTCTGACCATGTTTCTGTTTTGCTATTTTATTTTAAAGCCCCACCACCCCACGAAACAGTAATGCTTTGATAACTAAAATACTAGCGTTGAAAATATATAAAATGATGAATAGAATTAGCATAAAAATAATATTCAAATCTCGATTATGATTGTAAATAATTATAATTATGTTTGGTAAATCCCTAGTCTCAGGTGGGATGACACTGACAGCTCACTCCTCGCTCACTTCACCCAAGTTTTCACGGTGAGATGGTTACAGAATCGCACTGCTGGTGGGCTTGTAGAAATAAGTGGACAAATTAATTCAATGAATTTTAAAGATTTTCTTGAAGATATTTTTCTTCCAACTGCTAAAGTATTTTATCAAGATGAGAATCATTCATTCAAGACCACAGCTCAGTGCATACTGATCTTGTAAATTGACCTGAAATAAAATTTATTATTATAATGCTCGTACTGTACAAGCACGGATTAATGAACAGAAAGAGCTTTCTTTAATCAAAGTATCGCCAAAAAGTTCATTCCTCAATCCAATTGAAAACTTATGGGGTAAAATGGTGCAAGAGTGGGATGGGAATAGACGATATGTGAATGTCGTTAGGGAATCTTTCAGAGGATGATTTTTTTATGAGAAGGTTGTTGGTTCCATGCAAAAACGGTTACAGGACGTATTCATTGCATCAGTAGGTTACACAAAATACTATAATTTTATCTATGTAGTGACCAATAAAAAAAAAATGTTTACAACAATTTTTAATTTCGTACAATACCAAGATATATTTTCTTTCAATAGTGTGACATTAACGTTGTAAGTTGTATCCTATACAAATGATTTTCTATACAAGTTTTATTAACTTGGACATAGCTTCTTGGCACTCACTAAATCTCCTAACTTTACTAGCCTAGAATATTACCAATATTTAATATTAACGTGCGCACCCTAAAGCGGTGTCAAACCGACTGCCATGATTTCATAAACAGTCTCCTAAATTCCTAAAAAATACCACACTTAGCCTGTCTTGTCACACTTTCACAGAATAGGTTTATGGCCGTCTAATCTCTTCACTTGACTGGTAGAGAATGCCTAAGACATAAAGTCCGCCTTTTCTGCGAAAAGTTTAGATAAATAAATAAATAAAATACTACGCTTAGCTCATCATTTCACACTTTCACAGAATAGGTTTATGGCCGTTTTTGTTAAATTTCTCAATTGTTTTAATTTTAATTCCCTTTGGATATTCCGTGGGCCCATCTTATGGTGGCCAGATGAGGGACTAGTATTGTTTGTTAAGATTATTGCATTCGACCTGTCTGCCGTTACTTGTCCCTAGTTTGTTTCCCATTCAATAGAGAATTTATTAATGAGTTTTTAAGTTGGCCGAAACCATGTGCCGATTTCAAGATAAAAATAATATTTTGTTATTAAATTGGAGTACGTGACAGACAGTCACACGACCCCTAACGATTTTCTGACAAAACAACTCTTTCATTTGTATTTTGGCTGTTACAGACGTATCTGATCGGAACATATATTTTTTTACTAGATGTTCATCCTGCAGTTCGATGCCAATCTATGAACGTCCGACCTGCACTGATTTATATGCAACGATCGAGATGTTTGACACAACATATTTATCCGCAAACACTGGGGATCAGCATCAGTATTTCAATGTCTCGATGAATGTTAATATTGCAATTAAATCATATTCGAGGGCCAGCGTTTAATATCAGCTGGCAATCTACCAGCTTTTTCGTTTTTCTATCGCCATCTCCCGAATAAGAGGATTGTCTTCTCTAAATAATCGTGCCATTGCTTGGAGCACTTTCGTATAACTATGTAACAAAGGGTTTCTGATTCTACGACCCATATTATTTAGAACCAACCACAATCACTTACAAATATTTCCACAAAAAACTATTTCCCTGCCTATTTCCCTCCTATTTCGACATAGACAGATGTCGACGGCACAATAACGTCGCGTAGACGTTGCGTTGTTATTGCGTAACCGCCAGGAACCTACCTCTAGTACCTAACTTAGATTCAAATTGAATTGAGTTTCGGATTACATATTATGGATCGAGTACCTGACCGTTAATGACTCAGTAACATCACTATAGTCAAACTGACAAGCGACCAAAAACTACAATCCGTTTCACCTTTGATTCAACTTGTATTGAGTTTTCGTATTACATATTGTGGATCCAGTTCCTGACCGTTAATGACTCGGTAACATCACTATATCCAAACTGACAAGTAACCAAAAACTACAATCCGTTTCACCTTTGATTCAACTTGTATTGAGTTTTCGGATTACATATTGTGGATCGAGTTCCTGACCGTTAATGACTCGGTAACATCACTATAGCCAAACTGACAAGGGACCAAAGACTACAATCCGTTTTTCAACCACATTACGCGAGAGTAGGCAAACTTTAAAATAGGGTTGAAGACCAGAGGACCTGCTGCATCACCAACTGTCCATCTTTTTAGTTAATCAAAACTAATTTGGTAACCACCTCGAACTGTAATTAGGTATATATCGTGTAACGTTAAATGCGCAAAACCTGAAAATAGTTTCATCAGAATAACGAGCAGAATCAATTGAACCACTTTTTAATATAGGTCACATTTTTCAAAAAAATCTTCATTAAAAACTTTGCCGTGTCTATTTATTAATAGTTCAAGCAACCCAATGTCAGCGTGGTGCAGCGGCCCGGTGACGACTCACTGTAAACCGTCATCGCAGACGCAAGAAACGATCAGAATGGCCAGTAAAACTAAAACAGCACATAAAACCTTTACAATTTTTTTAATGACTTATTTTCTCTCTGAGATAGGTCAATTGAATTAAAAATCAGTTGGGGTGTCTGAGGTTTTGCGCATTTAACGTTACACGTTGTATATATACAGGGTTACTGGTAACTCGACGTATTCCTTGCAGGACATCATAGTAGGGTTAAAATGCAACAAATTAAGCCACCAAATGTTCTACCGAAGTTCAGTAGTTTTTGAGTTAGTAAGGGTTTTAGATTTTTTGTGAAAAATCCCAGATTAAATTATTTGAACCCAATTTGAAAATTATTCACGGGGCGGCTGTACTGAAATTGGAGTTATTATCATAGTTGATGCCGTAGCGGATCGTTTTTAATAACTAAAAGTTCAAAATGACTAAAACTTTGGTGAAGATCACTAATCAAACATTTTTTTTTTTGTAATTTTTGCTATTACTTCATACAAAATGTTGTCTTAGCACAAAAAAAGAATACTACACCAGGTATACAAATTATTAGTAAAATATCCTTGTCTTATCAGCTATCAAAAAAAGTATGAAAGTTAATACAAAGTCTTGGACTGCATTATGAAAATCGTTTTTGATTTAGTACAAGAAGGTGTTTATTCGGAAAATCAAATTAAACAATTTCGTGAAAATTATTATTATTTTTAATCAATATCAATTTGTGGTCTTTAATAACATGTATTTCACACGTCTTGTTCGAAGTGCTGCCCTCGGTTTCGAATACATGCTCTTATTCGCTTCCTCACTTCGGTTTTTGTGATTCTTGATGTGATTGTGGTCCTCATCTGGTCCACCGCATCTGTTATTCTCTCCCTTAGTTCTTCAATTGAATTTACGGGGGTCACATAAACTAGGTCTTTCATATGACCCCAGACGTAAAAGTCTAGCGGCGTCAGATCAGGGCTTCGTGCAGGCCACGGAATCGGCCCACCGCGCCCAATCCATCGGTTTGGATAGTTTTCATCCAGCAATTGTCGAATTGTGATGCGGAAGTGGGCTGGACATCCGTCATGTTGGTATATCATGTTTGCCCTTCTTTCTTCGGGTACATCCGTGAGCAGTGCTGCTAAATGATTTCTTAGGAAATCTTCATAAAGTTCCCCATTTAATGTTCGGGGTAAAATATGTGGGCCTATTAACTTATCGTCGATAATACCCATCCAAACATTAAGCGAGAACTTACGCTGCGATGCGGTTGGTTTCAGTTTCTTAGGGTTTCCTTCTCCCTTCGGTGCCCAGTAATGTAAATTGTGGTAATTTGTGATACCATCACGGTCAAAACATGACTCATCGGTCCACAGAATGTTTTTCAAAAAGTTTTCACTTTCGGCATCGGCATTTAGCATGAAACGACAAAATTCAAGCCGTCTCTGCGGATCTCCCTCTTCTAATGACTGCACGGGTTGGTAGTGGTATGGATGTCGGCCTGACAAGTGAACTACAGACCAGACTTTCCACTGTGACATACCAAGCTCACGCGCTACGATGTTTGTAGATATGTTGGGCTCGTCAATAAAACGTTGAAGAATCAGCTCCTCGTCCTCAGCCGTGTATCTCCGAGAACGACCAGTGTCAATTTGCCTGCTTCTTTGAACACTGCCAGTTTCAGATAATCGCCGATAAGTCGATCCGAAGACACTAACGTGGGGGAGTCGGCGATTTGGAAAGCGCAGTTGATATGATCTTCGCGCCTCAGCAGCGTTACCGTCACAAAGTCCGTAACAGTACAATATGTCAGCGTATTCTTGATTAGAATATGCAGCCATAGTCAGCACTTATGAACGCACAGCACAACACAAGAGCAAGATATGGGGCAACAGTCAGGGATATAGCCAGATAACAAAACACGAACTTGCGCAACGTAGAGTTGTAACTAACTAACTAACGCTGACGACCAGATTTTGTGAAGTCGCACCCTGTCTCGTACCGAGGGAACAATAGTGACCAATCATAAAGCTTGTGTGTTTGGAATTCAAACGCAGGTAAAAACTACGAATAATACGACGGTCGACCTATTGTTTTAGAACAATAGGTCGACCGTCTCGCAATTTTACCTGCTCCCCATAAAACTTCTATCTTTCCCTGTCACACACGCAAAAGTATTGACAATCATACCTTTTTGGATAGCTGATAAGACAAGGATATTTTACTAATAATTTGTACACCTGGTGTAGTATTTTTTTTTGTGCTAAGACAACATTTTGTATGAAGAAATAGCAAAAATTACAAAAAAAAAAATGTTTGATTAGTGATCTTCTCCAAAGTTTTAGTCATTTTGAACTTTTAATTATTAAAAACGATCCGCTACGGCGTCAACTATGATAATAACTCCAATTTCAGTACAGCCGCCCCGTGAATTATTTTCAAATTGGCTTCAAATAATTTAATCTGGGATTTTTCACAAAAAATCTAAAACCCTTACTAACTCAAAAACTACTGAACTTCGGTAGAACATTTGGTGGCTTAATTTATTGCATTTTAACCCTACTATGATGTCCTGCAAGGAATACGTCGAGTTACCAGTAACCCTGTATATATTTTTTCATAAATCTTTAGGAACACATCATTTATAACATGACGGCCATGTCTGGAATAGAATCAATTGAGTAATGCACTCATCCAGCAAAATATATTCTTTTTATTACGATTTCGTGATTCCGGTTAGACTTTATTAAAAAACGAAAAAATTTTTTTTAAAGTAACATACATATTAACATATATAAATTACATACATACATAATAATAATAGACGTTAAAATACAATGAATCCCAAAAAAATCTCCTTTCAGCTTCAAATGTCTCGCGTACTCGTATTTAAGTATGTAGATTTAAACAAAAGACCAAAACATCAGCTTGATTTCAGGTTGTCCAACCCATTTTAAATGACCACAAAACGCAACGGATTCAGACATATTCATGATCATTTTGACAATAATTAGAAAAATTTTACTTTGGGCCTCAATTCACGGGCCACCCTGCAGATATCCTTGAAGTTTTTAAAACCCAATTTAATAAGTTGGGGAAACCGAAAACTAAATCATTATTAACTAAAATCACTTAGAACTCCTCGTCTCAGCCTTTAGTAGCTTCAGGAACTGAAAACCATTTTAAGTATTTATAAACTACAATCATCTCACTGTTTTATTTTACAAATTCTAAGTTTTATGCAGAATATTGACAAAATAAACAAAAAAGCGAAAATTCGTATTTAGTAAATACGGCTTTTCGCTCTCACCCCTGGCGGGATTCGAACCCACAATCCTCGGCTTAGGAGGCCGATGCCTTATCCATTAGGCCACAGGGGCTCCGATGTATGATGTCGAATTTCGCGTATGCATTCAGATTTTGAAGTATTGGTGGCCCGGTGGTAACAACCCCCGACTCGCGAGTTTTAGGTCGTGGGTTCGAACTCAAGCAGGCATTTTACTTTTTGTAAACTTTTGCAAACTTTTTGCAAACTTTTTGCACTTTTGTAAATAATTTCATCACCACTGCTCTTAAAACGGTGCAGGAAAGGTCCCATGTGTCTCGACAGTGGGAACACTATGAACTGACTATGCTATGCTCTTTTTTATATGATGTTGGCTTACTATGATTACTTGATGGAATAGTGGATATACATACGTGCCAGTTTTTTTGTATGGAAGGGTAAAACGCAGCTAAATTAAAGGCTAATTAATCGAAGACGGTAACCATATTATGTCGTTGCGTGGAAGGGGTGGTTGGTATATTGGAGGTTTAATAGAGAGATCAAACATTTTGACGCCTTACCACTACAGAGCCCAGTGCGTTGCACTGGCGCCGGGGGAGAGGCGGGGTGCAATGTAATCGATTTTTGCGAGCAAAATTATAAATCCAAGTTAACTACGAGTCCGTGGTCAAATCCAGACATTTTGCAAGCCTAGTTTTAACCCGGTTTTTGAAAAGGTAATCTTTCTAGCCGCTTCTCGAAATCTGAAAAGGTTTTATTGTTTTAAGGTTTTTTTTTGTACATTGACTGGCGCTTTCAAACATTATGTCACTTGAGCTTTAAGGCTAGTGTTCTGGATTATATCTTTGGTGAAAGGTTTTTAGTTACATCGACGTTTTTCTGTTTCACAAGCACCGAAGATGGAATAGATTGCCTCATAAAATTACTTGGTAGCTAGACATACATTGTCTGTCTGCACTACATTCTCCCATGAAGTTATCGAAAGTAAATAAAGAAGCTTATCGCAGTCACAATTTTGCAAATCTCAGTCTTTACAAGTTTCAATGTTACTTTAATGTCAGAAATATGTATGTGAAGATTTGATTTTAATGTCAATGGCGCCGATTCCTTTGTTCACAAACGAATTTAAATGTAAGTACAGTGCATTTTTTTTCTTTCTATTTTATTACATAAAGGACAGAAGATAAATATTAGTTTAGTCCTGTCAAATTAGTCAGAGTCTGATGTAAATTGATCTAGTATACATTCATTCAAATTACCCCATTATTTTCCTTCCAAGCAACAAAACAAAAACATGCAAAGTAAGAATAGATGAAGAAACACTGTTCAAATTAAAATATTTAAAAAAATTGTTGGTATCCGACTACTCCGTCCCCATTTTTTTTTCTCATATTTTTTATAACGGGGTACAGGCTAACAAACAGAATTAAGTCTTAAACCTTAAAGGGTTTCCTGAAAAACATTCATCTTTCAGTTTCATTTGTCTAAAGAAATTGATGTTCGTTGTCTATTTTTCTTCATAGTAAATGAGATATAATATGATAATTGGCGGCTTATGTGATAAATATAAGAAGACAAAACATCACGTCCATATTCTACGAAGGAGGAGGTAGAAGTGTGTGGAACATTCAGATTTTATAACTTGTTAATAGGTCTTTACCTATGAAATTGCCGTTTTGTATGAAAAAATGTAAACTAATTTTTTTCATGTATTTTTTATTTGTATTAATCGAAATAATCACCCATGCAATCAATGCATCTTTGCCAACGCAGTGGCAGTTTTTTGATGCCCTTCTTAAAGAAATCAGCTGGACGGGAGGCAACAAATTCTTCAAAGGCATTTTGTACTGCCTCTCGGGTATTGAATTTTTTTCCCGCCAAGAAGCTATCCAAATTCTGGAAAAAGTAGTAGTCTGTAGGCGCAAGGTCTGGTGAGTAGGGCGGATGACGGAGAGCTTCCAACCCCTGTTCTTGCAACTTGGAGACCGTCTGCTGTGCAGTATGAGGTCACGCGTTGTCGTGCAGTATAAGGTCACGCGTTGTCGTGCAGGAGCAGCGGAGACGAGCGATTGACCAATGCTGGTTGGAGATGTGCCAGTTTCTCCATCATTGTGTTCAGTTCTTCACAGTACACATCTGCAGTAATGCTCACCCCGTTTGGTAAGAAGCCGTGATGAATCACACCGGCGCTAGACCACCAAACAGTGACCATCACTTTTCTAGGGGTAATTTTTCGTTTAGGGCATTGTTTAGGTGCTGAACCAGGATCCAACCAACTTGCTGAGCGCTTGCGGTTATCAAACTGAATCCATTTTTCATCGCAGGTAACAATGCGGTTCAAAATTCCTTCATTTGTGTGTCTGTAGAGCAGTGCAAGGCACGTCTCGACGCGTACTTCGCGCTGGCGATCATTGAGTTCGTGGGGCACCCATTTGTCAGCGATCAAACCAATAACAGGTGGTGCGTTGGTTTGTAGTGTTAGCTCCGTAAACGTCGTTGATGTTGCGTGCCGCTTGTGCCGCGTTGCTGCCACGATGGTACTCATATTCCATAATTACTCTAATTTTTAACGTATCCATGATGACGAAAAAGATTGAAATGCGATGAAAATGTAAAACTAATCAATAAACAAATGGCTACTTTTGGAAACAAAATTCCATGTTTTTAAAATAAAATTAATTTGAAATTAGAATTCTTAGCCAAACAAAAATAATTTTGATTTGAAATGGCCAGTACTGCAGAACGGCAATTTCATAGGTAAAGACCTAATATGTTTTTTAATATTGTGCAAGATTTTTTTGTTCTATCATCAATAGTTTCCGCAGCGCACGCGATGAAAGACATTTTATGGCAAATTTTGTTACACCTTGGGTTATTAAAGTTTTAGTTGTTAGTTGTATTTATTGAAGATTTAGTAGGAACCCCTAATTTTATAGTAATAAAAATATAGCCTATATGATTCAAGGATAGTGTAGCATTCTGAGGGCGAAAAATTTTTGAAATTGGTCTAGGGGTTTTTGAGTTTATTCGTTACAAATGTACATACTACATACATAGAAAAATACAAATCTTTCCTCTTTATGATATTAGTGTAGATTACACAGTGAAACTATAAACGCTGACAAATGTTCAACCCAGCTCACCAAACTATCTGCTGCTATCAAGAAAAAACGACGAAGACGAATCAATGTAGCATCTGCATTTCGCCAACTTGGGCTGGGAGACGAGACCCCATCCACCTTATTCCCCAGACCCCGCTCCCCATCAGACTATCATTTGTTTAGAACCCTGAAACAACATTTGCGGGGTTAACAATTTAATGATTTCTCTGATGCAGAGGCGAAGTTGATCAACTTTTTCGAGGCACAACTATCAGAGTTCTGGGCGAAAGACATCCAAACTTTGCCGGATCATTGGCAAGGAGTCTTAGATGCTAATGGTGACTATATCATTGATTAAGCTTTTTGTATTGTAATAATAATAATAATAAATATAAAACGTAAACCAAGTGTCTCATTACTTTTGTGTCAACCTGGTAAATGTACGTTCCATCGCAAATTAATAGTCTTTGTTCTCATCATTTCCAAAAATGCCCCGTGGCAATAGACCGTTCCGTTGAAGAATACTCTTATTTGCCAATGGTCTAATCCTAGGTGCATTGGAACGAAGCTTTTTATTTTTCTTCGTTATCCTCGACGCGTCGTGTCAGATAGAAATAAAAGTCTTTCATTTGTTTCCCCAGTTCTACGTTTTGTAAGTAAATATCTAGTACTCATCATGGGTGACGGTTTCTCTGTGTTAGTGGATGATGTTTGTTTTATTATATTATTGAATTGCTGAAAGTGAAACCAGAACAACCCAACAGCTCCGTATCATTAAACGCTGTTCCGGTATCTAAATTGGATATCGCTTTGCTTTTTAGGGCTTCTATCAGCATACTGACGATGTCCGAAACTATACGTGCGTTAAAATAATGTGCCACGTTCTCATTATCAAGTAATTTGTCTGAATGTTGGTTAGACGAAGACCGGTGTTCTTTGTAATAACGCACGCTGAGTGACATGTATAAATGGTACCGACATACCAAATTCAATCTGACCGATGCTGGGATTTTTCTGAGACGCTTGCTTTTGCAGTCCCTAAATAATCAACTTCTGGAAGAATTAGGCGCTCTTATGTAATCTGACATAAATCTTTCATTTAGTTCATCTGCAAAATTTTGAGGCGCTGGCTCGCCAATATCTTCTGGATTTTACAAAGATTTACAAACTCCCAACTTTTCAACTCTCAGGATGTTGTTGCAGGCTGATGTTCAGGTTCCACAGCCATATCATGAGGGTGTGGCCTGATACTGGTACATCCTGTCGTAGTTCAAAGGTATTATTAACTCTCTGCCAGCAACTTGGTGTACAGCCATGACGTTTTTGAACACACTTAACGTAAATAAACACATGCAGCACGCATTTGTTGGTGTTTTATCACTATTACTAGCATTACCTATGTGGGTAAGTACAAACCTGTAACTAGTATTAGTCCCTTTTTTTTTAAATGTGGTTAGATCAGGTCAGGTCAGATCTACTTTGTAACAAAGGGTCCTGTAAAATATATCTTCTCTGTCGAAGGATAGAACGTGGACACCAAACACAACGGTTCCCACTCTTCATAACTGAACAAGGATGATAGTTTGCCTCATTGTACGTGTTCTGTTAGACCTGAAGCACACTGTTTCCACCTCTGTGGAAACTATTACGATTCTCATCGAACACGTTCCCTAAGCTATAGGTATTATGTCTTACTCAATCCTAACACAGCGAAGTACTGCACAGTCCAACTAGTGCAACAAAGTTTTAAGTAGTTTTAAATGCGTACTAATGTGAATGACACCCTAAGGGCCCTTTCCCACGGCAAAATCCCGTTTTTTGCAGGTACGGTTTTTTGCAGGATCCCGTTTAGTAGTGAAACGGGTACTAAACGGGATCCGGAAAAAACAGTACCTGCAAAAAACGGGATCTTGCCGTGGGAAAGGGCTCTTACACGGCAGCCTATCCCCTATCTAAGGTAACCAAAACTAGCACAAGCGCACTGTAGACTCAGTCACTAGCAAACTTCATTGGGATCGTTCTTTGTGCACACCGAAGTGGAATTTCGTCCGTTCACATTTCCTTAGTCTGCTCTATTTAGAAAATGTGGTTCGGCTTTTAGCGGCTTGCGTCCAAATAGCGCGTCTCGCTAATCAGTGTCGATTTAGTAAAAGTCCTACAGAACGGACGGGTAATTTTAACGAGTCATGGTCCCAACCGTTCTTAGAACGACTACCAATCCAGTTTGGGGTACTTGGTGAATGGCAATGCTGCATCCTCTTTTATCGCACTGGATATAATGAGGAGTCTCTCTTTCTTGCATACTTTCATTTTTTTTCACTTTCGTTTCAATTTTCATTTTTCAACGCCTTTACAACCCTGATTTTTGACAGGTTTTTCATAGGCAACCTTGTACCATCGCATTCGCAAAAAAATAATCTTCATTTTGACATATAATTTATTTGGTTACTCGATCGGTGAAGGTACCATTTTCGAATCACCTGTTTAAACTAAGCAACCCTATAGCCTTGACAAGAAAAAGGCAGGCAACCCTATGTTTGCATATTCTATAGACTTCATACTTTCGATTAGTGTTAAATTTAAAAAAAAAAATACCTGCTACATTATTAATTAAAAATATCCTTGAAAGGATTTCATTAGGCAACCCATGACCGTTACTTTCGTTAACATATTTTATTCCGTTTACGGAACCGATCGAGTAACCGGACGAAATGTGTTTTTTAAAACACATTTCGTCCGGTTACTCGATCGGTGAAGGTCGTTCTTATACGGATCCTGTACTACAACGACTATGTATGTATTTTTTTGGTACAAATAATAGGAGCACGTATACAATGGCTGTAAAAAGATACTAGAAACCCACCCATCTCCGAATGTTCTTGAAAGTCCTTTGAAGGTCTGAATTAGTTCTGCCGGACTGTCAAAAAAGAAGCCGAGAGTCACTTGTACTGCCCGTCATCCCGTCATTGTAATCATTTTATTGTACTGGACTCTGGGAATCTTCTGGTTACGCGGAGATATTGAGGTTCAAAATTCAAAATTTTACTGACTTGTTTTTACGAAAACCAAGTTTTTAATGGTATTCAATCAATCAACTCAGCCTATCGCAGTCTACTGCTGGACATGGGCCTCTTCCAGACTACTTTTAATGGTATTACACAACTTTAAATACCCTACGACCCCTGTACCTTTGTATGCACAATGTTTTGCGTGCATTACATTGCGGCGAATGAGCTGCTGGTTTTCCTGCAGCAGAAGCTGGATATGATGGACGAGGTGTACGCTATCCAAATCTGCGCAACGATCTCTAGGGAGGATGATATAGCTGCTGCCAAGCTATTGCTGTTCAGTGTGCGACCAGATAGTATCGCGCCGACGTGACGGGACTAAGAGAAGCCTGCAAGACATTTTCACGCTGTTCAAGGACACTGACCCGGACAACGTGCCGTTTGTGGCGAAGGAGCTGCATAAGCTGCCACCCGTCACCTCCAAGCACGTCGTTGTAACAAGCCTTCTAAAGGACATTGTCTTTCTGCAGTCCCGCCTCGCAGATGTTCTAGCGAAGTTAGATGCATCCCAAAACACCGTCGCCGATTTGCGCAAAGATTTTAGCGAGTTGCGCAACAATGTGTGATGTGTGTGTGTGTGTGTTGTGTGTAACTAGGTCATAAGTCAATGTATCTAGCGTAAACACGTGTCGCGGAGCCGGCTTCGATAATCTAGTGAGGCATGATGGTGAGAATTACCTGAAAGATAAAAACAATATGGTTTCAGAGCCTGTGAAGAGTCAGTCTACGATAATCAATTCATAGTGTTATGAGGCAAATCTGAATGCAACAAAACTTATGAAGCACTTTTGATATAGTCACAAGACTATGGCCTATTCTAGGCCGCGCGACTTAACTCGATCGTTTGTTTGAATCCCATCGTGTAGATAGTTGCTAAACTTAAACACCTACGATAAATGGATGTATAAATTGTGTGCAAAATCCAAGTCCGAGTGAGAATTCAGGGTCGTCAGTTGTCTAAATCGTGTGCAATTCAAGATACACTTAAAACGAAAATAACACACCACAAAAACACAAACAACCAACCTCCCCCCCCGGACCGTAGTTACTAAATTACGGGCGATATTCATCCGGAAAATGTAATACACCGTTGGATAGCTCTTTCAAAACTTAATAGAAGTTACTGGCGCCTAATTACAAATCCTTGTCTTTTCAGAGTTATTCTGTACCAAACAAGTCAGGTTTACCAACACAAAAATAAGGTTTGTTTTTAACGGTAAATCTCGGAATTCTCGGTAATTCGGTAATTCTCGGGTAATCTCGGTTCCGTCAAATAAAGTGTGTTCCTCGGTGTTCAAGTACTGCAGTTCGTGGTTCAAGGCACTGCATAAAGCATGTATTTCCTACTGATAACAAATGGTCTATTCCCGAGGGTTAAGAGTGTAGAAAAAAATGGTCGTCATGCTTGACATTGTAGACTTTTGTCGACTGAAGAATAGAAACATTTCTTCTCTTCATCGCCATGCTTAAGAGAGTAGAAATCTTTCTACCATCGTGTCATTTTGTCTATTCTTCCGTAGACAAAACCCGTTTCTATGGTGGTCATGCTAAATGATAATGATAAATGATAAATGATTTATTTTCTGTAAGTAGGTTTGTACAAACACTTTTACATGTCAATCATATTTTTTTAAACTAGATGAGGTCGGCATTTCCTATCTGACTACTCTGAGAAGAAAGGCCGAAACAAACTCAGAGGTCACAGTCTCTTTTAAAGTCCAGACATAATCTTGGTCAGATAATGTGAAGACCATGTAGATTGGTGTCTGAAATGGTCTTTTGAGTAAAGAACCACACAGATTGAGCGGACCTGTCCAGTCAGTGCACGCATTTGTCAAAAATCGTGCAGCTCAACTCAGAACTTGAGGAGCCTTACGATTCGACGAACAATACCAATGAAAGGACATTTGGGTAGGCCGCATAAATGACTCAAACTGCCAGATCATGATTAAAACTAACTAAGAAGGAAACCTAAAAAAAGAAATGACCCACATAGTCTTCACACTCACAGTAATAATAATAAAAATAAGATACTTTACAAAGTAAATATCCATGTCATTGTTTATATAAAATTCATCAATGTCAATGTGTATATAAAAATCCGGATATAATCTTTGAGGACCATGTAGATTGGTGTCTGAAGTGGTCTTTTGAGGAAAGAACCACACTGAGTGGACCTGTGCAGTCAGTGCACGCATTCGTCAGTAACCGTGCAGCTCAACTCAGAACTTAAGGAGCTCAACGATTCGACGAGTAATACCAAGGACAGGACATTTGTGTAGACCGCATACACCACTCAAACTGCCAGACCATGATTAAAACGGAAACAATAATCCACATAGTCCTCACATTCACAATAATTAAAATAATATAAGACTTTAAACAGTAAATGTTCATGTCATTCTGTATATAAATAGATATTAAGAAAGAAAAAAAAAACAAAAGTGTAAATCAGCAAAATAAAAAATAAACAACATTCACTGTCTAGACCTATTGGAGCAGCTCAATCCCAAGCTTTTTTGTCCTCAATATAGTCTTTTACAGTATAATAGGCTTTCTGGCATAGTTTTAGCTTTATAAAAGATTTGAATTTATTAATGCTTAGTTCTTGAATGTGGCTAGGAAGTTTATTATAAAAACGTATACATTGGCATCTAAACGAGCCACCTATTTTCTTGAGCCTTGTTGTAGGAACAACATATTTGTGTTTGTTCCTAGTATTTATATTATGGATATCACTGTATTTTTTAAACAGATTAATATTTTTATGTGCATACAAAAGATTATCATAAATGTACTGAGAAGGCACAGTCATTATATTAATCTCTTTAAATTTGTCTCTGAGGGAGTGTCTGGGACTTAATTTATAAATGGAACGAATTGCCCTTTTTTGTAAAATAAAAATTGTCTGAATATCGGCGGCATTTCCCCACAACAGAATACCGTACGACATCACACTATGAAAATAACTAAAGTAAACTAAACGGGCTGTCTCTAAATCAGTTAAGTCACGAATTTTCCTAACGGCGTATGCTGCAATGCAAATGCTACGCGTGTAGTTATATTATCAAGACTCTTATCACGATAGCAAGTCCCGTGCTAACTCTAGACAAAGAAAGCAGCCGCTCCCCCAACTCTTCAATTTGTTGTGAAAACAGTATGGTTTATCCTATAAAGTTTTGGTGATCGCCCACCCAAGCGCAGAATTTAACAAATGGGTTTATGCTCGAAATTAGTCTCAATTCAATTTCTATAGACAAGCAAGTCCCTTGGGAATCGATGAAACAGTCATATTATTCCATTAATGCATTTGAAGGGTATTGATTCTTTGTTATCTTCTTTGTACAGACGCCAGCACACCATGCTACTGCAATTCGTCAATTTTTTAAAAATAGATTTTCAACTTTATCCCTAAAGCAAGGCTGATTGGTAAAATTTGACAGTTTTGGGTAGCTTGATGTGCTGGCGTCTGTACTCGTACATTTATCGTAACAAATTATATGTTCAGGTGAGTTTACAAGTAGCGCCGTTATGTTAGCAGTAACGGTAAAATTATGACCCTGTTTGGGACAAAGCAATTTTTTACATAGAAAACAAGGAACTTCGGCCAGTTGTGAAATAGCTTCCTCAAATCCACCAAACAACAGCTGCCTTCGAGCAGAGCATGTCATCTTTTCCTCATGGGCGAAAGTCTTTCTTACCGGGAAATAGGGCCTTTGAGTGTATGTTTCAGACGCTTTTTCTCTCGTTTTCTCCAATCTGACTGCCCGGAGATAAGAGTGACTCGGTCTCCCTGATGAAGGTAGCGGACTCTCTCATTCGCTCTAATATAGCTTCTTCTTGCTGGAAGTAGGGTACTCATTTGCTTGAATGTAGCTGCTCGGGATGACGGCGATTCGTTATCACGATTAAAAGAACTGTGATTCCTTTTGCAATTCAGCCTGTCTCGAAATGATGATACTTATTTTGGTACCCACCTCCATTAGCCATCTGTGTATTACACATGGTTATTAGAGAGGGGTACCGTTGGATAGCTCTTTTTAAACTGAATTACACTATGTAATTCACTGCTCTTATAAGCATCATTAAGAATGTAGTTATGACATGCTACACAGGAACCGATCATAGGTTCACCCCTCCCGTTCCTTCTAACGATAATTTGGGTTTCTATCAGTAAGCAGTGTCTTGAAATAAAGCATTTCAGCTTGGGACCGAATCGGCATCGCCATGAAACTTCATTCATACTCATACTGCCTGTTTGGCGTGTTGATGATGTGAGGCCACGCTGATCCGATGCGATAACCTGTTAGAGTGAGGCCACACGATGCTTTAACGGTGCGGTGCGGCGCGGCGCCGGAGCGGTGCCACAACGTCATCTTACATACAAATCACTATGGCATGTCACACGATGCGTTGGGCTGCCGTGCGGCGTCGCAGCATAGGCGCGCCGCGCTTGTGACCTGCGAGACGAGGCGGGGAGGGGTGCGGTGCCGGAGTGCATCGTGCCGCCACCGTAGTATTGTATTAACAACGTTGCATTAGAACTCGTATCTTTCGCTTCATAGTTGTTGACAGACTGAAGTGACCCTACATACTGAGTCATTGACGTTACGGCGCCGCGCCGCACCGCGGTAATCAGCGTTCTACTGCGGTTCCGCACCGGCTCGTGTGGCGCCCTATATCTCTAATTAATTGCGGTGCGATGCCGCACCGCACCGTTAGCGCATTGTGCGGCCTCGCTCTTAAGTTTAAACCGTATTATGTATTTTACGTACATATTTTGTGACTGGTTAGCAGTTAGCGGTATTCGCACCCTGGACTCTGGTTACACTTTTTTTGTCTTACTCTTGCTTTCGCTTGAATTTTGTTACTTGTTTCGTTTGAATAGTAGAAAAGCTTCTAGGTTTATGGCAAGCAATTTGGATTTTCCCAGCTTCAACACCGAACAACAAGTTATCTATTCGGAAGCATACTATGTAAATATTTATAGCTGGCAATATGTTTCTGCAGCCAATGAACACAACTTAATTATCCAATAGAAATTTAAAGGGAAAATGCAGATTCTGCAGTTTTTGATGAAATTGATTACATTTTTGAGTTACGGTCTCCTTTTTGGTTTTAAAATGGTTTTCAAGTTTCAGGTTTACTTTAAAATGAAAACCTATTGGAGGACTGTGTCAAAATTACTTTCACTGTTAAATTTGGAGAACGAGACGCTTTGTTGACACGGTGTTACCAGTTACTATTATTAAACCCACCTTATGTTATGAATAGGAATTATGTAGATTACAGCCTTTCTTTTTGACTGCATTTAAACCGAAATATCGTATCGA
Source organism: Eremobia ochroleuca (assembly GCA_949629135.1). Classification (NCBI taxonomy): domain Eukaryota; kingdom Metazoa; phylum Arthropoda; class Insecta; order Lepidoptera; family Noctuidae; genus Eremobia; species Eremobia ochroleuca. The sequence goes on along the minus strand of OX451384.1, from coordinate 14,020,289 downwards.
TGACTAGTCGGAACTAAGTGCAGAGCACTGAGACGCAAGTGACGTATAAGAACTGACAGCTTTGAAGGCGATCCATGACAGAATTTGTGAACTTTATGAGCCACGAATTTTATTAGTACTGTCGTGTCTATGAATGTTAATAGCTCGTTGGATAGCCTATAAGATAAGCATGTTTTCTAACATTTTGTCAACTTAGAGCTGATTTTTCCATCGCCAGATAACTTTTATTCGACGAATATGACGTTTGACAGTTTTTGTATGAAACAACTGTCAAAATTTAAAAATTATTCCTTCGAATAAAGTTGTCAGATGATTGAATCAGCCCTTAGTGTCAAAGTGAAAGTTAAAATAACTAATTCTGTTTACGGTGTACCCCGAAGATGTTAGAATTTTGCTACTTTATTTTTAATCATGCGGAGCAGTGGTGGCCTAGTGGTAACGGCCGCTACTACAAGAAAATTCTAAGGCATCGACCAATCCGCACTGGGCCCACGTGGTGGATTACGGCCTACTTCCCTCTCAGTAAGAGGAGGCTTGTGCTACAACAGTGGCAACATTATCAGATGATAATGCTACCTTTTGTAATCTGGGATTTTATTATAATTTTGAATTACATACCGTATCTGGATTAGAGCTTCACTCTTGTTGAGGATCATATGATTTAACCAAAGGATTACAAATAAAAAAAACAAGTGCAGTTAGTTAAAAATTGTTTTTATTCTTCATTATCATTTTACATATTAATAATCGTTCATTAGTACACAAATAACAATAGTTTTGCAAATTATAATAAGACCTGATTAGCCAGTTAAAATTAAGAAGTCTACAGAACAAAATGAAAACGTAAATTATTAGTAAAATGTCTCTATGCTCTCATTAAGAGTGTAAAAGTAACACTAGTTATTTATAATATTAAAAAACATAATAAGTGTGACAGTTAATAGTAAATCGAAACAGCAGAAATATCCTAATGTATACTTGTTCATTTCCTACCAACATAAATGTAGTTCGGTCATAATTCAAGCTTCCAAAACAAACAACCATTTAGTTAAATCGTTCACATTGATGTTACTTGATGAAGACTTATCAAATCTGTTATTTTAACAGCATTCTCATTTTTTGTAATTCTAATTTTGTTCTATTTTATTTATTCTACGATTACATACTGATCATACTCTATTTCTGTAAAATCATCTATTTCTTCTACCTATATCTCGTTTTTCCTATACGGGTATTTCTAGAAACTTGCCAAAATGTTTGGTAAAAAAAATCGAATCATGGTAATAAATCGTTTCCGTGATGCGATTGTTAATTTTAATTTATATTCAGTTTTTTTTTTTCAAAGCAAAAGTGCAGCCTTACTCATTTTTTAATATGGAAGTAGGTAAGTAGTGTTTTTAATGTGCAATAAGTCCGAGACTAGATTTTTTCTCCAATATAATATTCTTAGGTTAGGTGTGAGCAATACAGTTAACATTTCTAGGTACTAGTTTATTATAATTATTTGTCATTAAATTAATGAAGTTTTTTAAACGTGCGGAAGTAATTTATTGAAGGCGATTAAGTTTTGTGAAGAACTTTCAGTAAAAATGGAAGAAATCTGAGAAAGTTATGAGTAACATTAACTTAAATATTTATCGTTTAATCCTATTTTTAAAAATATCTGATAGCTAATTTAAAATGGTAGGAAGATAATCTCAGACATGGTAGGAAGGAATGACATTGCTTAGGTATGTCAAGATTTTGAGTAAGAACAACATAGTTAATAATTAACGTTTAAATGAAAAGTTTTAAACGTCTGTGTTTATTATTTTATACCTAAATGAACATATTTGGTAGGCAAAAGCACCTATCAAAAAAATTGCACCACTGATAAAAAAGCCTGTGTTAGTGAAGATAATTCTGTGCTTATTTAGCTTTATGGCCCTGGTTATCTTTCATATTATCATTTGTCACTGGTTTCTTTGTTTTTAATTTTCCAAGAGCCATTTGGTTTGTGGATAAATATAAGAATATACTGTGTTATTAAATAGTGATAAAATATACTTTTTGATACACATCAAAAAGTATATTTTATAGCTATAAGTAATATATATAAATACCAACTACTTTATTTATTTATTTGTAAATACTGTCAACATTACGGGTTATTATATATACTCTAGCTTATTGAGAACTGGCATCGGTACCTATATGAATAATATCAACTAAACGAACTCTACTTACTTAACTTTTACATCTGCAGTGCACAGCCACAAATTCACAATGAATCTTGGAATATGCTAGAAAATACGTCAAAAGCGTTGTACTTATTATTTTACTTTTATACATTATAACTGGATTTGGAAGTTAACTTAAAATAAATACATGTATATGAAACAATTCATTTAGCTCCAAAATTAAAGCAATTTCCACTGCTATGAAAAAAAAATATAAATAAATTAGATAATAGTTGAAATATGTTGTTTTTTTTTTTAAATTAAAAAGTTTTCAATGTATGCGTGAATAATATTCTGTTTTTTAATCAGTAGCAATGGGGACTTAACTCGTTTTTGAAGGCAGATGTTTTGCCGTTTTAGAAGAATAACAGGGAGATAGATGTTAAGTCTTCCTAAAAATACGTATTGTTTGAAGTACAGCACTCATGAAAATAATACATTTTATATACACATTTTAAAAGAGGTCGTCTATTTCCTTCAAACTTGAACTTGTGGTTATTTATATGTATTTATAACTATTGTAAATCTATTTAAAAAACTCTATAATATCTAAGACACGTGCGTTCAATTTTATCATTCAATTCTGTAACAATTTTCAAAGGTTATCTAGCGTTTCTTCAGAAAATCTATTTAATATAAATGTTTAGGGTACATTCTTCAATGCATAATATTAATAAAGAGGCATGATTATTGCAACGCATGTTATATTATTGTTCATAGTTACCTTACGTAATAAAACTTACAAAATTTATATTACTTAAAATATGTTCTAACGGAAGTTGTTTTTTGTTTGAAAACAAATTTGTATCATTAAAGCACATCTTTGTAAAAACTGCAAGGTAAATAAAATTGTTTCAAAAGATATAAATACATTCTGTTTGTAAAATTAGTTTACCAAGTTGCTGGCAATTGTCAAAAATACTGCAAACGTTGGTTACAAAAAATATTTTATAACAAATATAGAGGCAGTACAAAATGCCATTGTTTATTTTTTTTTCTGCCCAGTAAGAAATCATTTAATTGTTTACTGGCTATTAGTATTGAAACGTCCTGTTCTGTTTTTTGAATAAAGATATTTCATGACCTCTAATAACCGGCGTTGTTATTTTACAAATTATTAAAAGATATATAGATATTATGCGTATTTCCCCACATATCAAAAAAAAAAAAATATTTTTGTATAATACAGGATGAGTTTTTGACGTGGAACGGTACGGCGACATATAAATCTTGGTATAAAAGGAAAAGTTAGCGAAGTAGTCATGAAAGAGCAAACTCAATTTTTAGGTTAAGGGAAAACACCTCAAGTAACACATCGTTAAACCATCGCTTTTCGACAAAAAAATTTAATCAAATTCGTGAAAGATAGTAAAATCGCTGTCTTAATTTCTTAGATCTTAGATAATCACACTTGTGTCACTTTTATTATTTTCTCATAGCCTTCAAGTAAGCTTAAAAACTCACCCTGAATGTCAATTCGTTATATTGGATAAAGCATCGTATTAATTCTGATCTGTGTAAACTGTAGTCTACCTAGTTTATGTACCTACCTAATTAATAACTAGGCTCATGCTATTTTAATATAATAAATATAATATATTGTGATTGACAGCTTGGTAGGCATTCTTGGTATAGTATTTTATATATTTGCAATATTATTATAAAACTATTACAATCGTAAATACTCTCAAAATAATGTCTATAGATAAAAAGACTTTCACTGCTGCAATGAGGTATAATACGTTATTGTTATGCTGATTTCCTCGCAAGGAAAATCCTGTGTCCTACCTCAATACTAAAATCATAGGGTCTCGTTACCATACAAGGACCCTTTAAATGTTTTTTCGGTCTATACTAAAATACTAAAATTTAAAATAAATTAATGTTTACGTTTCTGAGACATAGTACTCGTAAAGTTAATACAATGCAACTATCAAATGTGAATGGATCAAGAAACTTGGGAGCTATATCTACTACAAAATAGATTTTGATTAGAAAATAAAAAATCTACAATGTACCTACCCAGTTATTTTGGTTATGAATACGCAAAATATGGACGGACAGAGAAAAAAAAGTGCACAAGGAGATTTAGTGGTTAAAATGTACGTACATAGTGTTAAGTCTTTTCATCTTTAGTTTGAATGTAGGAAGAAAAGGAAATTGATAATAAATGAAGTAAACAAGAAAAGCACAGTAAATATTTTAGTTAGTTGAAAATAAAAGTTTCACAAGACTAGTATAAATTGTCACTGATACGAGATTTTTTCTGTACTCGTGTGTCGAAAATAGGTTGAACCCAACTCTAACAAAATGTGCGCCATAATATATTTATAGTGTCGAATGTTATAACAATGTTGACATAATAGAAAATATTCATTAGTAAGTAGTTATTTGATTGGAGGTGAAAACTCTTTAGGGAAGATTATTTTGATATCTTATGCATTTATTTGACTTAATAGAGTCACGTGTGTGACGGTTATTTATTTACTTCATTATTTATAATTATTTTGTTCATCAGGTACTCATTCAATATTTCATTTTGTTTTTGGAGCTGAACCAATTTATACTAGTCAATTATATTATGTATCTTGGCACGACAAAATAACAAATTACAATTTAAAAAATGTTTTTGTTGTATATATATATAAATATAGCTGGGATTTATTTAATTTATAATCCTACTGATTCTAACATTCAGAATAGTTTTACTACAGTAAGTACATACAACTCTTACGTATTATCTAACGATTTAATACATCAGTAAATCATTCGCATCTAACGAGTTATTTTTAAACCAACAAGAACTAGTTTACTCATGCAACTCAATATATTTAATATCGATTTCAACTTGAGCTAAAACGTGTTTTACTGACTTCTTGAATGTATCCCGTAGTATAAGTGATTTACTTTTGAAAGTGCATAGCTACACATTTATATTAATTTAAGACAATATATCTAAGATGCATTTCCTTAGACCGACCTATCTGTCTTGAACTTAGTTGCTAGTCACTAGACAAATATTTTAGAATTTCGTTACGGATAGACGTGGCTGATGTCGCGCCTTAGAACCTACTTTTAATTATTTCTTCATCCCAGCAGCTTACCTTAATCTAAAACTTTTATTAAGTAATACAACAGACTTTCATAGTCGTAATAAATTGCAATGAAATAAAAAAGTGAATACACAGATTACACAGTGCCTTATATTTTGAGTGCTGTTTATATAAATTTATTCATAAATAATGTTGTTATGTACATTACGACCTAAAATGTACCTATACAGTACAATATTATGCCTAAAATGAGTCATCCGAAATGCACAGAGTCTACTTTTATTTATCTACCACATTGTTATTTATTATAAGGAATTAAATAATTATAATAATCAATGAAGCTTTGATTAGAATACATTTCGATACATCAAAGTGAGTTCACTTCACAAATTATGCCTAAAATGCTAATAGAATTGGTTTATTATTTATTCATCACACTCATTCGATATTTTAAAACATAAGATATAAAATCTAGCTTGAAGGTTTCTTGCTTTATCGTTTGTAAGCAAACTATGTATACCACGCAAATCAGACAAGTAAACTTCATTCTCCACGAAAGGGTTCCATAAGATTTTTAAGGAGGACTGCTGAATAAGTAGGTGATGCAACCGGAGAGTGTTAGGAAATTGTCTTCAAAATAACAGAAATCAGCAGTACGCCTTGTATGTACCTGGCATCTTGTATACACGGTTCCTGAACTAAGAATTTGATTTAAAGAACTTGTTAACTCTTCATTAGAATTACAAAAGTGATTCCTTCAATTTAGCCCGCGAAATTTAAAATTCTTTGCAAAATACGTAAGATATTTTAAAGTTTTCGGGGTACATTGAAGGAATCACCTTCAACACCAAATGCTAAAATAGAGTTTGACAACTTCTCAACTTCAATTTTTCAATTCAGACTAACGCTTGGTGCGTTAGTCTTATGTAATATTCTTTAATTATACATAATGCTTAACTTTCCTTTATAATCAAAGTTTACAATTGCTATTCATTCATAAATTGATTACCATTTTAGGTGTTCTGAACCTGTTGTCTTTATTTTGAACTATTTCCAATATTTAAAATAAATATATAGATATATTTTTTATCTAAGTACCATCATTTCAAACCTTAAGGAACCCATGACGCACAACAAATCCATTGTGAGTCGTAGCTGAAGACAGGAGCCCTGCTTGTCAGACATTCGAGGGTGGGAAAATTATTTAACGTTGTGAATATAGGAACATTTATTCGGCACCCATCACTTTACTAGTGACTAGCCCACGAATAATATCCCCATATTAACAACGCATTTCTAATGCTCAATTATGCTTCAACTACTGCTTTAGTAGAGTACTAGCGAGCAAAAAAAGCTAATTCATCTAAATTGTACTAATTTAGGAAAGCATTGCATTTACTATTGTGCGGCTAGTAAAGAAATAGCAAATATTCTCAGAGGTAAAACTATTTAAATAGAAGACTAAACTATGTATTTACTTATCTAGTAAATACGATTTACGGTTAAAACCAAATAATTGTTACGAGTGACAGTAAATCGGCATCAACAGATGGGCTAGCATATGTATCTTTTTTAAAGGAATGAGGTTTTTCACAAATGAGCAGTAGCTACTGGAGTATATATATTAAGTTTATCCTTGTATAGTTGGCATACCGCCTTACACATAACAAGTATCAGGAATTTACGGAATCATAGACGAGACAGTTATTCAAATCCACCATTGGGGAAATTTAGAACGACCGCTGACACGCTAAACACAAATCGTCATTTAAATAATTTTGCCAACCAGAGTTCTCGTTGGACCATGAAGTCGCTTCTATGGTACCTACTCAAAGTTTATGAAATGTATTCAAATATTTACTACTTCACTTTAAAGTGACCATTTCTAATTTTCTGATAAGTTAGATGAAATCAAGATTATTTAATAATGGGACCTACATTATATCGATTGATATAACATTAAAGTAAGTAATATTGTAGTCTTTCAAATGCTTTTAGACAGTATTGTCGACTTAAGAAACAGACGCGTGTTTTAACAATTTTAGTAAAACTAAGGAGTTATAAAAACAAATTCGTGATGGTTTAACGAAAATCATCTATAAACGACAGTGAATCAGAATGATTTCATTAGTTTTAAGATTACACGAAGCTTTAATTGACAATAATATTCGATGTTTTGAAAAAGTACAATATTATGACGAAAGTGGGAATATACATGCTGGGTTTTAGAATTGTTAACATTTGGCGACTGCATGCCACTAATGGAACTGATTTGCTCCGACATGATGATGGAAATAAGAATAAATGCATGGTAATTGGTGAATATTTACCTGCTCCAATTAGCGTAGGGATATGTTCTAAGAATAATTGAATGCTGCTGATTTCTGACGTAAATTATTTATAAGTTAATTCATTGATTTATAATTACTAATAGTAAACAAACAACAACGAATATTAATATCAAAACTCAACACGCATTCGACGATGTAAAGCAAAATCAATTGCTCAAAACATTCATTAATCAATTTACAAGTTAGAAAATATAACTACGTTATTAAATAAAAATAGTTTGTTTAGGACATTGGAATGGTCTGCAACTACAGTTAAAAACAAAATCCTAATGATATTATCACAACGATATTAGCAAAGAATAAACGAATTACTAATTTTATGACAATTACAAAATTTTACTAAAACTAATTAAATAATTCAAGCTGAGAAATTTGAGCATCAGATTCGTATTACTATAGGTATTTCATTATTCCACTCATTTTACCACCTAAATAATAATAATTTGAAACTTTACTAAGTTGTAGGCAGCTACAATGTATACAGGTGAAGGTAATTAGGTACTGTTCCTCACATTTGGTTAGGAATTTATATATGTAAACACTTTTATATCGTAGGTAGGTGAGTATATTGACACACTCGATTACTTGATCTCTTCAACGACAAGAACAGACCTTTAATTTCCAATATCAACACCTACACATATTTTGTAATTAACTACATTGCATTAAAGTGTGCATAATATTTACACATGAAATAATTAAATACTTCGCGTTTAACTGCCAGAAATAAAATAGGTAAATATAAAATTTATTTCTAAACCTGGTATTCAACGCAACAGCAAGAACACGCCGTTACTCGTGAAATCTAAATGACACAAAACATCAGTCGTTTGGATTCTACTTCAGACTCTTAGAAAAAGTGTAGATCTTAAGCTAAATCGACCGTAATTATTCGTATTTTTCGAGTCTTTTAAGTATTTACAAAATTTTTACGTAATTTTTTTTTTATGTATAGTTAATATCTACAAATTAATTTCGAGATCAGCTATATCCCTAATTGTAAAGAAAACCTAAGATGTTTGTAAATATCTTTACTAACGAGGGGAACAATTTAGTTAATTACTTGTTTCAAATTATTATTTAACTTGCATTTGTGGGAAAATAAGTGGATTATGTACAGCGCCCTCTATTTATCCTCTTCCAAAAGAACCAGATCGTCAGCCACGACGTCAGAAACGTGAAGATAAATGATCCAGTACATTAAATTAAAACATACGAAGCAAACTGGAAATACTATGCGGGAGTACTTGTCGATGTCCGAAGGAGTCATTCCGAGCAATTTGCTTATGTCCTGGAAATTAAAACACTTTTATAAGTATACAAATTTCTGCAAGCGACATTATTTAGACAATGATTGTACGCAGGTGTCTGTATCGTGTGTCGGGTCTACGAAATACAATATAATCTTGCAAACGCTCAGCACGGTAAAACGTTACTTGGCCAAAAATAAATCATGGATATGGGTTTATTGTAAACCGATGGTTTCATTTTGAATGAGCGACGATTTTTTATTTCTTGGACAAGAATGGCAGCAAATAGTTTTATCTATCTATAATTCTTTCTTTTCTTTATAAATAAATATATAAAAGGAGAAACTGACTGATGGGACTGACTTGTCAGCGCACAGCCGAAACTACTGAGACCAGGAACGAGAAATTTTGGACAAAACTTCCTTTTACAATGTAAGCAAGCATTAAGAAGGTTCTTGGTAATTGTTTGTATGAAAACTCTTATTTATTGGGTTAATAAACTTGAGAGGTGACACGATACGCCTATAAATAATAAAGTTTTTGTTTTTAAAACTACCCTTAAAGTTCAAGTGGTGTTTAAGTTTGTATGGAAAAATTTTAACTCGCCCACCTATTAATTCGGAGCTCGGTATACTTTTGACAAAAACGGTAGAATAAAGAGGCAAGATAGTTTTGAACTGATGGACCTACAGGTGACGTTATACATATTCAACTTCTAGTACAACTAATTATATTAACTGGGTTCTTCAACGATAGTCAGTGTCTAAGTTATAAAGATTATAACCATATTATTGTTAGTTATAATAATATGGTTGGGCAATTGTGTTTTGTTTTCAAGTAAGTTAGGATCAAATATTTATAAAACTGGCCCTGTCAAGCTTCTTGTTCTTGATTAAAGGAAAGGATAGAGAAAGAAAGAGATAATTTGAAGATTCATCGAATTCTCTTCATTTATTTATTATTTATTAAAACTTTATGCACAAGTAAAAAAAGTACTGTACAAAGGCGGACTTAATGCCTGAGGCATTTTCTACCTTATTTCAACCTTAGGGTGATGCAGAGACAAAATATGGTAGGTGCAACATACGGGATAGATAGCTAGGAAATTACTATACAATACAAGAATTAATAAAAATATATAGATAGATACATATATACATACATATACACATACATATAAACAAAATGAACTGTCTGGAGAAAAATTATCGGTAGAGGGGAAAACGAATCCAGCATATCAGCGTTGGGATGTTACGGCCAACTTCTGACGGATATGTTCACGTGCCTTCACTTTAAAAGATAACCGACTGGTTGCCGTCCTGATGTTCAGAGGGAGCGCATTCCAAAGAAAGACTGCCTGGACAAAGAAGGAAGAATGAATGAAGCCAGAACGGTAAGAAGGACATCGTAGAAGACGATTGTTGGTGGAACGAAGATTTTTAGCATGGGCAGAGCATAAATATTGAATTTGGGAAGTCAAGTAAGAAGGAGCAGTAGGTTTGTCGAGAATAGAGAACAACATAGACAGAGCCCTGAACTCTCTACGCTGGCGAATAGGTAACCATTTTAAAAGAAGCCGGTGCTCGGATACATGGTCATACTTACGAAGATTGAAAACGAACCAAATGCAGTTATTGAGAAGACGGTCAAGTTTATTGAGGAGATCTGCATTCAGGTCATAGTAACACACATCACCATAGTCAATTATGGGAAATATTAGGGACTTTACAAGCATTGCCTTTATGTGTGAAGGGAGAAGGTTTTTCAACCGATAGAGCAACCGCAAAGTTCCTGTGACTTTTTGACTAACAGTCGTGACCTGCTTTCGCCAGTCAAGACAAGTGTCGACATGCAGACCAAGATTCTTAACATCGGAGCTAAACGGGATGACTGAGTGGTCGAAGATAACAGGTGGCACAGTTAAGCCATTCAGCTTCCTCATGCTGTAGGGGCTGCCTACTATGATAGCCTGACACTTGGTGGGGTTAACCGCTACCCCGAATCGATCAGTCCAGTTTTGAACGATGTCTAAATCCCGATTTAGCTCGTCAATGGCATCTGATATGTTGTCAACACCAGCCTGGCAGTAAAGCTGCAAGTCGTCAGCATAAAGATGATACGCAGTCCGAAGCTCGGTGGTAATGAGGTTAATGAAAATGGAGAATAAAAGAGGAGATAATATACCGCCTTGAGGGACGCCAGCTGCCAGATCACACCAATTCGACGAAGAGTCTCCAGCATAAACAGACTGCTGACGTCCCCGAAGATAAGAGGAAAACCATTCCAGTACCTCCGGAGAGACCATAAGATAGGAAAGGATGGATAGGAGGACTTCATTATGTTACTATGTTCATTATGTTTCATTATGTTGTTCATTATGTTTCATTATGTTGTTCATTATGTTATTATGTTACTATGTTCATTATGTTTCATTATGTTGTTCATTATGTTATTATGTTACTATGGGATGTAACGGAATTAAGCATCCCCCCCCCCCCCCCCCCCCTCCATGCAACTTTCTCTGTCTATCTGACTGTTTCTATTTTTTTTCTCTAATTTTGGTTTCATGTAACTTTCAGATGGAGCAATTTAATTTTAAAAAATGGAAACAAAATGGAAACTCATATTGAGTTTATGGAAAAATAAACTTTAAATCCTACACAGTAAAGTTTAGTGAACGCTACTATTTTAAACATTTTTATAACTTTTCAATCGAACAGAATCAGGCATTTAAAGTACCTACTTATCGATAAAATATTAAACACCCGCTGAGCACACCTAAGAAAACTTTGAATACATTATAAACGCAAAGCAATCTAAATCGCAGTTAGAGTTAGAATCGCTTGACAAAAAAAAAATACAACAAATAATTAGTAATTATTTTAATATTCACCTTGCCAGGGTGCAAAATATGCGGAGGCGGGCCTGGGTTCTCTTCTTCTGCTCCACTGCGACCTCCGTTAATAGTATTCTCTAGGGTTCCGCCTTTGGAATGAGCTTTTGGATCGTGCACTTTGAACCGGACCTCCTGAAAATAGTATTTGAAATGTTGGAAACACATACATATCATAGCAGAATTCTTGAAATTACAATATGAATATCTTACCGATGGTCGTCCAGGTGGGCACCTGCTGAGCGTCCCCATTTTAGATAGCGTGTGTGGGTCACCTACGGGAGGACAATCAACGGGGATTTTCTTCTCGGATGCTATTTTCTGAATGGCAACAAACCTCTGTTTTCTCATCTGTATTCTCTTTGCCATATAACCCACGGTGGCGTATTCTGTAAAGATAAGAGAATTGCATCTAAAACTAGGGCTTTTTTATTTGTTTGCGAAACTATCGCTCTGCATTTACGTTCGCATAGGATAAAACATTTACATTCGACATAGTTTTAGTGAATCGCCGTGCAGTGCTAAGTAGGTAAACATATTAAAATATTACCTAGTAGACTAGCGAAGACCATGACGAAGCACGTTCCCAAATAAACGTCGATGGACTTGACATACGATATCTTGGGCAGAGCGGCATTAGTAGATGACATAAGCGTCGTCATCGTCAATACAGTGGTGACACCTAGCGCCACTCGGGCCGGTGTAGCATTTCGGTTCAACCAAAATGATACCCATGATATGATGACAATCAAGCCAGACGGAATGTATATTTGAATAAGGTAATATCCCATAGATCGAACAAATTGTATTTCACATGCCAATCTTGAGTAATTTCCTGCAAAAGGTTTAAAAATAATATTAGAAGGGTTCTTTGTTTGAATTTCACAAATCCATTAACTCTAGATATAATAGTTAAAACCATTAAAATAAGTGATTTTTTTTAAATATATGTATATTAGGAGCTTCATTTGATATAACTTCTTAATTTCTAAATTATATGAAAGAATTTGTTTAGGACAAAAGACACAATAGAGAATTCGTCATAAATGTTATAATTTACTTATGATGTTGGATTTTTTTTAACACAAATTATACGACATGACATAAAAAAAAAACTATTTCACACCACTCATAGTGTTTTGTGCAATAATACAAAAGCAGGACGTGATAAGAATCGTGGCTGTTTCTGTCCAGTGTTCCACGTAGTGGTGTCACATATCTTTTGTTTGATCCCTACTCTTAGATTCCCCCGCGAACCCAAGTACCTGTGGTAAGGGAGATCTCCATAGCTCGTTGACGATGGCCCAGCACCTTGAACTGCGGCAGCGACACCTCGCTGGAAACACCCACAGAGTTGGGCCCCTCGTTCCATTTGTATCTGATGTCCCGCATGGTGTAGCCGACTGTGCGCAGCGGACATTATAAATGAAACAACCCCAGGCCCATCGCAGTGGGTTTTACAACTCGAATTGTCTTTCGGTTGGGGTAAGAGCGGGGGAGTCGCGAGTTCGGTTTCGCGCGTCTCGTCGTGCGGTTGTCGTGTCATGTAGTTAGCGTGTGTGCTTGTGTCGCGATTGCGATCTTCTGCACACGGGCTGAGGGAGACGGGGTCGGTGGCGGAAGTATGGATGTGCTGTGGTGGGAGAGCGGCTATTGCGATCGGTTACCTGTCGTCAGTGTAACAACAGTGGTGCGCTGCCGGTGGCCGAGCACCCGGAACTGTGGCAGTTGCACCTCGTTGCTCATACCAACGCTGGTCACCCCATCTTTCCAATGGTACCGAATGTCTCTCATTGTGTACCCGACTCCGGAGACATGCCAAACACACAAAACGCTATCACTTACGCTGCTAAAGATCGCGTTTCCCTCACGCGGCCGCGCCTGCGTTGAGGATGGGACTCGCGCCGAGAAATTAAGCCGAACCCAGGGATTTGCTGAATGCAGATGCGATATTTATACTCAGTTCGGCTTAATATGAATGATAGTAAAATATTACACTACCTACGAGGATGATAAAGAACCACAAAAGATTATAATGTGATCACTATACTATTCTACCAAACCACACTGGTTCCGCGTGATAGATTAATGCCCACTCCCTCTCGAAGAGAGGTGGCCTGTGTTGGGCCCAGTATTGGGAACATTATAGGCTTACTATGCAATATATAAATAGATGGCATAATATAAAAAGAACGCGTAGTGATATATCAGGCAAGCGTTAAATGTAAGATCATGCGAGTGCAATCAGTTAGTAGTGTATGTTTGATGAACGTAAGCGGCGGTGGTGCGAGGGTGTGTAGGTGTGCGGTGCCTCGTCTGCGGCCGGCCCTCGGTGGTTGTGCAGACCCCGCGGGCGCCACCGTCCCCCGCCTCCTTCGACCCGCTCAGCATATCGCAGCGTCGATGTCTCAGTATCATTTCATTCGCTAAATGCTCGTGAGAACAAAGGCTTACTATTTACGAGTCTGCCTTCTGCGGGTGCTGTATGCGAGAAGGAGACGTTCCAACTTATGAAAACACGAGGGAAATCACAGCACGTGTCGACGATTATGTAGTACGCTTGTGCTCACAGGGTACCCCTGAGTAGCATCTGTGATACAAGAAAGTGATCACAACACAATATCTGTAAGCCTCGTGATAGATTTGCATCGTGGTAAGGAATCAAATTATTGATTGCTTTGGTGAGAACAATACACACACGTATAAGTAATATTGTTTTCGGTTATTAGATATTTTTGTCATCTGTAACTAAAAGTGCGTTGAACTGCATTTACTATGTCCATTTAAAAAGTCAAGTATAAGTTAATAGACCCCGTCGATATTTGCGATTCTTAAAAACAAAATTACGTTTGTTGCAACTGACACACAAAGCGTGCGGTTGTCCAGCAACACTCTCATATTAGCTAAAACATTATCAATATTGTATTATCAAAGGTAGCATTTTGTGATTAATTTACAAGATTATCAACAACACACACATTGGCGAACTAACTTATTTGAAATAGTTCAGATACTTACAACTTTCTATCTCTATGTGGCACAGCTGTCGATCCATTGGAAAGTATTGCAGGTTCATGGGGCACGAAGCTGTAATTGTCAATCTGAAATATACACAAAGTTCTTAAGAACTCAAAACAATAATACTTTTTCCTAGAAATCTGTAATGTAACTCCAACACCTAAATCAATCAAAGATGTAGTATGTATTTGGTATTACCTGATACTTCTAGTGATAGAGCCAGAATAATGTATACGTATGAATTCGTTGCTGGTTGTTGCTATATGGAAATAAGATTGCTTTTCGTTAACAAAGAACGTATCAGGCACCCATATGTTCTTTATGAATTCTGAACCCACAGATAGCGTCTCAACTCCTGTTCTTTTTTTGTATGCTAACCGGGGATCGGTCCAAAATTGTCTGAAGTAAAAGTCCAATGTGAAATCCTGAGAAAGGAAATCATTATTATTAATTTTAAGCACATGTTGATAATTGTTTTCAATATCTATTGAATCAGAATGATCACGGATTTTTAAGTGAAATAATAATGATCGTCTTGAATGTAAACTTATGGGATGCCGCTTCATGATATAATCCGTTCCTACTAATCATTTTTTAGTAATAATTTAGCCATATTGTGAAAGTGCGGCATGGCTCCGTATCATTAAATGTGTAGTAGGAACGTAAAAACTTTCGTATTCTTCCGTACGTATCAGTGATTCACTGAACTTACAATACGTCGAAGATAAACAGTAAATAATTGGGTTACTATAAATTAACATCTAACATCTGCATGCGTTGTTCCATAAATATTTCATCATACACAATGTCTTAGTATAGATACACTGCGATAGATGTGAACAAGAGGCTAATTAAATATATTTATTTAAAATGAAAACAATAAATTAAGTCGAAGCTTGGTTCTCGTGACTTCGGACAGAGCAGCACTTGAAAATATATAGACACAGCACTACATTGAACAGTCAAATTGAGCAATAAGCTTAAAACAGTATGAAAAGAAACAAAATGTGCAGAGAGTGTGATTGTGACATGAAGTGCCTATAGAACAGGTGAGGTCTAAGAATGAACTGGGATATGGGTGCTCTAAGTGACAGGAGAGGGCGAGGTGTGTGGGTGGCGGCGAAGGCGGACACCCACGGCTCGATAGAGGCAATCCTCTATTGACTCAAGCTAACAAGCCGGCACGTATAAAAGTTGCCACCAATAAAGTTTGGACCAGGTATGTGGAACAAATTAACGTTCATTAATGAGGTCGATTCGAGAGTTTGCGGATTGTGAATTAGGCAACCTCCCCACCCTGGGCCATGGGTCACGTCTCATTGTGACCTTCCCAACCTTGATTTGGTTTCCACTTCAGGGTCCTTCACCCAAACATACGCCTAGCAAGCTTACACAGTTTGACATATTGGAAAACCGAATTCGGTTTTGTATTCTGACCAACTAACTGCGCTAATCTTTAGGAGATATCGGTATCAAAAATAGCAAACTCACGAAAGCATAATATTAACTAAATAAGGTCAGATAGTATCGATGTTCCAAGTCACTGGAGAGATTAGAAAGTTACAATTAATTGGCAATATTTCATTAAATACACATAATACGTACATTCACAACAAACTACAAAATGAGTCACGATAAGAGATACAGTCGTCGCAAGTCCATAGAGCCTGAACACATTTCATGTACGTTTTAATTAAATGTATTTTAAGATTATGCCTTTATTATAAAAAGGTCACCTTCATTGCCATTTAAAACGAAAATGTAATGCTGTTTTTTAATTTGTTTGTGGTTACTTAAATTTTGTTTTTACGTCAAACCTCACTGGAAAGTGATGATAATCTGTTGGCTGTATCGATATATATATATATATAATTACAACTTAAAAAGAAATACCTACATGTGTATTGATTTTTGCCAATAAAAATAAATAAAAAAGATGATCATTATGTATGTGATCAATAATGTATGCCACTGTCATCCCTTTAAATTGATTAAATAAAATATCGGCATGATAATTTTTGCCAATAGCTGTCGATAGAATACAAAGTACATATTAACGCTCTTATAATGCAATATAGCATCGCTCTTTTTCGAGTTCATTTCTTTAATTTAGGTAAATATGTATTACTCGATTTCAGTTATCGTTTTATACTTCTTTATTTTATTAGTAACACGATTTAGATGAAATATTAAAATGTACTTTATTTTGTGAACATAAATAAAACATAAAATTATATTATAATCTGAACAAATGAATAAGAAATCAGAGAACAGACGTCATCACTTGATATGACAGCAACTTTGGAGTTACGAGTACTGCAGGACACACAACTGGGTATTTTAAGGTTCAACGGGTTGCTTTTCTTATTATGATCTCATCATTAAAGGACAATGCCCACCTGGCCAAGAGAGCTTTTTGAAGTAAAAACTACCATGACTAGAGGTAACATGTGCATTTCAAATGATTCGAAAAATAAAACAGCTTTAAATCGCTGTATGTTATTCATTATAAAAACGAATGATTTGACACTGTGAAATGCACTTCGCTAAGTGGATCTCAACTATCTAAACTGTGTTTTAATTACTCAACAATGCTAACGGCAATTTTTCGGGCAATATCAGAAGTTGCATTTATTTGATAAATACCTTAAGGGTCTTATGGACGCCGAATATTAATCATTGAAACTACTGTTTAATTAAACCAGTTGGGATAAAACAAAGAAATTACATGTCTGCTCGTCACATGTTTATTAACTTAGTAGTTAATTCAATTGGGATTGCCGTTGACAGGCTAAAAAGACTGAGTAGATACAGACAGCCGCACGTCGATGGCAGCAGTGGCCTAGCGTATACGGAGTTTCTATATAATATAATAAAGGCCTTTTTACACACACGTTTTTCTTGCCGTGTAAAACTATGTACTACTATTTTGGTTTATTCGCAGTGTGTAGGCACAATCGTCAGTGATGTACGGATCACTATGGAAGTTTGTTCACGGGCACGTTTTGTCTACGGCGCGGTTTTTTTACCGTGTGTAGGCACGGTTGCTAGTGTTGTATGTATCACTGTGGAAGCTTATAGCAGACACGTTTTTTCTATGGCACGGTTTATAAGCCGTGCCGTAAAGAAACCGTTCCATGTGCAAGGGCCTAAGAGGCCAGCTTGTACTGGGTATTGTTACCACTGACGCGCGGTCGACGGGCAGCGACGTGTACAAGATAGTTGAACTTTATTACTTCCGGAACATACAACATTATTTTTAGTATTATGTCTAGTATTTTAATGTAAAGAATCTTTGTAACAAAATTTCAAATCTGTATCATGAAAAATCACGTAAGTTATAAGCTTGTTATGTTACCTGATTGTCTGTACAAAAAGTTGGTTACCACTTAACACGCACCACCGGCTGACCGGCTGTGACCTGTGTTGTGCGCATATGATTGTGAATATGTACTTAGTGTCATTTTTAAATATTTTTGGCACCAAATATATCATAGTCTAAAAATTATTGGAATCGATTCCGTTACTTATTCTGAACAACATAATGTTATATATATTTATTTATGGTTGCGTCAAAAAAAGACAAACAAATACAAAACCTGTCCACTAAAAACATTACGTAATCATTGAGTAAATATTTTTCAATCATCATCCCCATTTTTCGATTTTTTCTGTATCATCATCAAAATTTTTTATTAAAAATATTGCGTTTTTCGTTGGTTATGGCGCAAAACAGGGTTGCGCAGGAATGGGCATGGTCCTTTGATTTCTCCAATATCAACGATTTTACCAGGAAACATAATAAGAAAGCAAGTGGGCGGACAAAGGGCGATCTGCTCCACCAAACGCGGACATGCTCGCAGCCTCGTGTCTGGGGCTGCTCGGTCGCAGCGGCGCAGCGCGTGGCCGGAGCGACCGAGACAAGCGTGAGCTGACAGTGGCGAGTACCATGAGCACTTCGGAGACGGAGCTGATAGAGAGCACATACATGGTGACGCCCACCTCCACTGGCGGACCTGCAATCAAGCCCAATCGTGAGTCGCGCGCGCGCCTCGCGCCGTGAAAACCAAACCAGAGGTCGGTGACGTGCCCCATCGCCGGGCGAGCGGAGCAAAAAGGACGCGAGAGGCGCGGGGTGGCTGCGGGTGTCAAGTGAACGCTGCTGGTGCACGTGCAGTGCGGGCGCGGCGCACCCGGCACTGTTAGCTGCACGCGTCACGCGACATACGTCAACCGCGTGGCCGTGTGTCGCGCCTACACCGATCAAATGCAATCGAACCGTGAACACGGGTGCTACGATGGACGGTTAATGCTGGTGATAATGCTAAGGGATAAAATCTTGCTATGTATGCGTTGTGTCTTTAAAATTGCTTTGAAAATAAGATACCATTTTCACTTCAGACAGAGAGCTGATGGAGAGCACGTACATGGTAACCCCCACTTCCACGGGTGGTCCTGAAAACGACACAATACACAACACATAACAAGTGTTAGTTATCCGCAGTAATAGCTGTGTTTCTGAGTTACCGTAATGAGCTCTCCAGTTAGTTAAAATATTTCTTAAGCATTATATCAAGCCACACAGAACGAAGAACGCGCTTAAAACTTTGGCGTACCTAATAGCTTGGCGACGGCGACGACATTATGAAAGCTCCTAGTTGCTAGTTATGACGACTGTTGATGTTATGAAAGTTTCTGTTGGTTTTTGTACAAAGTACTAAGTTTATGTAAACTGCCTTTTCTAAATAAATCATCGACTATTAACGTCTGTTATACAAGGTCAAATTAAATTAGATAGCAAATCTCCGCAGACATAATGTGCATCGATATATACATGATAAACGTTCGTAAAAAGATAACATGTTGAACGTTCTTCTAACAATCTTCTCTTACTCTGTCCTTCTCATACTTCTGGCTTTGTTCATTTTTCCTTTCATATTCAGTCTATTCTTCTTTGGAATACACTTCCTCTTGATATCAGGACGGCCACCAGTCGGTACGCATTTAAAAGGAAATTGCAGAGTTCTTTTCAAAACGAATAGTGTAGAGGCATCTCAACACCACTCTCCCTTGAATTTGTTTACATGTATTATGTATATACATAATACATGTAAACAAATTCAATTTTATTTATATGTATGTATACATACATATAAATAAAATTGGAGTGTCTGTTTGTAATATTGAAATAACCGTTTTTTGCTACCACATGCATATGAATATATATACGGTACATACACCAAAACTAACATTTTTTTACAATTTTTGTCTGTCTGTCTGTGTTCCGGCTAATCTCTGAAATGGCTGGACCGACTTTGACAGGACTTTTACTGGCAGGTAGCTGATGTAATAAGGAGTAACTTAGGCTACTTTTATTTTAGAAAAAATATTTTATTTTAGAAAAATAAAGTAATGTTGCAATGTCCAAGTACTGGTCCAGAACCGCGCGCAGCTCACTCGCATGCCACCACTGTGCCGTCACGTCAGGTATCTTTTATAATACATAATAACATTGCACCCGTGCGAAGCTGGGGCGGGCCACTAATATATATATATATATATATTGTAGAAAATAGTATGTATCTATATTATAGGTTTTTAACCTATTTATGTATTTGTTTACGGTTTTTTATTTATAATTCAATTATTTTAATAGTTTTTTATCACTGTTCGGCTCAACCAAAGCGCCTGCCATCCAATCTCTTCACCACCCTTGGTTGACTGGTAGAGAATGCCTAACGCATTAAGTCCGCCCTTGTAAGTTTTTGTATGTGAAAAGATTAAATAAATAAATAAAATAAAAACATAATGATTTGATGTTCTTTTTTGGGTCATTGCCTCTGTGTGGCTGTACCCATCCTGTCTGCGCAGTTTTGCTAGTTATTTCAATTTGACCCTGTACCTATATGTGTGTAGCATAATAGATATTGTTTATTTACGAAAAGATGAAAATTTAATCTTCTATCACCATTTATACCTCAAGAACGGCTGGACCGATTTTAGTGATCTTTGTTTTGATGGATTTTTCTCCGCCCCGAATAGCAGAATAACTATTAAAACAAGGTGGAAATTCGGGAAAATAAAAATAGTGAAAATAATTAGAGTTCTCTAACATTACTTCTTATTGACTCTGAGGCGGTTCGAAGTTCGCCGGGTCAGCTATTACTTATATACTATTAACCAAAAATCCATGTGCTTAAAAGAATTTGTTCCTCAAACGAAAATTACATACTTAGATATTCATGAGTATATTTTTAATTTTTTTTGCAATTATAAAATTATTTTTGTCTAGTATTTTATATCTACCAGTTGAACTCGAAATCAAAGTTATTTTTCTTTATTTGTTATAATTGTTTGAAAGGCAAATCGTAATAACATGATAATATAGACCTAACAAGGATAATATTAATATCTAACGCTACTGACATTTACATCAGTTTAAACAAATAGGTGTATCATAACTTAAACCAAAGTAATATGTGGCGTCCAAAAAGTTTCCGCATCGCTGTTGACTGGTAATGTACCGACAAGACTGGCGGCATTGCGACTTTATATGGCAATGCTTAGCGTCTGGCTAAGGTACAAACCAGCCCAAACCCCATAATTTAGATTCCACCAGATAGGATCGATATCGATATCTCTGCGTGGGTAGTTTTGAATCCAAATCATGAGCCGAAATATGACGATTTTTTTTTATTTGCACAGTTAATGCCTTTTTGGTTACCACGCTTTTGTACACGTAAATACAGACGCCAGCACACAAAGCAACCCGAAACTGTAAAATTTTGCGTTAAAGTTGAAAACCTATTAAAGAAATTAAACAGATTGTAGTAGTTTGATGTGCTGGCGTCTGTACATGTGGTGTGTTCAACAAATAAATGTGTATGAAATAAAAAAAATATACGTAGAATTATTGTTTTTACAATGTTTGGAATTGTTAGTACCATTGGTGGTAGAAACAGTAATAGATTCTATTATTATATCCAATAAATAATATTAAAAGTCCGTCTGATGTTGGATTAACTTTTTCAAATATTTAAAGATGCGTGACGTCAGTGCACTACTTTGGATATACTCGTATACACTGAAAATTTATCATCCGTCACAGAGAGTTCCATGATGGGTACAGAGGTATATATAATATACGTATAAGTATATATATATATATTTATGCATGTCCATAGGTATATACTAAACAATATTTGCACCATCATTATCGCATAATAATCGACATAAGTCATCTTACAAGTATGGCGTAACGTCAAACAAAAAGAAAAAACACGCCATGCCACACCTAATACTTACCTACCTAGCAACTAAATCCAAAAAAAATGATTGTAAAGCTTGTCCTTATTCTCAAGGTGAAACATCTTGTCGTGAAAAGAGAGGGTGAGATTACAATAAGGAATAAATCGATTTCGTTGTATCCAACGTCGAAAATGTCAGAGGGCGTAGAGATGGGTGGACAACGTTTACGTAGAATTTGTTCAAACACGTTGATATTTACAAAGCATAGTAAATGCAATGGCTAGGCAGTGTTTAATTTGTTGTTATACTCGTATATAAGGTCTAGCGCGCACAGCGGAAAATATCCGTATGTTTTTTTCGCAAAATCTAAAACTATAGGATTACAGATTTTGTGTAAAAAATAGCACCGCAAGAGCGCGAACTGCGGAAAAAAATTGCATGCGGATTTTAATTCTGCGGTTTGCTGCAGATTTGTAGCAATGCGTCGCCGCACGGATTTTGTGCATCATACAGACTTGTAAGAAAATCTGCGCCTTGCGGAAAAAAAATCACGCGGACGAAGTTCAGTAAGTATTAGCCTTATTTTTATTGGATATAAACGGAAATGACTGTATCTAATGAAATTCCCTATTGGCAGCAATGCCGAAAGCGGATGTACTCAATAATGTTTGGTACTACTACACTGTATGTCTGATACTTTTTTCCTGCGTAACCGTAAGTACACGCAGTATACGCAGATGCAGATTTTTATGTCCATTATTGACGGGGGTTGGAATTCGAATGGGAAAACGCGGATATTTTACTACTGCACGCGTACTGGGCAGTTACGATTTTGTCCCTTTTAAGATTTTAAACACCGCATATTACCTCACCGCTATGCACGCTAGCCCTAAGTTGCTTTTTGTTCTAACTGTATAATATGAGAAGCCATTGTTCCATCGAGGCTATCGGTTTTGCCCTTTGTTTTAGGTCGGCTAATGCTCGGGCCCTTAGCGATATCAGTAATACCTACTATCGAAAACTAATGCTACGCTTTTGCTTTGTACTTATCCTTGGCTAGATGCCCACTGAACTTGCGGGGGATGTAGCAGCCCTATCCTAAAGTGCCGATTATCTGCATGCCGCGATACGAACAAATTACAACGAATCCTAATTATTCATATAAAATATTCCATTTTAAAGGTGCTCTTCTGAAAGCGACCGTCACTGCATACCGCAGCGGCAACGCCACCCAATCGCATTGTGAGACTTCAGGGACACAAATGGTTTCTAAATAACTCTATGAAAACGGCTCCGGCGGCAGTGTCGCTATCTACGGGAGCGTAAACTTTTAAGAATTTAAGTGTATTTGGATTCTGGGTTTTCTGTCATCATAACTTTGATTTTGAAATTTCAACGGTAATTCTTTTTTTAAAACTCCTAATAACTGGTTTAAAACTCAAACTCGATTTTTATAGTTATTGTTTAGTAAAAAGCTACCTTTTAAAAAAGTTACCTACCAAAGAAAACGTAGCTCTTCTATTTCATTTTCCTATTTTACGCAAGATTTTTGCAAGGATTTCAAATTATCTTGTATACTAACCTCCATAGTTTGGTCTTACTCTTTTGTCGTAACTTATACTAAATGAATCCAAAATGGCTGAAATATTGACATCGCCGAACATCCCTCCTCCACCGGCACCCCTGAAATAAAAACATGTCATTAAAGATACAATTTAGTGCTGTCACTGTACGAATTGTATCAGGGTTTATTTATACTACAAATACTTTTTCCAATACTTTTGGCCTACCTATAAACTCATCACTGTTGGTAACATTGAAGGACGTAGTTCTAATTCAAACAGTAGAACCTATAAGCACACAGTTATTTTGGTACCATACGTGAGGTTGGGTTGAACCGATCGATTCGATTCTGTAAAAATTTCACCGTGAAAACTTGCGTGGAAGTGAGCTGTCAGTGTCCCACTGATGCTAGGAATTGACCAAGCAATTATTTAAAAACATAATCGAGATCCTAATACTATTTCGTATGCTAATTCCTTTGATTATTTTATATAAGTTCAAAGCTAGTATTTTAGTTGTCAAAACATTACTATTTTGTGGGATTTAAAATATAATAGTCAAACAGAAACTCAGTCAGAATCTCAATGTGTTTTTTTTTTCTAGACTAGTCCTTATATAGCCTGAGGTGCGAGCGCGTCACGCACGAACAATAATTAAAATAAAACATTCACAACCACTAGACTGATGAAAATACGCATCGACTTTGTTTGTTATTAAAATCTCGATTATTATTGTAAATGTTGTATGCTTGGTCAATCCCTAGTATCAGGTGCGATGACACTGACAGCTCACTTCACGCTCACTTCAGCTAAGTTCTCACGGTGAGATGGTTACAGATTCGCAGTGCTGTACAATATTATAGTGTCGCGAAAACAGATTAGTGCATATAAGTGGTGCGGTGCGGGTTTAGTCACAGACACAATATCTGTGAGTGAAAATGCACTTACTTATTGCATGTACGAGCGTTGCCAGTAACCATATCTAAACAATCTCTGAATATTTTAATACATACATGCAATGACTTTCAGATGATAATAATACCGTGAAGGAACTTAGCCCACTTTCTCCCTCATACTGTGCCCGACAGGGTCCACAATGATCATGTATTTGTAAAACCTACCACTTACTTTCACATTCTAGAATACAATAAACATATTGATTCATAATTGTAACGAATTTTGAATATTGCGTATTATTTTTCCTATCATCGCCGTCATTTCAACATATATGTTTCCCAAATAAAGTAAAGTAACTTAATTAACTAATACCAAAATCGATAACAATAAATTAACAGGTAGAATCCGAAATAAGTTTGTTATTCAATCGGCTTTGAGAGAATGATTTTCTCCTAATGTGATACGCAGGTCACGCCAACCTTACATGTGTTAGTTACGCTAAAGGTGAACATAAAGGGCACGTTATGACATTTCAGAGAAGGCACAGTGGCAACTCAATTGCTCGTTCTATATGCGTAGACACCTCAGTCTTAGAGACATAAAATTTGTAATTTGATGATGAATGTTATGTCTTAACCGACAATCAGGTTAGTTATTAGATAGATAATTGTAAACATGATTCGTGGTACGATAACACAAGTTGCTTTACATTTATGTTTTGCTAGTTTAAAGGCACACTGCCGGTTTTTATTCATCAATATCAAAATGGTGACAAAGATTATATTCGTATGAGGCTTTCGTGTGCAACATTTTCGACGGTGGCAGACCTACTTCTGAGCACCAGCCAATTTTGGCAGGACTTTTGTTAAAGCGTTGCAGCCGAGTGCAGATGACGATCCGCGTTCTTTATAAATCACATTAGCATCTCTGCCTTTTCCTAGACAAAGAGCGAAGAATATAGAAAAAAGACCTAACGCGGCCTCAAGATTGTTTTAAGAATAAATACTATCTTATTCAGCCGTGCGATTCTGTAATCAGCTCACCGTGAAAAATTGGGTGAAGTGAGCGTGCAGTGAGTCGTCAATAGTGTCAATCCCTAGCATCAGTATGACTCACAGCTCACTCTAAGCTCACTTCACCTTAGTTGTCACGGTGAGATTTTTCCAGAATCGACCGGCTGAAGTGCTACTGTACCTTTTGTCGCAATATTTGTCCAACGTAATCAGTTTATTTGGTCTACCAGCTGGCAGACCTGTCTCCTATGCATTAGCTAAGGCTCCCGAACTGCTTATAGGTTATCTATTGAGCAGATCAATATACTCCTATCTACTGCATTCAATACCCACCTATGTGTTAGAGAACCCATGAATTGTAGTTTGTATGCTCTGAGCAGACCAATAAACCCCTATCTACTGCATTCAGTACTCACCTATGTGTTAGAGAACCCGTTAAATGTAACTTGTATGCTCTATAAATCCATTCCATTCTAGCTAGTGTGTCTCTGTGGAAAATAAACCTAATTTCTTTCTATCTATCAATAAATTATTAGTAACTGGGAATTTCATTTGAATTTTAAAACTGTTTTCATTCGGACAGTCTCGTAACACATTCACAAGTAATTTAATTCAGTTAAGAATGCAAATTGGATTTGATTCCATGAGGCGGCTTCCGATGTAAATAAAAAATGTGATTACGCCGTATTTTTACCACAAAGAGCTCGCATGATTATTTTTTTTTACAGTCTCACATTTTTTGGACGGCAGGGCGAGGCAATTTTTCACTACTGAATTTATATGCAAGTGAATTTGGACTTAAACGTATCAATAAACAACACATTGTCAGTTACCCCGATTGAAGACGGAACGTATATGATAATGTTAGTAAGACTTTACAATAATAGTAAAACTACCTAATTAAACTAAACCAACCAGCCAAATATAACGAAAATATAGTAATTTATTGCTATTTTAGCTTGTGAGACAGCTCTTTGTCCTTCGAGCCACTCTCAGAAAACATAAGCGAATTGCCCCTTCAGATACTACTAAACGCAAAGTAAACAATTTATGCCCATCAGTATGCCATAAAACTGCATTCGCTAGGCGCCAGTTTTACGTCCTAAGTACATTATTTTATAAAAATATATGTAAAGTCATTCAGATGTCTGGGCTAAATCACCATGAAGTAAAGAGCAAAGTACAAAGTTGGCTACAGGGTCAAGACTACGCTCGAACAAAAGAACTGCTACACCATCAGCAGTAGGCGTATTCAATAAACATATAAATCTCTTCTACTGTTGTCTATAATTTTTCATTTTATATGGAACAATCACAGCAGCACATACACAACACAATATCATACACTTCAATACACCCTCACGCAAACGTTAAACAACACACACAGTTCTACAAACACCCTCACTCCAACATACACACACATTAAAATTCGTTTCCAATATCCCATAATATTCCTTCGTTGTTAATTTTATTATACATACTTTGTAACCGCCAGTGTCAATGACTATTTTTGTAATTTTAGAACACAACATAAAAGGTTTTTTGTAATCACAGTGGCAGCAGAACACTGACTCCTAAGTCACAGGATTACCTAGTTTAGGAGTCAGGGTTTACCTTATCTATATGACTTTTACTTAACCAAGTTATGTCCTAGTCTTAAGCAATGTCAAAGGCTTTTGTTTCAATAAAGATTTTTATTATTTATTTATTTATTCAGTTTATAAACAAAAGAAAACTTCTTTACAGTTTTGTATCAAGACTAATTGACTGATGTCGCTACAATAAAATTCTAATATTTTAGATGCCAATGTGTCAACGGTTCCGCATAGCTGTACGTAGACAACTATCCGCTCGAAATATTTATTCAAGTGACCTATTTCCAAATTCCTCGGAGCCATTCCATTTAGCGCTGCACTAAATTGGTTAAATATTATGTAGTTTAATGCGGATTCAGAATAATTTAAAGTTATAAGGTAATTTGATTTATAATGCTGGCTTTGTGTATAAAGGTTAATCATAGCGACTTGGCATAATTATTTTAAGAACATTAATGGTTTCGTGCTATTCTACAAACATCAGACGACATGTCACGCTGCAACTTTTATGACAATGACATCCATTCATTCATTGTTATCTCCTTCTGCAATGCTATGGTATAAAGATTAGCTTGCTAGCAGGGTGCAGGCTACAGCGGACGTGATAAAGTATTATCATTCTAGAAATTCCAATATGTTTTTGAGGTTTTTTTTTTTGTAATTCATAGGTTCGTGTTTGACCACTATCCTCATCTGATGGTTTTATTTTCTACTTACGGCTGATTTTTCAATGGTCAGATGCAAGGTACAGGCTACACCAGACTTGATAAAGTATTATTATCCTGGAAATTCCAATATGCTTTTGATTTTTTTTTTTTAATAATTCATAGGTTCGTGTTCGACCACTATCTCATCTGATTTTCCACTTATGGCTGCTTTTTCAGTAGTCAGATAACTTTTACCTAAATAATAAATCTGACAGTTAGACATATACAAAAGCTGTCAAACCGCAATATTTATTCCTCAAATAAAAGTTATTAAGGCCTATTGAGAAATCAGCCCTTAGACTATATTCATTTGGACTTAAGAAAAAGCGTATTTTAGTGAAGCTAGTGTCATGCAATGACGTATACTTTACCTGTGTTTTTGCCAATGCTTTAAATTTTTTATAATACATCGATTTTTTTTTTGTTCATCGTTCACATTTTAAGATTTATATTTAGTACAAAATTATTGTAAGTATTAACTAACTATTTACAATGGGTACTAAATAAAAATAAAAAAACTAACTATATAAATAAATACAAAAACAAAAGGACTTAGGCATGGAAGTACTCGTCCGCATCGCTGTCATCCGGAAACGTGCCCAGAAGACTGGCAGCATTGCCACGTTGAATGGCAATGCTAATTCTTTGACCAAAGAACGACCCAGCCCTCTGGTCACGTGAAGTGTCGATCATTTTACACATGGAATAGTATTTTTCAAAATAGATTGTGTCAACTGGCAATTTAGTTTTTTCATGCGAAAATAGTAGTTTTTGCGACTTGCTGTTTTTTAAGAAAACACCGCAAAACATTTATATTTTCTAGATTGCAAGAAACAATAAAATATATCTACACGCCAGTAACTGTATGCAAGTCCACTACTGAACTCTGATAACATGGGTATGCGCAAAGGCATGCAAGCTACTTGCAAACGTACTTTTGTGCAAGTTACTGGAATGTCGCATTAGATAGGAATATACATTCCAGTAATAATAAAATAACAATAAAATATGGCATTGAAAATAATCTTTAATCGTAGGTAGACGTTGCTTTGGAATTTCGACTGTAAAAAGATCAAGGCCTATTCAATTTTGTGACCGAGATGCGGCTCAGGAAAACTATTTTAGGGCCATGTTTTCAACGAGTTGATGTTCTTGATAAAGTTTTGCTGTTTTTAGTAGAAATATCGCAGCAGACATACTGGCACTTTTACATCATAGCAACCGCTAATAAAAAAAATTGCTAAGAAAATAGCCAGACTGGCTTACAATCCCATGTCGTACAGTCAAGAGCATAAAAATATTACTATGGACAGCTCAGCAATAATATCTGACTTCATGATTCATCCATTCATACCTGTCGTCAAGATGACGGCAAACATATGTCATCATTTGTGGTAGGCATATACAATTTGCAGCATGAATATGAGACATCGAAGCAACACCAAAACTATCTGACAAGACATGTAACTCCAAAATATGGGATGAAAAAGATGTGTCACCTCTTTAGAAAGTAATAATATTGGAAATGTATTGCGTTAATCTGCCTACTCAGTTAAATTCATAAGCATGTGATACCTCGTTGTGATCAAAAATATCTGACATCACTTTGGGAACATAAAAACCAAACAGTATATGTTTCGAGTCTTGTTCTAGATTGCAATCACTGCCGGCCGGCTCATATTGCAAAAATATGTGACATTGCGTAATATTTGAAAGTATAAGTGTCAAGAAAAAGAGGGTTTTTTTTTCTTTTTGGTAACTGAGCGATGTCAAATATACTCTGCCAGAATTAAGTATCTATCTTAAAGTACATAGGTGAGTATTAATTTCATAGCCAATGTAGTAGGTAGGCAAAAATATAAAAAAAATTAGAAACTGTTTTTGTGTAGTGTTTTACAGAAAATTGAATTAAAACCGAAAGTAAACACAAAGAGGGATTCACTTGTCTTGCTTAACTAAAATGAAAAAAATATAAGCATAAAAAAAGGAAGTACGCTGTCCACAGGTCCATGATCCATTGCATTTGCCTCCCACTAATTCATCACTAATTCATCTTGACGACATAATGATGACGATATTAATGGATGAATCGAATCAGATATTGTTGCCGAGCTGTCCATAGTGATATATTTATATGTTCGTGGCTGTACATAGAAAATATAACACCATTCCGGTTTTAAAAAATCATCCATAAAAACTTTTAAAAGATTTGTAGATGTAGATACTTTCCCACACTAACGGTGGTTCGAACAAATATGCAAAACTCGTCAATTTACCATATCTCCTAGGTATTTTTATACCTGCTATGTGTGAAAGTTTGACGTTGCAAGGAGACCGATACGTGGAGGTTACCGGCCAACTTTTACTTTGTCGGCGGAAGCACAGGCGTTTATCGCATAAAATGTTCTACAGGAATGCCGCCAGTGGAAAATGTTGTGCGGGCGGTAATTTAATAAGGGGAGATTTAGTTTGAGAATGTTTGAATTTTGTTACAAAAAATGCTTAGTGGTTCACTTAAATTGAATAGTGTTCGATGTAAAAACAACGGCCTCGTTGGTTTAGTAGTCGTAAGCGCCACTGCTGAGCATGATGTCCTTGGGTCTTTTACTGGGTCGGGCAAAGTGTTATTTTATGGGGTTTTTCCATCAGGAACTTCTGCCTGGAGTTTGGATTTGTAATTTAATACGACAAATATTAGCATGTGGGTACAAAAACCCTGTACCATTTGAATTAACTAGTTTGAAATAGTATTCTGTAGTCTAAGGTTTTTATTACAAAAACTAGCTGTGCCCGCGACTTCATTCGCGTGGATGTCGGAATACAATAATGTGTCGCTTAGGAAAGGTGTAATTACTCGTACTCTCCTTCATTGAAAACGAAGAATCTTCCGATCTCGCTTGGTAGGAAGCGTTACCTGAGGTTTTCTACCACAGCCCTTTCGACTGCAATTACTGCGTCTTAAGAGTTCATAATGTCAATGCGACGAAGTGTCACTTTGATTTTTGAGAATTAATAAAGAAAGCGCCAGGTCGAGGCTGATTATTTGACCAAACAGTCATATGTCTATTAAATATCTTAACTTTGATTTGGCAAAGATAAACTTTGCTTGTAGAGTATATTTCTAAATTGAAGTCGTCGCAGAATTATTTTTTTTTTATTCACGGCTGCTTCAGTTTACTTTTTCAAATTTCAAAATCCATTTAGTAAAAACAAAATCTTAAGTATGTCCATGATAAATGCCACTGAAGCATATACTACTTGTATCTGAACAAAGAATTTATAATGAAATACTTTGAATTATGTCAATACTTAAATCTATATACTCGTAGATTAGATGGTGAAGATTTGTCTACAAACGAAATTCCGCCTAGATTTCGTTTGAATGAAAAAACTTATTCCTAGTATATATAAACGCACGAATATTTATATGAGTAAATAAAATACCGAAACTCGGTAGATGCACATAAGGACAAAAATAAATAGTGACGTATATCAGGGTTTAAAAAAAGAATCTCAGGGCGGGGTGAAAGGGGTAATATTGTTGGGGGAGGGGGATTGTACCTACTGCTTGCTTCTTTATATAAATAATCTTAAAGGCTAACCATGGAAACGTACCAAAAGATTTCACAAAAAACAACTCTTGCCGGTGTTAAACCGGGGAATACAGTCTATATGAATAAAAGTCTCAACACTAGGCTCCTAACTTTTTCTGCTGCTTTCGTCAGTCCGACAATGACTGCGCTATATAATATAGCGGAAATTATGTACACCATATAAATTACAGACATAAATATAGACATTTTCCAAAGGGTGACACAATGGGCGGTCTAATCGCAAAGAGCGATCTTTTAAAGACAACCTTTTTAAAAACGAGAAGGAGAGACAAATACTGTGGTAAGTAATTTAAATATATAATAATAGACATGAAACAGAAGCAAAGAAAATATAATGATGATGTTTAAGGAGAGAGGAAGTGCTTTTTTAACATAATTTCAAAAGTGGATAAATATTGAGCACGCTTTACCGACACGGACCAGTTATTTCATAACCGCATTGCTTGAACAGTAAAAGATTTGAACTGGTTGAATGCATCGGCATCTCTAGTCTCAGGTTTTCCGATGACATCAGATATCTATTATGTATGTCATGAAGGGACTTGAAACGTTCTTTAAGATAAGAGGAGGTTTTAGGATTAAACAAAATACTGTAGAGCTGAAACAAGATACGAGAATTCCGGCGAAGACGTATGGCAAGCCACTTGAGCTTTATACGAAATTCAGATATTATGTGATTAAAAACTACTTCATGTTTATGAGTGTGTGGTGGATGAGTATGTATGTATGTGTGTGTGTATGAGTAAGTATGTTTACGTGTGTGCGGACGTGTGTGTATGTGTGTGTGTGTGTGTGTGTGGTGGAAGAGTATGTGTGTGTGTGTTAGTGTGTGACCTGTGTGTCAGCTTGCTTGTGCTTAGCTTGTGTATATACAGTAGAAACTGGATTATCCGGCCCTCAGTTATACGGATTCAAGTTATACGGATTCGCGATTATATCAACCACGACCAATAAGTGCATACATCGTATGTTGAAAACTTTATCTCTTAATAATTTCTTAATAAACATTAATTTCCGTTGATATGTGACATGTTTACTACATATGCGCAAAACTCGCTTATCTTCATACTTTAAATTATCTAGATTTGCGATTATCCGAATCCCTAACATCAACAATTAGTCCGGTTAATCGAGTTTCCACTGTATGTGTGTCTGTTTGTTGTATTACATATTTTGAGAGTGCTATGCTCCATTTACTTACCCTTCAGTAAGCATTTTTTCTGTTTCCTCATATGTACGAGTATAGTCTAGAAGAAATGAGTTAACCATTTTCTTACAGTTATAGTATGTTGAGCCGTATACCAGACAATGTTTATTTATTTTATTGTATAAAGAAGGGCCAAGATAATAAAATAATCTTTTAGTGGAAGTGGAACGTGCATGTGGGAGAATACAAATTATATCTTTTCTTCGTTTATCAATTGTCCTATATGGCGTTCTTCGGTGTTGTAGGAGGCTTGCATGATAAAGTGTTGTCTTACGCTTAGAATATTCCACATATACGATATTAAGAGGGAATATGATAGGGCGAAAGGTAGCAACTTTTAATACTCTTCTGGGTGCTCTCTCTAATGGTTTTATAATCGTTTTAGCAGCATCTCCCCAACATGAAATGCAATATTTGTCAGCCGACTGGCATAAGGCAAAATAGACATTGCGTATAACGGTTTGATTAGCAATATTTCGAAGTATTTTAAATATGAATATAAGTTTACGGACTCTGCCTGTGAAAATGTTTATATGGGACTTAAACTTTAGACTTTTATCTAAAGTCACACCAACGTATATTATTTGATCTACAGAGGTTAGTGATGGACAGTTGCAAGGAGTCTGGGGTTGATGATTGCAAGAGTGAGCTATTAGAGTTATTGGTATGAGTGGTTGAGAAGTTGCACTGATTGAATATGTAAGGAAGTTGGGTTTGGTTGTGTTTAGTGTAAGGGTGCGATCATTAAGCCAGCATAGTGCTGTATTAAATGAGAGTTGTGCTCTAATTTCTACTTGAGATCAAGTTTCAGTTACAGCTGTTATCGCGGTATCATCCGCGAATGATATTATATTACCATTTCGGATATTGAGATCGCGTAGCTAATTAATGAAGATAAGAAAGAGCGTTGACCCAAGTGTACTTCCTTGGGGCACACCATAATAAATAGGAAGTTCATTATTATTTTAATTATTTATACTGACAAATAGCGAACGATTGGTTAGGTAGCTCTTGAACAGATCTAGTTAAACACCTCTGACACCCACTCCTTCAAGTTTTAATAAGAGAGTAGAGATGGGGACCGTGTCGAATGCTTTTGCGAGGTCTTAGAAATGTTATACAAAAGTTTTGAAGTCCCTCAAGTTTATATAGTTGTGCCTCAGTAAGATCTGGATAACTTACATCGGCGAAGTCAAGGATGGAAAGTAAAAAGGATTGTGCAAGCGCAGTTTTAGTGGCAGTTGGAAAAAAAGTTTCGCAATCGTCTGTGACTTACCAGATGCAAAAATTTTGCGACTTATGTCTTGTAGCTGTGGACTCTAAGAAAGATGTTTTTCGATCAACCTATAATGTTCCCACTGCTGCGACATAGGCCTTATCTCTGTGAGAGAGAGACTGGACCTTAACGTGCCTGGCTGGGATCGTACCTGCGACCTACGCGTAAGTCGGAATCGTTAGCACTGGGGTCCCACTGTTCTCATAAGTATGATACTCATAAGTAGGATTTAAATGAAATTAATTGAAATTAAAGATTTTCTAATTTAAGGCAAAATTAACGTACTCGTATATAATCGTTCAGAAGCTGATTCTGAACAAACTACTACTAGTTTTACTTTCTGAGGGAAAATTCTCGTAATTTTAAGAACGTTTACAGTCTGATCTCACTTTATGCACTAGAGCATAAAAAGCGACTTTATGTCGCCTACGCAAAACATAAAGATGCACTTTTAGAGCATGAGAAGTGACAAAAATATGTTTGCACGCCTCCGAACATTTTAGCCATGTGATGGAGATATATTTGGACTATTACTCGGAGATACAAAACGTTTACGCCGGGCTTGGATATTTTCCTTATGCAATCTAAGTCGTCCCCTTTATTTATTTACACAGTTTGGTATCACAAAATGTATAGGCATAAAAGGCATAAGTAAAGGGTTTTCGCTGATACAAAAAAATAGCGCACATCTGTAATTATTAAAAATTATCTTTTGGCTCACTTTAATACGAGTACAGGAACATTTTTTTAAATTTAAAATTGTGTCCATAGAGTTCTTTGCCGTTCATCTCCATAGGAACCTATTACTCTTTAGAATGGGAACTAGCTTCATCTTTCTGACTGACCAACTTCTTGATGATTCAGAGATGCTTTGAGTTTTTAAACAAAGTTAACGCGCAAGTTAGCACGCGTGTTAAAGTTACTTCATAAAGCACTGTGAACCTAAAAATGTTTCAACTCAGACACTTAATTCAGTAATTTTTATTTGATTTTAAGTTTTTTTAATTATAAAAAACTTACTTAAAATAAACGTTGTTAGCAGCGTTTATATTTTACGACGACATTATTAAAAGGTTGATGATACTTGAGCCGTTTTCGATAAAGCCCTCGTCCACAAGTGTGCTCCGCTGTTTCTAAATTAACTTGTCGGTTTTTCTTTGTCGGAAGTTACTTAACTGGTTCTCAAGACTAGAACGGCAATGGACCAGTAATTGTAAAGGATTAATTAGTTTATTATAGGACCAAAACAATGTTATCTGTAATGTTAAATTCACTTATTTTTCACCATATTTCTTATTCAAGGCCTTGTGTTAGGCAGGCTATAATAACTATATATTTGTAGTTCCAAATACAAAATACCAGCTCCAGATAAAGAATAAGGAAGATCGTATTATAATGCTAAGCTTCAGCCAGACTCCATTATTTTATAGGACAAACTCAAGCTATTTTTTTTTATTATATGGCCTATTTTTTGGCCAAAGAATCAGAATTGCCAGACAACGTGGCAATGCTGCCAGCCTTTTAGGCACTTTTCCTATTGACAACGATGCGGACGAATTTTTGACGCCCTTTGATTATTTGTCCTCCTTTTTATATAGGTACTTGTACATAGTATTATTATTATTATTATTTTAAGACTGTTTTATATCTCAAATTATGTTTTGTTGTTGCAAACGGTCTCTTTGTATCTAAAATTCTCTTTTACTGTTACTGACGCTATAAATAAAGAACGTTCGCGAGTGTCCAACATACGCACTGAACTTAAATTTTTAAGGGATTTGACGCCTTTTTTCAGCTGTCTAAAAATAGACGCCGCCGTATCTTGGAGTGAGGGTGAGGCTAACCTGCCCTGCGCGGTACGCGGGACGCGGGACGCCGTTAAACGGGACATATTTGCTCTTGTATTTTCGGGAACAGGGTTTCATTTTGTTCACCCCACCGTCGATTTCCCGCGCATCCTTAACATTCAGTTCAGCGTGGCCTATACCTTCTATCTGGCAGCCAATGCATATTCATTTTTATTTTATTTAGAAAAGGTTGTTGGTTTAGTTAGATACATTGAATGTCTGTGAACATTCCGCTATTTTCTGGTAACGCAATTACGCAGTTTCAGTGGTTCATGGCTAAGTAATTGTACCTTTGTATTGATCGACGTTAAAGCGTCCCGAGGGCAATATATTGATGTAAGAAGGAGCATAGCAAAAAATCGCTGTTATAAGAGATAGAATATAGTGTAAACGCCTTTTTTCCATAGTTATCTTAGTTCTTTGGTTGCAAACCTTAGCATAATTTGAAAACATTAGACTAAAGACACCCAAAGCTCGTTGAAAATTGATATTAAAAGAAAAAAACATTTAGAAACAAGCCGTGCGATTCTGTAACCATCTCACCGTGAAAGCTTGGGTGAAGTGAGCGTGGAGTGAGCTGTCATCCGCTAGGGATTAACACTTTTAAGTGCTCACTTCACTTATGATTTCACGGTGAGATTTTTACAGAATCGACCGGCTGTTCACTTCTGAAACCAGATAAATTGTAACCTCTCAAGGGTAATATTGTACAACACTTTAGTCAACGCAACTGAACCACTACTTCACACAATGGAAATCTGCCAACGGTGAATTACGTTGAATGTTTTCCAGTTTTATTTGCATCCTAAATATGTGCACCCAACAGACCACTCTCATTTCTACTTTTAACGGATTAACAATATAAATAGCGAATAATTAGTTCCAGCGGGTTTCAGACTGGCCAGAGGAGACTCATCTTTCACGGGATAGGTACATACTGTTTAAATTGTTAGCACTTCCTCTCTCCTTAAACATCATCATTTTATTTTATTTGCTCCTGTTTCTTGTACCTATATTATATTATGTTTCTTGTATTGTTATTATATTTAGATTAGTATAATATACGAGTACTTTATGTATGTATTCATTGTATTATGTAAGTGGTACACCACAAACTCTACAGTTTTTGTCTCTTCTTCCCCTTTTCAATCCATCCAAAGGTTGTCTTTAAAAGGTCGCTTAGCGATAAAACCTACCCATTTTGTCAGCCTTTGTAAAATTTCTATATTTATATCTGTAATTTATATGGTGTACATAATAAAGCGTATTATATTCTATTGTTACAATGAAATACCTCTCCACATACTTCAACTAAATGAAATGAAATTTAAAATAATATTGAATTTAACGAACCTTGCAGCCAAGTATATTATAAGTTGGGGGATAACATCCTTGATAAAAATGCTTGGCTCAACACTGGTCCTGCAAGGGTAGTTGCGTAACACACTATCAGTAGCAATGGGTTTCATTTTGACAGTTCAACAACATTTATTGCGTTATTTGCGTTGCTGAGCAGATACCTTTGTCGAACATATGGAGCAATGGATTAGCAATATGCTTCAAAATTATTCAAATTGAGAGTAATAGTGTGTTACGCAATTAGGGTGCTGCTCCACAAGGGCGCATGAATTAATTGATTAGCTTTTTAAACATACTAAAAACCAATATTTGCGTTATATAAATTCAATCTCTTATTATTGTTGAATTGCATAAACATGTGTGAGTACTATGTACCTGCATTAAAACTATAATTTACTGAGTAAGCCTTTAATTGAACTGAATGTACACACTGGCGGCTGAGAGTGAGTCATGCTCACTCGGATATCTCGCTGATGGTAGCGTTTGTGTTGGATCATTAAGTTCCTTTCAAAATGATTGAGTTGAATGGTGCTGATCCATACGACATGTTCGTGAACGGGCGCCGTCAGTAGGGACGCCACGGCTCTTAGCTGCTACGGCTTATTTGATTTATTTTATCAGGTTGGCATAAAAATAATGAGACACTTGGTTAACGTTTTATAATTTTAATATTATATAATTTTTTAATATTATTATTACAATAAAAAAAGCTTAGTCAATGATTTGATCACCATTAGCATCTAAGACTTTTATTATTCGTTTTTAATCTAATAATAAGATTCTGTTCATTTACCAAAACCATGTATCCCGAGCCCGTATAAATCGTTGGATTAGATGATCTTGAACTTGACTAGGTGAGCGGTGAGAGTAACATACAAAATACTCACAGATTCGGGAGGGGCAGTAAAAAAAATAGCAGACATTCCGTGAGACCCATCTGACATGTGTCACAAAATATTATGTTTATTTATTTATTTAAGTGCACAAGCAAAACATTAAAGATTAAAGAAACCACTTGTTCTTAGTTGGATCGTTGATTTTATTTGGAATAAATTAAAGAACTTTTGATGTACAAAACATCTGTATCTGAAACTACAGGGTGGCTAACTCAAATGTATCCCATTTTTGACGCCTAATTTTGCAGACTATACCTCTACTATTTAGATGAAATGTGGCAAAATCATTATGTACCATTTATAAGACCATGACTACGTCATTATATTTCAGTTATTTCATCCTAAAGTTCCCAAACGGATTGAAAAATGAACCATTTATTTCTAACGAATCGGTATACGAGTAGGTATGTAACCAATCCAATTTTGATCACAGAACATTTGTATCTACAATACGTTCACTATATATGGACGAGAGAATCCTTTTGACCACGTAGGACCCCTAAATTCTTTTTGTCTGACTGGTTAGGTGGAATTATTTCACGATTATTTCTTGAAGAGGCTCTAGGATAGGTGTTGCTGTTACTGCGACTGGCAATCGCAACAATTTTAAGATTTTGTAGTTTTTTATTTCATCAAATCAATCAGATAGACCTAAAAAGGCGTGGTTTCAATCACGAAACACAATCATAACTTTTAGAGAAATGTTTCCAAAACATTATTCCAAGAAATGGCGACATTAATATACACCAAAATTAACCAGATTAGACAGGTCGTAGACGTGTCGTGATCAAGTCGTAGACGTGTCGTGATCAATTTTGAACGCTAAAAGTAGAACTCGTGATTCTGATAGTTGAATATCGAATAAAGTATGTGAAAATTTGGTGAAAAACATCTTAAAAAGGGATCACTTTATAAACCAGCAAAAAGTTGGTGATTTGCCGGATGTTATTTTTCATGCAAAATGGCAAAGTGTGTATTATTAATGTACTGTATATTATTAGGCCAGTACCCATAATTTAAAACGTTCAAAATGTAGTCGTTATCTAATCTCAGCGACAGTAAATTTGGGGATTTTAGAGATATTTTTGACAGATTCAGACTGAGATCAAAATATGAACGGAGACTGAGATCGGTTCGGTTCGGTTTCGGTTCGTTTTTTTTAAACGTTGCCCCACACTAGGAACAGACTGTGGACGTTCTTAAAATTATGTCATCCCTCTGGTAATTTTCGTTTGTAATATAAAATAATCTTAATTTAAATTTGTATACTTCCGGATCAAATTGTGATAACAACATGCAATATAGCTTAATGGAAAGCTTTGGTAATATATATTATGTGCAAATTATAGTTGAAATGTGTTGTCTCCTAGCAATCCATGGCGCGTATCCATGCCTGCTCGTGTGAAACGCTTGATATGAGCTTGCATTATTTTGTGAAAGTCACCTGCGTCGCAGCTTTGTATGTTTTATACAGTGAAACGTTGTTTATCAACAAACCATGTTTTGTAAAATATACCTGTCATAACCCAGAACGACTAAGATTAAACGTAACTACATTGCTATTTTGATTCCATGACATAACATTGTCTACGTAATAGTCAACTGAAGTTACTTGAAGACCGATAAAATGGTATGAGGTCGGTCTCAGAATCGAATATCGAACATAGTAGATACTATATTATTATAACTAGATACGATTTAACCTTGCCTTGATTATGCGAATAGATGCACAAAAACGATTTAAAGTCAAACTTTATTTGCTATTAGACTTAGATGCAAATTTTATCTTTTTAGGGTTCCGTACCCAGAGAGTGCCAACGGGACCCTATTACTAAGCCTCCGCTATCCGTCCGTCTAGCCGTTCGTCCTTATCTCATGAATCGTAATAGGTAGACAGTTGAAATTTTCACAGAGTATGCATTTCTATTGCCACAACAAATAATGAAAATAAAATAATTGTACGGAATCATTCCTGGGCGAGTCCGACTCGCACTTAGTCGGTTTTGTTTTGTAAACAACATTTATTTTGGTTAAACAAAAGAAAACTAGAGTTTATTTCTATGATTTTCATTTTAAAGTAGTAGAAGCATGTTGTCATGACTACCTAATAAATACCGTGGAATAGCATTTATACAGCAATTATTTAAATTAATGAGAGTGTCACGATAAATCATATTTCCATTGCAATCTTTAAAACTAATAAGTCATCGCTAATGGATAGTGAAAACGCGCCATTCCGT
This sequence comes from Eremobia ochroleuca, assembly GCA_949629135.1. Taxonomy (NCBI): domain Eukaryota; kingdom Metazoa; phylum Arthropoda; class Insecta; order Lepidoptera; family Noctuidae; genus Eremobia; species Eremobia ochroleuca. The sequence goes on along the minus strand of OX451384.1, from coordinate 13,980,044 downwards.
GAGTGAAGGAATTTACCGTGCGCTCATTTATCTGAATACATATAATATTGGAGTAGGTACACTAAGTTCGCCAATTCACATACTAAGCGTGCCGATTATGAGGATCGTGCTGTAGAAGTGTTTTATACAAAGTAACAAAGAGTTTGTGGGTAAAATGTGGTGATGTAATAATAAAAGTTTATTATTTTCAAAAACTTCATTGTACTTTTTATAGTAATATTTTCTTGTAAACTCGATTTAACGACATCCGATATGAATTACGTACACGAGAACGAGTTTTAAAAGTACGAGACTAGTTTGCGTACGGCTACCATTTATAGAGGATTGTATTCATTTCACTCAGATTTACAGCCGGTCGATTCTGGGAAAATCTCACCGTGATAACTAACGTGAAGTGAGCTTAGAGAGAGCTGTGAGTCATGCTGATGCTAGGGATTGACACTATTGACGACTCACTCCACGCTCACTTCACCCAAGTTTCCACGGTGAGATGGTTACAGAATCGCACGGCAGGTACAGATTTATATTTACATCTTGATCTAAACCTATTGTAAATTAAAGTCGCTTTTCGTATCTGTATGTGTGGCTGCGTGATCCTTCTTAACTACGCAACGGATTTGAAGGCGGTTTTCAACATAATTTTACAAAATTGTTTCCGGAAGGTTTATGTTTACAATACACAATATTTACATAATATTAAAGAAATAATCTCGATGTTTTTTCAAGACGTAAAAACCATGCAAATCAGGAGCGGATCGCTAGTAAAGAATTTAACGTGGCAAGGAATTCAGCGTATTTTTCCTATCACATGCAAGCCAATTTCATGAGCATGCGCGGCGTAGCAATGTGCTACGGCGCTACGGCGCGTAGAGGGAGTGCCACTGGCAATAACTTGAAAACTCGTAGAAATATTATTTTTTGACAAGTTTAACGCAGTTCATAGTTAGCTGGTTAGTAATAGATAGACTTAGTACTGATACTCGATCCCTATCTTCTAAAACACGTTCCCTAGTCAGTGATCTGTAATATCCTACTAGTGTACAATTCCGTGCGTACTTAAAGTACCATAATCTGTTTCATTATTAGCTGGCTATTTTAGCTTAATGTGTAGCGATATCATATAGCGAAATAATTTAGGACTAAAATAACTAAAATACAATTTAAAACTAATTCGTTTAATATTGAATATATACATTTAACATATAGCACAATAACATAAATTAAAATAAACAATATTAATCAACTTCTAGACCCCTGAACAGGATCTTCATCTTTAGAACACCTAGGTTTAATCAAAGAAGTTTTCCCAGGCGTTCTCTTCAGTTTAATCCCACCCTCTTTAAATTCAACCGATAACTGTTCCATGACATTAGCCATGGCAGGGTTAGCTGGAGGAAGGGCTTTCTTGGGAATTACCTTTACCTTTTTGGGGCATCTCTTGAGATGTCATGCACGCATCAGTTAGGGGCAGTTCTGGCCAGCCTTAGAGATGACATGCACGAAATAAAAACTGAAATCAGAATGTATACAAAGCCAGTTTTTCTTCATAATTTCAGTTTTTATTTCGTGCATGTCATCTATAAGGCTGGCCAGAACTGCCCCTAACTGGTCGGTGTTTAGTTTCCCGGCGGCACTCCTGGTTACCAGCATCTGTAGGGAGCTGTGAAGTTGTTGGAGCACTGACTCTGCACATTGCCTTTACTGCATCTTTGTAGCTTCTATCTTTCATATTTATAAATCGGCTAGCTGCTGCAACTAATAGTGCTGTAACTTGAGTCAATGTCCCTGTGCTGTGATGAAGTCTCCTCTCTTCAGCATCTTCACTTTTACACTGTCTGTACAAATACCGCCATTCATGACAACTAAGACGTATTTCTCCGAAGTCTCAACCGAATTGCCCAAATCTGTGTTTTGCATCCTCCTTTTCTCTTTTGGCACTTGGAGCATGATTGTCATTTCTAGATTAAGACCTGTAGGTCTGGAGTGTAAGATTGACCTTCAGGGACAATAGACGAGAAAATAGAGTGTTGAGCTATCAGTGGGAGTGTTGAGTCAAGCAGACATTTAGGACTCAATTGCTTAAACTACCACTTTTGATGATTTACATGAAGTTTAGAATAATTATTATTCGTGTAACATTGCAAGCTATGAAGATCTACAGGAATAATAATTTGGTTGCTAAAATTATGAACATTTATTGTCCGCGATAATGCTGTGTTTTGTACTCAAAGGGTTCGAGAAAGTCATAACGATCTTGGGCCGCCCGTTACTCCCAAATATCCCATCTGTATAAGGGTATTACAACTTATTCATAAGCAGAAATCTATTAACCAAAACCACTGGATGAGTATCCTTTTAGGCCAAGGACCACAAATGTCCTTTTATTTCTTCAGTGGCGTTCTTACTGGTTACCTCTTTCGATTCGTCACGAAGGCGCGTGATAAAGCATAGCTTGACTGTAATACACCGTATCATGTGAGTTACTTAAAAATTGGTTTAGTACCTAAGGTTAGTAAGGCTGACAGTTAAATACGTGTTCGCGTGTAAGCCGTCGCGTGAGCACTCGATCGTGTATGCAAATACAAGTTCTGCGCGTTAAAGCAACTCGCGGAGGCAAAAAAATCGGATTGAATACTTTCCAGTATTAAAGTTTAATTACGTAAACATTGCACGTTATATATTTATAAGCGTTAGAGCACGATAACCTACTTTATGGTTGAAAAGAAATGTTATAATTATAAATAAACTATCGTTAGTAGCATTTTTTTGATGAAATATGGATACTGTACCTTGTCAGTCAAATTGCTTTCATAAGGAAAGCATATAAACGTTTTGTTGAATTACCTGTTAGTTCAATGGATTGCTTCACTTCTAGGAAACTTTAATAAAAATATGAAGCTATGATATTGCTTTATTCCATAGCATTGACAACAATTTTTTTAAAATAAAATATTATGCTCAAACTGGCCAAGTTTGTTTTGTATTTAGTACAGCTTTACCAACAATGATAAGATTTTTCAACGTTACTTGAGCTTACATACAACTAATTTTAGTCGTTTTAAATGTAGATGAGCTAATCAATTTTTCTTGAAGCCGTATTTAGTGCATCAATGACGCTCAGTATTGACGTCCTAGCTTTCACTACACAATAGCAAAAATTAAAAAAAAAAGATTAATTAATTATATATATTTTTTTTTTTGTGTTGCATTGATCGCGTTCGCATACTCAGCACTGACGAGAACGTTTAGGATGCGGGCACGCTAGGCGATACGATAGGGCCAAAAATTTGCAATGGTTTTTTATAGGTTTCATAATTATGAACAGTAAACCGCAGTTTTTTTTTTTTTAAATAACCTAACTTGAAGTATGCTAATTACACAAAAAAGCTGTATACAGTAAGTACATTTCTTGCTAGTACTCGTATTTGTGTAGGATAAACTTGTTTGCATTCATCCATTCCTGCTGGGTTAGTCAAAGTTCCTGCATAAACAAAACGCTCCAAGTCTTACGAGTCTCTGTAAACTAGACATCTATAATGCTAATTTTAAAATAATTATAATAAGTGTCTACCGAATAAAAAATAAGTTAAGTTGTAAACTATTTTATTTTAAAATCTGCTTTGTTTCAGTATGGAATATTTGTTTGTATATTATTATAGCTTGACCTTCATGATAGTTTAAAATCAAAAGTTCTACAGGATTCTAATCAAATCCATAAATTAATTACTTTAATTTTAATGTTAAAGAAAGAAAGAAAATACATTTATTTAGCACAGACTATAAGACACACAGTACACCTGAGAAATAGATACATCAGATAAAAAGAAATAAAAAAAAAAGTGTAAGTTCCGATGTATGAAATTACCGATGTTGATTATTTCCGATGTAGAAAATCCACCTCTGTATATTTATGTGCTTGAAGTATTAAATAAATAAATAACAGGAAAGTGTGCCTTCTGGGTACCTTTTGTGTGATTTACTAATTAGGTTTTGTTGCAAAGTGGTATTTTCCTACGCAAATTCTAAGTGATGGTAGGTAGCTTAGTGCCAACATTGACTGCAACAAGAATGGCACGTAGTTATGCAATTAGAAACCACTAATGGATTAAAGCTATGTTCATTGTGATTAAATTTATATTGTTATCAAATAGCTGTACCGAGGAAAGTTAAGTAAAGTTTAGTACAGGAGCTGATTATTAATTAACTGGAAAAAGGCGCTGCGGTGAAATGTTTCATAAGATTTTAATTTGTGGTTTCCCTAATGAAAAATTCCTTTTTTTCATGGAATTTTACACTCTTACATAAGTTAAGTCTGCCACAGTATTTAAATACACATGCTTCGTTCAAAGTCCCCTGAAAAATATGTTATTAAGTGATTTGTGCGGCTTATAAAATGTATGTTCCTACAGTTCAATGTTTGAAAACAGTAAATGGAATCGGTAGGTTATATTATTTTTTTATCTTTCGAATTAGTAGGTAGGATATTCCCGCATTTTCAAAAATAGTTAATGTTTAATTTATTTTTGAGTTTGAAAAGAAGGAAATTCTATTACATTAAGAAATGCACCTTTCGCCGTTAGTTTTTTTTCGTGGTTTCGTCCTAGTGTCAAAAGGCTTTGTACTCAAACATAAAGGCGAATTACAAAGAACGAGTCGCCCGTGACGTCATTCGGTCCCGACATACTGTTATGGAACTAATTATTATAATAGCGAGACCACGAATTGCGCCTCAAATAGTTGTATTACATGTGAACACGTCCAATGAAGATTTGGCGCATGATGTGCGGAGGTTTTCGCCCAATTTACATATTATGCCGGCGCAATGAAGGAAAATAGTGGGGTGCACACACGTCTAGTACAAATATTGTGTGAATGAATTTGACAATTTTTCGCTTTGGTTTATGCCGTTCAATTTATGAATGAATACCTTTTGTTATTCAAATGAAGATTACGAAAGTACTTTCTTTTTCCTAATACGTAGAAAAGGTCTAAAACTGTTATTTTTGCACATGGTTACCAATCTATATGAACCTATCAAAGTCACCAAAAACTTCATTAGGATCAAACAAATACGTAATTAAAAATAAGTACTTTCTACTAAAACGATGGCATTTTATTTTCAAACACCTATTGTTAAGTTTTCAAAATGATATCCACTTAAACTGAATATATAATTCTTTACTGGTCCTTCGAATTTACTTAGGTACTTAGTTACCTATGTACTTTCAATGATAAAAGATACGATTGGCATTAATTTTCGTTGTAAAATATCTTGCACCGAAATAACTTGCAAATTCATTACTTTCACATGTATAAAGAAGATAAGTTGTGATTAATTATAAATAATTAAGTATTAATGTACTCATACATCCAAAATCTAATGCATTACAGTTTACTGCCTGCCCGCCGCAATTTACGATCGTCTATGCTTTCACGGAACAGTACTAAACTTTTATATCAACGGACACATTGAGTTGGAAAAAGTTAGTAAATAGTGAGGCTGTAAGGAGCGGATGCTGGTGGTACTCACGCGACATGGTTGGCTTGCGGTAGGAAGGCGGCCGCGAGCGCCAGCAGGAGCGGCGCGGAGCGGGGGCGGGCGCCGCTCATGACGCGGCCGTAAGTCGCATGAGAGCTGGCGCGTGTGTCCGCGTGGCCGCGCTCGCTCGCTCGCCGCTCGTCGCCGTGTCGCGAGGCGGACTGCTGCTCCGTGTCGGGTGGCGCTCGACTGCTCCCGCCGCCGCGCCGGTATCGATCGCGGCAGGCGTGACCCGGGCCGGCACCGGCTGTCGCTCCAGCTATCGACCGTCGCGCCGCCGCAGCCGATGCGACGCGTACTCACCTCCTAATTACTACACGACCGGACTCCTTCGCATTAAAACTTCAAACCTGCGCGCGACACCACGGAAAATAAATCTCACTTGACTTTACAGACTTATAAAATTTTGAAACTTTGATTCCGATACCGTTTACGGGTTGTGCTCAAAGAAAACCCTGGATTCAGTTTCATTACTGATCGTTATAACGCCTTTGTCACAATCTATTTGCTTATTCGGATAAAAATAAAATGCTCTGCCATGTAATAAATCTTGAAATAGGCTCCCGAGTTAATAAGTTTTACTATTTTCATACATGAGTTATAGAAGCTAACTTAAGTAGATTTTTACACATGTAGTTATGTAGTTTCAAGGCATTTTATTATAAGTAACTTGTTATTGGGGAGGGGGTTTAAAAAGCGTAAGTATGCTATTTAAGTAATTTAATAAATAAAAATTTTATTAATTCATTAAGATAGTCAATAGTTGGTTAGTAAATATTACATTATGCAAAATTTTAATTTTTACTGAAGTAATAAATAACTTTCACACAAATAGCCCTGCTTGTATTAAAGTAAACTCTACATTAGATAAAGTAAATAAGCGGGAAAACTCACTCTCTTTACAGCCACAATGATTCAAATGCATCAAAAGAATTTCTTTGTGTATCTAAAATACCCGTACATTCCGTACAGTAATGTTTATTCTCTTTGTAAGTCCAGCTTCTTCAACATTTTATGTAAATTTCGAAGTGTCTGAATTTTACTAACATTTATTATCCGATTGTTTTATTTCACCCGTATGACTCTAAAATCATTTTTGGTATTCGATAGAACAATGTATGGCTGAAAATAAACAAAGCACCATATGGTTAGGCAATTATAGGCTGCTGTTAGGGTGTCGCTGAATCGTTTTTAATAAAAACAATTTTGTGCTACAAAACTAAATTTATTAAATCTGTAAGTATATTGTGATTTGACAAAGCAAGCAGTTTTATATAAGGTCTATCTGAATAGATACAATGAATACAATGACCCCTTGAGAGATTTCGTGTATGAATTTATACGAAATCTCTTAAAGGGTCATTGTATTCATCATAACGGACAACTTTTACTATGGGGCCAAACCTGAAATCGCGAATAATAAACCAGCTGTTTCATACATTTTGACGAGTTATGCGAACATAAATGTAGGGAACAGCTGATTTTTTTTCGAGTTTTCAGGTTGAAGAGAACGCGTAGATCTTCCACGTAGATACATCGTCTCGTTAACTTTCTTTAGTCATTACTGAATTTGAAGGGAGGAAAAGCAGTTAGAAAACCCGTGGAGTACCTACGTAACCGGAAAGATTTTATAATAAAACGTACAAGTAAGTATATAAAATAAAACAAGGATAAAGAATCAAAATTCGCCCGCATCGCTGTCAACTGGAAATGTGCCCAAAAGGCTGGCAGCATTGCGCAAATTGACTGTGACAGATAGACAGGCAGACACACGATTGATATAAGGGTCCCGTTTTTCATTCGGACATACGGAACCATAAGAATGACCTCAAGTAATTAAAAACGTTCTGACATGTGTTAGCTATTTATATAAATGTTTAGGTATTTGAATGATATTTAAAGTATTTTTGAAATAACACAATACTGTGATCATAATTTGACTATTACTTGATTTGTTTAAAATGCTAAAATGGCGCCACCGGATATTAACTGTCAACTGACTATTTTAGTCCGATAAAGTGGAGGGATTTTAAAGCTTACGGGATAGCGCCATTTTAGCAAGACAGTATTCGTTCAACGGTGAAAGTGTAAGGATCTTGTAATACCCATGTAAGTACTGAGAATTGTAATTATCTGACTATAAATGTATTGCCATAATATCTGTGCTTTTATTTCTACCCAGTGTTTGAACCCAGTAACTAAATCATGCTTATTTGTTCAAGTAAACACTTTTATTTCCCTTCTTCTCTGGCTAATTTTACACATGTATTAGAAAAGATGACGCCAATATTCCGCAAAGAGTTAAGTAGAGGTGTACCTATTGTACACCCACAAGTTAAAGAAAATAAAAGTTAAGTTAAATGATAGGCGACATAAATCTTAGTGAAGATTTATCACCTGCACCCTAATTGCGTAACACACTAGGTACGTATTACTCTCAATTTGTATCATTTTGAAGCATATTGCATTGTTCCATATGTTCGAAAAACATTCTGCTCAACAACGTAAATAATGCAATGAATGTTGTCGAACTGTCAAAATGAAACCCATTGCTACTGACAGTGTGTTATATTATGCAATTACCCTGTATTATCTTTATTCAGGCATTAGAAATAATGTGTCCGTTATAATAACTAGTGCGAAAAAAATCGTCTGCCAAAAGGTCCCGAAAATCTGTTTATAGTGAATATTTCTTAAAATATTAGTTTTACATAAATTTTTGATGTTAAAATATGTTCCTTATTTGATTCTGATACAAAAGTAATAAACAAGATTTTCATAGGATTATCGGTTCTCAAAATAGAATGCTCAGAAAATATCAAGTAAAGCACAAACTAATAATTTGCGTGTGTTAGGCCAATAAAATGTGGTTCAAAAAGCTGTTTAATACTCGTATATACTACTACCTACACATTTTGTCAAGTTAGAATTATTTTAAATCTTTATTACATTTAATACGGAACTTGTACAGACGCGAGCACATCAAGCTACTACAATCTGTCAAATTTATTTAATAGATTTTCAACTTTATCCATAAAGCACAAAGTTCAAAGTTGAACCAGAAATAGAGATGACTCCGTTTTGAAAGGAAACAGAAGAGCAGAACGAGGGTGACGAAGAAGACAACTACTTATTAACTTATTACTTATTAATTAGCAGTGTCGGAGAGAAGGTATTAATTTATTGTTTTTGATTATTAAAATTTATTCTATTTTGATTCCATTTTAAGGTGATTTATTTGATTTATTCTGTTTTATTTGATTTGATTTGTATTGATTTTTATTTTATTTAATTTTATCTGATTTTATTTGATTTTTTCGTGTCTGCTATTAATGGGTGTTATTAACCTGAAATAAATGAATTTATTATTATTATTATTAATAATAAAATGCTGACATAATTTACAATCCATGGGTTACGTCTACGATATCAAGTGAAGAAAAAATCTAATCTTTTCCTCTACGAGTTCGTGACAGTCAAAGTCAAAATCATTTATTTGTCATTAAAAGGCTCTTCAGAACGTCAAGATTTACATGAAAATAGAATTGATTTTAGGCGGGGCTTCTACAAGGTACTTTCGTATGGCCAAAAACTAAATCTTTTGAAATAATTCTTTAAATGCATCGTTGTTAGCCAAAACATTTCGAAGCTGGTCCTAGATGAATCTTTTGTAAGATTTTTTTTGCAGAATTTAAGAAGGGAAACTAGTTGTAGCATAGGTAAATTGAATGTAACTTAATTAATATATAATACTTTTGCAATAAACTGATTTTTGAGATCTGTCGACAGCTAGTTTTTAGGGTTGCGTACCCAAAGGGTAAAAAGGAAACCTATTACTCCCGCTCCGCTGTCTGTTCGACCGTCCGCGCGACCGTCCGTCCGTCCGTCCGTCGGTCACCAGGCTGTATCTCACGAACCGTGATAGTTAGACAGTTGAAATTTTCACAGATGATGTATTTCTGTTGCCGCTATAAGAAATACTAAAAACAGAATAAAATTAATATTTAAGGCGGCTCCCATACAACAGACATGATTTTTTTGCCGTTTTTATAGATAATGAGAGAAATACCGAACCCATCGTGCGCGAATCCGACTCGCACTTGGCCGGTTTTCCTTTGCACCTGTTTTTGCAATGAACTTCTCATGCAGTATTTTCAATGCTGTCGTTTCATATTCGAACGGCGCAAATGTTTATTTTCCTGAGGAAAATATTTTTATAACTACCAACTTTTAGTGCCACGTGGAAGCCTACGAGTCTTGATGGCAGTAACGTGACTTGTCACGAGATGAGGAAGCCTAGCAAAACCACAACTACTGATTAACCTCTTTTATTTATGGTCCAATTTGCTTTCTTTGTTAGTAATAATATGGGTAGGGTTTTATAGACCATGGGTGAGTTATACGTACATATTAGTTTGTTATACTTACTTCCTAGGACGTGTGCTTGTATACAAGTTAACAATGCGTACATTCAGGCAGGCGCGAGATCTTAACACAAATCTTTTTGTGATTTTTGGCTAATAGTTTAAAAGAGCATCCCAGGGAGATAGCTATGAAGAAATCCAAAAAAAAAAATGCACTCACGAAGATGCTTGTGAACGCGTAAAGATTCCAGACTGCAATCTACGCCTGCCAGTTGCAGGTGTAGTCCAATCGTGAACGTTTTCTCTCCTTTGCGAGTCCTACGTGATTTGCAATCAAATTGAAGCTGTTACATAGTAACTTTAAAAAAAGTCAGGTAACATACTCGTAGATAGTGCGTAGAGTATTCTAATGATACAATGCTTGGAAATGTCATAAAAGCAACCCACGGGTTTACGCACAAGCTCGCTCACGGCGTGTTTTGCTTTGTGGAGTCAGTATTTCATTAATGTGCTGTAGTGAAAAATAGTAGACAGTAAGTTCTTAAATACGTGCATGGGTTTCGCTCATCTACTGCCATGCATATGTGAAGAAAGTGTTATCATTCGGATATTTTAATTTAACTTTCTTTGCCAGGAGTTTCCAAGTTTTAATTACCAGATTGAGCAGAACCAGTCTGATTTTCATAAAGTTAGGTATTATATTGTTTAATCTGAAAATGGGGCGTTTTAAATGAGACTATTTTTCATAATGTTTGGCTCTCGTCATATTCTTAGTTCATAATTTCAGGAACAACGTATTCACCAATTACATTAAAATAAGTTTTCCTTTACTTTTTCTTTCATTTGCTTTTGCGCAGACCTCATTATTTTGAACACTTCACTTAAATCATTCGCGATATGTAATGTTCTTGATGATTTCGTTGAGGGATTTGATGAAATTATCATGCTACTAGAAGCGACGAAGATGAAAAGGATTATTTTCAATATGTCCCACCAGCGGGACCAAGTGGGACAAAGTTCAAAGGAACATTGGCAGAAGGAAAATTACTAATTAGTTTTTGTTATTGTTAAGATTTCCTTTACTTTTTCTTCATTTGCTTTTGCGCAGACCACATTATTTCGAACACTTCACTTAAATCAGTGGCGATATGTAATGTTCTTGATGATTTCGTCGAGGGATTTGATGAAATTATAGGAAGTCATGCTAGTGGAAGCAACGAAGATGAAATGGATTATTTTCAATATTTACCACTAGCGGGACAAAGTGGGACAAAGTTCAAAGGAATATTGGTACAAGGAACATTACTAATTGGTTTTTTGTTATTGTTCACGGCATGTCAATCGATTTTGTTGGGGCAAATATTGCTTTTTCGCTTTGTAACTCTGCTTTTTTCCACGTTTTCCCATTAGGGCTCCTACAACTCTTTTGACATTGGTACCTTCAGTTAATTTGATTATTCTAATTAGTGTGAATCCTCAGAATCTTGAAAATTAGTTAGCAACGAGTAGTTTCTGTTAATTTTGACATTATTCATCGGTAAAAAAAAAACTGATTGGTTATCGCCAATTTTGTATATTATGTTAGATGGTGGTTGGTGGTGAGAAGAAAAGGAAAATAAGAAACTTTTGGCAAACTAGAACCACTAGAACGGAATGCGGCGGGCGCGCCTTTTACGTGTGGTGTCTTCACGTGATTTTTTTTGACACTGCATCTGTACTGCTATGCAGTACATATGATTTGACTTCAAATTGTTTTCCTTTTTCGTTAGTCAGTTGCTCCTTTTTCCTTTGTGCACGTGTTTTCACCACACGCGGCGTTCAGAACAATGACATCCACGCTACACAGGTTTTGCTTCTCACTACCGATAAGCAATCCAGCTTGATGGACCAATGAATGTTCATCATCGCAATGTAACTTGCGATGATGAACATTCATTGGTCCCATCAAGCTGGATTGAACATTCTCAATTAAATACGTCGTCATAACGTACCTTCCAAATCACGTAATTCGTACTTTACACTTTAGTAGGTACCTACATCGGTATTTGAACACGTCAATTGCCATGTCCAAATTAATCATTTTTTAGTATATTTTTAATGAAATTATCTTCAATTCAATACATTTAGTTAGGACAAAGATGTATTATATTTTTTTTAAATCTTCCCCCTTTTTTACTTACGGGGGTGTCACCTACAGGTGATATTGGATATTGTCTAAGGTTGAGACTAAAGGACACATGCGAATTTGTAGGAATAAAACTTCAGTTATTAAAAAAATAGAACACTTATTTATTGTGAAAGCTGTACCCACACATTTCCTATGAAATTTTTAACGTTCAGTTTCGTGAAATATTCTTGAACTTTCTCAAATTGGTAATTGGGCGGCAGGGAGGACGTATGTCGGTGAGATGAAGATTAGCTGAATTTCGAAAAATCTATTGTTCCTTATGCTAGATTTCACTTTTTGTCCCAAGAAATCACACAAACTCACACTGCTGCAATTACGCGCGGAACAGCCAAATTTTTTTTATAATGTCGTATGGGTAGTGTTTCCAGAAAAACAAAATATAAAGTGTCACTAATTGGCTTTGTTACAATAGTGGTAGAAATAAAAAAAAAAACTTCTGTCACCTACAAGTGACACTGGGAATTGAAGAGTTAGCTTTGAAGTTCAGTATGACAGTCAACGTGATAGACTTAACAAAAACTTTCAACAATTCGCGCCACAATAAACAGTTTTAATAGTAATTTTCTTACACCCGTCTAAACGCCCATCTTATTCTTAAAGGAGACAGCTTAGTCTTAAAGGAGATTGGGTAAGAGCGAACCTAGAAACAAAGTTGATCGTAGCATTATGAACTGTGTCGGTTATTGTTGCCCTCATCGACTAGTTTAATTAATCCTAAGATAGCATGCTAGAATTCACTGATAAAAAAAAATATATGAAGAAATTAAATGAATTTAATAAATAGAACTAAATCATGATATAAAATAATAGAAAAGTTTTATACCTACATAAATAAACAAAAACATACTCTAACAACGACATAAACTCATGCCTTATTTCCATGGAAATAGGCAGAAAATACAAAACACCACCTGCTACGATCCTTACATAGTCCTTTTGCTTCGTTTGCTAGCTATCCACGATTTTCTCGCTCGGAAAATGTACAGACGCCAGCACGTCAAGCTACTACAATCTGTCAGATTTCTTTAATTCTTTAATAGATTTTCAACTTTATCGCTAAAGCATAAGGTTCAAAGTTTATTGGGAAAATCTGACAGTTTCGGGTAGCTTGATGTGCTGGCGTCTGTACAAAAACCTGCAGGTAGGTCCAGTTTAAGTAAAAGAGATACATATCTCAACTTGACCATGACCAAACCATCCAAGCATACTTTTTTCATGTTTTGTTACTACCACACCATTCCGTAGCCTATCATTTATAGTTACACAAGACAATATGTTTCGCAAAGAACTCATTTTCACAGCATTTATTCATGCCACTTTTGCAACACCCAACATTCACCTCCACACATAAGCGTAGTCCACCACACCAATGTGAAGCCGAGTGAAGTCGAGACTTTTTTAACACCGACTGGTTAGTCACAGTTACATTTAGTTAGAGCACCATTCACTTTATTTCCCGTATTCAGTATCCGTTCCACATCTTCATTCCCTATTTTGTAAACAGACCAAATATCATATACAAAGTCATTTACTTGCTCCACACTCTTGTAATTTATTTTCACATCCCAAACCGACAAACCGAAACCTCCTTTTCTATTTCACACCATGACCTTCGTCTTGTTCACATTTATAATAATATAATATTTATATTCATCCTTTTCACATTATATGCTTCATACATCACACTGTCTTGCATTCATCATTCATCCTCAACCTGCACTCACCCTCTTTCAAATCTATCAGACAACTATCCATGTACAAACAAGTTGAACAGCCACGGTGACGATACAAAACCTTAACACCCCTTGAGATGTAGAACCAGCTGAATGACACATTTATATATACACTAACTCACTGTAATCCTTGTATAAAGATTTCAGGGCCAGGGCAATAATAAAGAACTGCGGACACTTACTACATGATGGTACAGACGCCAGCACATCAAGCTACTACAATCTGTCAAATTTGTTTAACAGATTTTCAACTTTATCGCTAAAGCATAAGGTTCAATGTTGATTGGGAAAATTTGACTCTGTCCGTACATGACGGTGGAAACCTTGCCCGCAGTTCTTTATTTTTATGAATTATTATAATTTATCAATTTCCATTACATACATTTAATGAATGTATTCCTTTATTACATTTACATACATATTACTTACATTATTAATTATATTTTTATATAAACCGGAAAAACATTTAATAATATAAAAGTTCATCGGCATCAGGAACAGGGTCTAAGCTTCTCAGGTCAAGGCTTAAGAGAGAAGAACCTCTTTACTATGCTTGGAGTGTCAAACATTATTATTAAGATAGTTAATAATTGAGTATAATAATTAATTATAATGATAAAATTAAATACAATAAATTTAAATTACTTATTAAGGTACTAATTATAATAAATATTTTTTTATATTTTTAATGCTTTTCTTATGTTTTTTTTTATAAAAATATTTAAATTGTATTTAATAAATAAGTAAATAAATAATCGAATATAAATTATAATAATAAATAGAAAAAATAACTTTCCCATTTCTTTAATTCATTCTATTTACTAAATCAATTTAACTTCTTCACAAACGTTTTCTCTCCAAGTGATTTCAGACATGCTGTCTTAGGATTAATTATTAAACTAACTACTTCATGAGGGGCATGTTATACAAGACAGACATAGTTTATAAAGATACAGTCAAATATTTTTTTGGGTATGGGGCATACAAGATTACCCATTGTCCTTTGAATTTGGAACTAACTTTTTATACTCTATGTCACTATAAAATAAGTTTTAATAAAAATAAAAAAAGTAATGGGAATTTTTCATCCGAGATCAGGATGGCTCTGCAACAGCTTAGAAACAGCAAGGTGCTGTTTAATTATGGAATTAAGGCTAAGAAGAATCAGAATCAAACGAATAGATTTTTTATCCCCAAGGCCACCCTCGCTGTCTGGAACCATCTCCTTGAAATTGAAACCAGCTCTCATGGTATGCAACTAAATCATCTCAGCGTGCGGCGCCTTAGAAGAATTGCGATTTTTTTTTTTATATATTTTTAAGTGAAAACTTAATTTACGAAACCAAGGTAGTCAAAACAGTAATAATTTCACAGGATGAAAAGTTTTTTTTAGTTCTGGGAATACCTAAATCAAAAAAAAAAAACAATACGTACACCAAAAACTGTCTCGGGACATAACGTTTTGTGAAGCAGAATTTACTGCCGAGAGGGGTTTTAGCCTCACTACGGTGCCGGGAATAATATGCACCGCATTGCGACTTTTATACGACACGAAGTATCATCATCTTTGTTTATCGTAATCATCTTTTATTTATCAGGCCCAATGATATCTTGAATATCCGTTATCAAAAACGAAAAAAGTGAAAAAACCTGATTTCATTTTGCAGTAGTTTAACTGTCCGTTGTGAACATTCATTTCAATAGCTAAATACACAGACACGTCACTAAAAAATAATAATCAGTCATTACCTTTGATTGCAGTAGTGGCCTAGTGGTGGCCCAACATACGTTAAAGGTCGTATAGCTTGGTATCTAGCTAGGCATACACGTCCCTTTGTGCAATTTATCGCACATGCAGTGTATTTATCCTCGAAGTCGGAGGAAAGCCGCCTGTCCTACAATAAAAAAAATTAAGACATGTGACATTCACCAACCCGTACTGGACCCGCATGGTGAATAACGGCCCACCCTCTCTTTCATAGATTAGGTCTGTGTCTCAGCATTGCGAACATTATAAGTTGGTTATGATCTTTCTTATTTGTTTTATGTTTTGTATGTTATTTTCAAAATGAATATCTTTCGGCCAAATTATTTTAGTTTTTTCTTTTATCCTCTTTCCAGACCAGTCACCTCTGTGTTTTATTTATGTAGTACCTACAAATAAATGCAATTAAACTGCGGTGTTTCGGCAATCGAAATTTAGTGCAATGATGCCTGATTTCAAGGCCAAAAACGATAGCAACAAAAATCTTCTTTGACAAGAAATATAAACGAGGCTCCCAACGTAATAAATTCTTATTTACATAATAGGTTCCAATGTGTAGATGTTAATGGTGTGGAATCTTCCGGGCTACCAATTCAGTTAGGTGTACCGCAAGGCCCAATACTGGGTCCATCCTTGTTCTTAGTATATATCAATGATTTACCATTCTATTTAAAGGGCATCTGTGACGTTTTACCGTTTGCAGATCTCTTATTTGTAAAGAAAAACAAGAATAGACAAAATTTCGACGACGTAAAGTCCATTTAATGGTCCTTTAATTACGCAAAATTAATTACCAGTATTACCGTAATTAACACCGTTAACGTAATCGGTCGTCGTGTTCACCTTTGCGGACTTTGACCGCTCACGAGCGCCACGCGGTGAAAAGAACAAAGAAGTCGTTCGCAACTTTTATATAATTGCTTATGCTTTGGATATCATTCTAAGAAATTATGATTTTCACATTACAAATATTGCAAAACAAAGCACAACAGGTAAGCCTTTGCATTTGGTAAGTAACGAGCCCAAACTTGTTTCCAATCCATTGCCTACTTCCATGTCTTGTGCACTGCCTTCTGCTTCGCCTTCTCCAAATGTTGTACTTTCAGCTAATTCCATGCAGTTTAGCTTGCTACGTCTGCGCATGTTTTACTGTCCACGGTTAAGGTAAACATGACTGGCGGGTACACTGCGCGCCTACTGCTGGACAACGGCAATACGGCGAACTTTGTCACGCAGAGCTTATCGGAGATGCGGGGTTTGTTATGGTGCAGTATGAGCAACAGGTATTAAATCAAATCTAAATTAAAAGTCATTTATTCAATCAGGCTGAGAATCTG
The DNA here is from genome assembly GCA_949629135.1 of Eremobia ochroleuca. Taxonomy (NCBI): domain Eukaryota; kingdom Metazoa; phylum Arthropoda; class Insecta; order Lepidoptera; family Noctuidae; genus Eremobia; species Eremobia ochroleuca. The sequence goes on along the minus strand of OX451384.1, from coordinate 13,963,118 downwards.
CACTTTTCGAACGTCACAATTACAAAAGACAGTTCACCAAAATGCCCGCCCTTCTCCACTTCCTAGTGTTTTGTCTGGGAAGAAGAGGTGGCGCAACAAACTTCCCAGCAACACAGCTGTCTGTTCAGTTAGAAAATACTCGATGGTATACATGTTATTTAAAATAATAAACATTATAAGACCTAACATTAAATTAAATTATTTATTATGTCAGCTAGCCATGCTATAATATACCAAATAATACAGTAAAAACAAAAAGTACTCAAGCAAAAAAATTCAAAATTAAAAATTTAAACAAACCTCCAGGCTAAATATATATTAATAATCACATTTCCATCTGTACTCAGTCTTGTCACCTCACAATATTCTTTATGCTGTGCCTTTACTGCAAATATCGAGTGTCACATTTTGCCTGACATCACAAAAGTTCTACCGACTTCATTCGTGCATATCAGTCACGTCCCTATTCCTTCAGGTATTAAGCTAGCAGGCCCAAACTTTAACGTACCGTCGTCGGTCGTACACATCCTGGTTGGGGGCTGAAGTTTTCTGGAATGCCTAAGGTACACGTAGCAAAACGATAGACTTAGGGAAAACCTACCTAAATTATGTGAGACCCAAGTTAGGATGGTTAGGTTTAGGTAGTATTTCGCACCAATCATGTGTTTTTGCTAATCATTCATTTTCCCAACATTCCAATGTCCCGACCTCGCTCAATCTTGGGAGTTTGGCAACGTCGATTCAAAACATTCACGCAAAAGCATACCTAAAACTAAATATCCAGTCATCATCTGCCTAGCCTTTTCCCAACTATGTTGGGTTTGGCTTCCAGTCTAACCAGATGTCGCTTAATACCAGTATTTTACATGGAACGACTGCCTATCTGACCTCCACAACCCAGTTACTAGGTAATACGATGGGCTTCTGACTACCCGTAACGATTGTCAAAGATCCAAGAATGACAGCCGGGACCAACGGCTTAACGTGCTGTCCGAGGCACGGAGGGGTCTCGGTATGTAAAGATAGTCACCCATCCACAGACCAACCGCGGCAAGTGTAGCTTATTCTGACCTATCGACCTGTGCGGCTATTATTGTTTAGCCTCGGGCCTCTCACTAAAAAAAACCTAAATATTCAGTGTTACAATATTAATCATTGCAATTCATAATTAATTTTAGTGCACTACTGAGCAATATTTCATCATTCCGAACTAACACAGTGAAATATTTGGTAGTTATTCGCGATGTAGCACATAAATTTCACATTTAGGATCTAAACAAAGCCCAAAGTTTGTGTTGAATCAATAAAATAGTAACATCGCGTGGACCACGCGAACATTGTTGCACTTTTGAAGTTGAAAGATATATATAAAAGCTCTCTTTAAAAATTCCTAACTATCGAATGGCGAATGAGAATTGTTATACTGCATACAGGCAACTTGTCTAGACTACGGGAATGAAGGAATTCTAACAAACTTATTGCTTTATGGTTTTTCTGCTTACCTGAACAAAGAACAAAAAAATCTTGATAAATGTAGGGCAATGGAACAGAATGGCGTGTTTGAACCCTGACAGACTAACGAACATAGATGAAGCGGGCGCATGCAATTGTAACCTAGAAATAAATCCGACTATTTATGCTCTGTTGCTGCTAATACTTTATGTATTGTACAAAGGTTTCCTTACATTAGATCTGCAACTGAATGCCATATAACGCTTTTTCAGAGCTACAGATAACGTGGTTGTATCTCGTAGCATTTGCATTTGCGCAGTGATATAAATAGCACTGAACAATACATTTTGAAAGTTTTTTTTTATCAAGATAGTACTAACTTTTACTCGCGACTTTTATTTGCGCCCGCTTTGAAGTTGGGAAATAGAACAAATACATAAAGGGTACCTTTAATATAGCTGTCGCGAATGATACGCGTTAATGCGGGAAAACAATAATAAAAAAATATGCAAGATAGAAGAAATGTCAAAACAAAAACAGTCCCAGTGGGGCGACGATACATGCATGCTATCACCAAGTTTTCGCGCTCTGGATTCGTTCAACAAATTTCCTTCCAAGGAACAGCAGGAATCGATATGGTACATTTTCGAGTTTTTTACGTTCATAGGCTTGACTAGCGAGAAAAGCGTTGATTTATCTATTTGTGTTAGAATCTATTCAAACATTGACGTATTCTTGATAACATATTCTTGATTGACAGAAAAATAAGTTAAATTAAAGGCAAATCTGCGATCTGATGATTATATGATTTATGCATTAGAAATATTGTGTGAAAAGTCTATTATATTATTACATTGTGTGAAAATCCACTGGTCCCGAAAAGTCAGTATTTTGCAAATATTTGGAAAAGTATAACTTTTCTACGATTAATGTTGGTCTTAAATTTCTTCCTTATTTCATTTTGCACTTATTTATTCACAGCGATATGCAGGATGACTTGTAATTTTACGTATTCCTTTCAGGTCGTGATAGTGTGACCCATTTGCAACAATTAAGCAACCCATAAAAACCCGTAAATTTGGTTACATCGAAACGTTTGTAAAGGTATTATGTACACAATGGAGTAGCAATGATTGCCATTAAATGTGAGAGTTTAGAGAAAAGTGATATTTAGTGACGAATTCAGGGCAACTTTAAACATATATAATAATTGGGTTTTCTCAAATCCCATGAATTTTCGCCTATAACAAGGTGGCTAAAAAGTCGTTGATTTTTGTTTTCTTTAAATATAATACCGAGTTCTTTACAATTTAGACTAATTAAAAAAAATGTGATATTAAATAATAAAACAAACGGTGTTGTATTATTACTAAATATTATCTAGTTGCCTGAAAATAATGTTGATCCGAGGGAGGAGCAGAACCACCCAATACAAGCATTACTACATGCTTACTGGGAGGTTCTAGCCACAGAATAATATTGTACAAGAAAGTTACAGAAATAAACTATTTTAATTTTTAATTTTAATTTTTAATTTAATTACTAGATAATGTATGAGCACTACAAAAGTTCTATTGCGGCTCTGGGTACCAAATTTCAATTTAATTTTTCCAAAAATTTTGAAGCGTTACAAAAAATATTTCTCACTTTAAAAGCACACTGAAACAATTAAATTATGGCCATGCTGTAGAAATATTATTGTTGGAAATGACCTCCTTTATCTCTCTATTTCGTTTGATCCACGACTTTTTGGCCACCCTGAATATTAGCCACAGCTACTAATTGTTGATTTGGTTTCTTCGAACATCTCCACTGGGTCAAGATCTCTTGTCTATTATATTACCTCGTAGCTCTTTAGTGGCTTCTCTTATTCTAAATCTGTATAACTGTGAAGGTTTGTCTTTCTCTCGTAAACAGCAATTGTCATGTCATGTTTCTTGCTGTCGTGAACGCTTTGAAGAGGCATTCATAGCGTTTTGCACACTTAGTACGACAATCATAATGAGCCACCCTGTCTTGGCTCATTATGTTTGTCGTACTAAGTTGATAAAAATAAGATCAGCTACTACTTTGCATAAAATTTCCTAAACAAGATTCTCTTAGGACCAAATTGTCTTCGCAATATACGACATAGAAAATGTCAAGTGAAGCTCAAACTACTGTTCTAAATGGTGTGTTATACCCATAAAACAATGCGTTTTATTCTCCGAAAAGCCGTTGAATACCTATACATACACGGCTATACATATTTTTTGACATGTCAGGCATGTTTTAAAAAAAACCATACAACAAATGAGCACTTACTATAAATGAGAACCAGAAAAACAATACCGAAATATGCCAGCTAACAGGGTTTTTCTATTGATATTGCTATAGACGTGAAACTGTTTTGAAAATGGTGAAAATATAAGTAATACAAAAAATTTACTAATCCCGATGAGAATTCTTTGCTTGGATTTTTTTGTAGTACATATCTTTCGTGGGCTATTGTTTCAAAACGAAAGGCTAATGATACAAATTTGCTAAATCTACAAAATTTTTGGCAAGATATAGATTTTTTCTTGACTAAGTTTTAATATATTATGTTTATATTTCATTGAAATAAATTATTATACGTAATTACATTTACGTAATTACGTAATTAAATTTAACATTTTATTTACGTAGGAAATCTAGCAAACCATCATTCACTCTACAATATTCTTCAATTTTTAGATAAAAAGGCAAATCTTCATAGGATCTGCTTGTCATCATAGGAATGATATTTCACACGAACAAGTATCTGCTTTTAGAATATTCGAGCGGTTTGCCAACGTGTTTACTATAAAGTGGTAATCGAGGAGCGAGTATTTATAGAAAAAGGGTTCATATTATTTATTACGAGTACTCACGCTTATACTAATTAGTCTTGTTGCCATGCGAGATGCTCGCTTATTGTAGCTTTAAAAAAATCGTACTAATCTGCTCCTGAATAAGCCTTTTACTTTGTGACAATCGCCGACTTGTTTTCATAGCCCGGAAGATTTGGGGCGGAAAAAGCATTCTACTTTGTGATTTCCCTTTGCAGTTTTAGCTAAAGAAAACTGGTTATTCCTTTAATGGCAAGGGTTCACCCGACAGGTTAATTGCTATTAGCATTGAATCTGAATAAAACGACGTGTTGGAAACGTCTGATTTATTCTATGATATTTAACACTAATATTATAGAATGACCCAACCACATCTCCCTCTTTATAAACAAACAATGAAACAGTTATAAAGTACCTAGTATGTACTTATAAATCTTAGGTGTGTACATTAAGTTAGGGTTATTCGATTGTATATGTCTTTATCACTGATATTATACTCTCTTCCTTCTTCTCCTTAAATCGTAGAACCTTATAAACTTAGAATTCGACACAAATATGTATGTAGGGTACTGTAGCTTAACTGACACTTGTCGTAGTGTCAGATTCGCAATTCTTTCGTCCTGACATAAGTCTTCTCTTGCAAGAGTTGGAACTTACAATGTAAACATAATGTCTGGCGTTAGGTAATTATTCTTATAGGGGCAGGCAGGAAGGGCCTGGTGAATAAAAGTCTTGTTTGGCAGCAGGAGTATGGAGTAACTTTAGGTCTAGCCAACGTAGTAAGCGTCATCATCGTATTTTTGAATTGCCTACATCCACTTTAAATACTACATTTAATAGCCCACTAACACGTATGGCAAGGCAATATAATGAAAGATCCAACTTGACAGATTTTCTATTGATATTTTCTCTATGAATTTTGCTTCATACAGACGTTGCCTATTTAGACAGTGTGAAGAGGGCACGTCTATGTAGCTCAAATTGGTTTGTTTTGTTTTATAGTGTTCTAGATTAAGATCTACTAGACACACTTTTTATTTTTCTCTTTTGTCTCTAATATTTGTAAGTTTAATGTCATGCATACCTGTTATTTGCATGGTTACTGAAATTGCATTTTTATTATGATTTTTTTTTATTTTAGTTGTAAGTGGCTGTGGTGTTGGTGTGCTTATTATAAATAAATAAAGAAATAAACACTTTTATTCAAGGCAGGGCGTAGCTCGTGTAAAGTCAACTAAAGTCAACCCATCCAAGCAGAACCTCTACAAATACCAATTCTAATTCATTAGTTAAACAAAATTACAATTAGTTTCTGACTTACAGCATATTGCAGCTATTTTCACCCTTAATTTGCCAGCGCAGAGTAATTAGTGGCAACATTTCCTACACTGTAAAAGTATCAGCATTATATGTAGTACTGTTTCACAGACATTGCAGGACCCAACATGCTGCTGCGTCCAGCAATCCCGACGACGCTGCCGTACGTGTCCAGGCTGTACCACTGCACGAAGGTTGAGGAGATTGCAGAGTACCTGCGTGTGTATAGTATTGTATTTGTGATAATTTTGCATGTATTAGTTTATAAGTATGTTTGTAGTAGTATGTATTGTTTTTTCTAGGGGCCTAAGGCCCCTAGAAAAAGAGAAAGAAAAGTTGCCTGAAATAAAAGAATAAATAAATAAAATAAAATAGGTGCTTAGGTGCTTCATGTGTACTCAAGCTCAAAATTATCCAAGTACTTAGTACATACATCGTATCTGTTCTATTTTTACCCGAGTACGGCCAAGCCAAAGGAGGGTTATGATTTTAACACGTTCACGCCCGGGAAAATATCTACGTTTTTTCGCGTGAGGCGGGACTGCCTTATCTCCTTACGATTCGTGGGGCGGGGCAACACTGTTGCGAGTTCGAACGCGCTTAAATGCCGCGAAAAAAAGTAAAAAAGTAACGACATATTGTCGTCGACCCACTTCGCGTGGGTCACGCCGCCCCACGGAACAATCAAGCGTGACCCACCGGTGGGTCACGCCGCCCCACAGAACAGTCAAGTGTGACCCACCGGTGGGTCACGCCGGCGTGAACGTGTTAACAGGCTATGTATTGATGTCCATTATGCTCCTTCATACATCCTAAACTTGTCATCGTATTTTGCCAATCGAGGTATCGTTGGAAGCTTCATGTTGTGCCGCGGGTATAGGATATATATGTCATGGGATACATGTAAGTCTATCAGATCTTATTGTATGCTTATATTTTTAACCTCTCAAACGTCGAATGTACCCCATGGGTACAGATAACAATAAAATTTCTATTGTGCCTTGGCGGGCGACGGGTTAAATTAGAGAATTGTTTTTTGATTGTTCGTTTATCTCTTCTACTCCTACACACGTTATCTAAAGTTCGGCCTTTCAAAATTTTTACAAAAATGTAAACAACAATGGGCGCTTGAAAATGGTTTTACATGTAAGTATATTATCTTACTGTATGATTATATTTAACCCCTCAAACGTCGAATGTACCCCATGGGTACAGATAACAATAAAATTTCTATTGTGTCTTGGCGGTTGACGGGTTAAATTAGAGAATTGTTTTTTTTGATTTTATGTTTCTCTCTTCTACTCCTACACACGTTATCTAAAGTTCGGCCTTTCAAATTTTTTTCAAAAATGTAAACAACAATGGGCGCTCGAAATTGTCTATGGTTTATTGATACGATGGTATGAATTTTAAGTTTTGTTGTTACCGATGTTACGATTTTTTACAAAAAGAAAAACAAAAAAAAAGAGACGATTAAACGATTTTTGCCTACCAGGTTTAATCTGTGCAAGAATTGGTCGTGAGTACTCGTAAAACGATACAAAGCAGAGTCAATGTAACGTATACAGCGTGAAATTGAAAACATGCGACAAATCGAAATGGGAGATTGTACTCATTATTATGAACAACTTTTACCATGGGACCAAACCTCATCATCTGCCGAGCCTTTTCCCAACTATGTTGGGGTCGGCTTCCAGTCTAACCGGATGCAGCTGAATACCAGTATTTTACATGAAGCGACTGCCTATCTGACCTCCATAACCCAGTTACTGGGTAATACGATACCCCTAGGTAAGACTGGTTGTCAGATTTTCGGGCTTCTGACACCCGTAACGACTGTCAAAGATCTACAAATGACAGCCGGGACCAACGGCTTAACGTGCTTTCCGAGGCACGGAGGGGTCTCGGTATGTAAAGATGGTCACCCATCCACAGACCAACCGCGGCAAGCGTAGCTTAACCTGATCGATCGACCTGTGTGGCTGTTATTATTTAGCCACGGGCCCCTCACCTGAAATTGCGAAAAAAAAAATCAGCTGTTCCCTACATTTTGACGAGTTATTGAAAGTGTATACCTACTTTTTCCTGTTTTTATTTATTTATTTATTTAAACATCATGCACAAGAGTGGTACAAAGGCGGACTTAATGCCACAAGGCATTCTCAGGGCATGTTTTGTATTTGGGGTTTTTGTTAAGTTTATTACAGTAATAATTACAGTTTTATAAATAAACAGGGGTTGGTTACTGCAATAAAACAAGGGCTTACGAAATCAGTGTTGTAATTAGTTACTAAACGTAATATTTTTAACCTCTCAAACGTCGAATGTACCCCATGGGTACAGATAACAATAAAATTTCTATTGTGCCTTGGCGGGCGACGGGTTAAATTAGAGAATTGTTTTTTGATTGTTCGTTTATCTCTTCTACTCCTACACACGTTATCTAAAGTTCGGCCTTTCAAAATTTTTACAAAAATGTAAACAACAATGGGCGCTTGAAAATGGTTTTACATGTAAGTATATTATCTTACTGTATGATTATATTTAACCCCTCAAACGTCGAATGTACCCCATGGGTACAGATAACAATAAAATTTCTATTGTGTCTTGGCGGTTGACGGGTTAAATTAGAGAATTGTTTTTTTTGATTTTATGTTTCTCTCTTCTACTCCTACACACGTTATCTAAAGTTCGGCCTTTCAAATTTTTTTCAAAAATGTAAACAACAATGGGCGCTCGAAATTGTCTATGGTTTATTGATACGATGGTATGAATTTTAAGTTTTGTTGTTACCGATGTTACGATTTTTTACAAAAAGAAAAACAAAAAAAAAGAGACGATTAAACGATTTTTGCCTACCAGGTTTAATCTGTGCAAGAATTGGTCGTGAGTACTCGTAAAACGATACAAAGCAGAGTCAATGTAACGTATACAGCGTGAAATTGAAAACATGCGACAAATCGAAATGGGAGATTGTACTCATTATTATGAACAACTTTTACCATGGGACCAAACCTCATCATCTGCCGAGCCTTTTCCCAACTATGTTGGGGTCGGCTTCCAGTCTAACCGGATGCAGCTGAATACCAGTATTTTACATGAAGCGACTGCCTATCTGACCTCCATAACCCAGTTACTGGGTAATACGATACCCCTAGGTAAGACTGGTTGTCAGATTTTCGGGCTTCTGACACCCGTAACGACTGTCAAAGATCTACAAATGACAGCCGGGACCAACGGCTTAACGTGCTTTCCGAGGCACGGAGGGGTCTCGGTATGTAAAGATGGTCACCCATCCACAGACCAACCGCGGCAAGCGTAGCTTAACCTGATCGATCGACCTGTGTGGCTGTTATTATTTAGCCACGGGCCCCTCACCTGAAATTGCGAAAAAAAAAATCAGCTGTTCCCTACATTTTGACGAGTTATGCGAACATAAATGTAGGGAACAGCTGATTTTTTTTTGCGATTTCAGGTTTTATCTCATAGTAAAAGTTTTTCACAATGATTAGTACAATCTCTCATTTCGATTTGTCGCATGTTTTCAATTTCAACCTGTAGATTTCCCTGATCGGGTGGGCGTTGCCTGCATGCCTCAGATGTCAATCATACCGTCCTTGACAATAATATATTGCCGTTGATTCGTATTAGCTTCGTCCCTAATTGTGCATATAAGTATAAAATCTTCAATTAAAGTGGTTCTTGGATCCCTAATCACCGTTGTTTGAATCATCGTCGTCACTGTTATCACAGACGCTTCAGTTAACACATTGAACGCCGTGGTGGTCACCGGTGACCACCACTGACCACCACTGAACTTTCCATATAGGCTGACGCTGATTCGCGATTTCGACAAATTTTACACATTATATTTTATTGGCTCATACGGTTCAAAATAGTCAAAAACCCCATTCTAAATAATTATTTCTTATAAAACTAAAATAATTGCTGTCGTTCACCGGTGACCACCACGGCGTTCAATGTTTTAACGCTACTGTGTTCACCAACGTGATTTATAAATGGAATCATATCAGTGGCCTTGACGAGGATTCAATCAATATTCTTCATTTCTTTCCCGATTTTTAATATGATATACGAGTATTATGCTTTACGCACTCCGACCACTGTTCGGCTCCAATTCGCGCCATACTTTCTAGTAGTATATTTTTACTTCAGGCAGGCATTTTATGGTCTATTATGCCTCCCAACATTGCCTTTCATTAATTGTGTCCATATCAATTCGATAGACATATAAGTCACAATGGTAAGAAGAAGGGCGAAGTACGACATGTCCTTTTGATTTTGCCAATTGGTACACAGATGTAACGTTAAATTGCCCTTTATCAAACTTTACTAAGAGCTGCTCTTTTATTTCATATTCCTCGTAGCGGATCTGTTTTTTTGCACAAGCAGACTTGGTTGTCGGCCTTCCTCCAACACATATTGGGCATTCATTTTACAAGATGCATATTATGGTACGGAGCGTTGTCCATGACAATAACGTAATCAGGCTGCAGCTTATCTAAAATATTTTTAAACTACTTTTCAAAATTGTGAGCGTCCATTTCACCCCGTCACTGCTTTCCTTCGAAAAAGAACTCCCCTTCTTCTTCTACAAAGTCATTATTGTTCCGAATATGGGTATAATAAGGCGTTTCCTTTTGTTATTTGGGGTTTGATGCCCCGTTGAAAAAAGGCATCTTTCGAGCTTTTAATGTCTGTATCGCGCCAGAACTTACTTATGTGGCCTTCGTTGATCCAAGTCTCGTCTAAATAATAAATGTTTTTTTTCGGTAGTCTGCAATCCTTATTAGGTTTTCCGCCATTTTTGCAAATATGGTCTGTCCAACAAGAGCAGCACAAGTTGCGCCCAAGCGGAGATACGTTGTGAGCCGAAACGATGAGTCATCCATCATATTATCTATGGTGGATGACGGGAGCGCCTGAAGCCACAAACTTGACTCCCATTTTCCTACAGCCAGCAGACGGGCTCGCTCAACAGTATTACGTGACGTGTTTACAAGGGTATTCCGTATAATACTGCAGAGTGGCACGTCTCAGCGTTTCTGGGGGGACCGGTTGTCGGGCAAAACCGTAATGGGACAAGCCATTTTCCAAGCGTGCAAAGCATTGGTCAAACAGTTCCTGCAGTTTGGCAGAAGATCTGTGTATTCCCATCTGTGTTCTCTTTTGTTGAAATAAATAAATAAAAAAATAACAAAGTATATCAAAATCGACCAGTGAGGAAGATAAAATGTTCCTGGTTAATTTATCGGCACTGTGGGCCGAGGAGAGGAAATTCGGTAAACTTATACTAAACTTGATATTTTGTGAACGCCGAGACCGCCCAAGCGAATGGGCAGTGTGGCTTGCTGCCACGCTCGGTCGTTCAGGGCCACATTTAGGATGGAAGTTAGTGTGTTTCTAATCATTTGGTCTACTTTTCCTAAAAGTTGTAGATGTTTCCAAAGAAGAGAGGAGCAAAGGATATATGTAAGTTTTGGCCCAAAGCACCAGTATCGAATGAGTGTGAAGGCCGAATGTATGTACTTTTGAAAAGTCTTTTCTAGACATCGTTTAAATTTTGTATCTTCTCCTCAATGAAAGTTGGAAAGGATTCGTCAAAAATTGGGGAGCCTAGGAGGTGAAGAGAGTTTCTTTCCCTAATTTTGATATGTGGTACTATTTTAATAAATTTTTCTATGGTAGTCTGTCAGTCGTTTGGGGAAGATAAATTTCGCATTTGGAAAGGTTAAGGTTAGGCCAATGGAACTGAATTTTTCTTTTAAAAACGTTAAATCTTTTAAGACTGTGTCTACATCACCTCCTAGAATTCCATCATCCAAATACCAAACGTTGAATTTAGAATTTAGTTGTCTAATAATTGGATTTATTGCCAAACTAAAAATGTCTGCCCCAAGAGGGTCACCCTGTTGACATACAACGACTGATTTGAAAAGGTTGTCTTTATAGAGTAATTTAGAGGGGTGCTTGTAACATTGATAGAGAAAACTGTGAATTCTGAGTATTCCTTTTTGAACTTCGGCCAACAAGGTGTCCCTGTTTACGGAATTGAAAGCATTTTTAATGTCAACATTAAGGATGACCCCACCTTTACCGCTATTGAGGTAAGTGGATAATGCGTGTATCACAGCTGTGATACACTGCCCCCTTTAGACCCAAAACCTAGCTGGAGGGGCTGGAATTTGCTGGCCGGTGGTTCGCTGTAAAAACCAAAGCAAATTTTGGCTGCGATACGACGGTAATTGGACCATACGGCAATGGGACGAATGCCACCATCCTTGTGCGCAGGGCACACAGATTTGCCCCATTGACGGCTTCGTTCACATTGCCGGAGAGCATGAGATTGATGAGGGCCGTCAGCTCCTTCAAAAGGGACTCACCAGCCTCCCCAGCGCCTGAACACATTAAGTTCTTCAGGTGAGGTGTCAGGCCGTCGAGGCCACCGGCGGAGCCACTTCGAAAGGAGCAAATGACCGCACATACTTGCTGAGCTGTAATTTCAAGTGTGTTGAATTCCGGATTGGGTGTCAGAGAAGGAGAGGTCATCTGCTGGCGCAGGGTATTTGCTCTCCAGAATTGTAAGTGTCTCTGGAGAGTACGGCGCAACCACATCGCTGCTTAAGATAATCCTTTCTGCAACTCTGATATCACCCTCGCCTAGTTTAGACTCCACATGGTGCAATAAACCTCTTTGGAGGAGGTGCGCTGTTAATTTAGGGTACAAACTTTGGGCCGAAATGTTACAATAATTCTTGATTTGTGCTGCTAAAGTTTTTTAATTTGCCATTTTTTGCACATGTAGAATTCTCAATGGGAAGGTGAGTAATTGCTCCCAAGTACTTTTAGAATTATACATATGTAGTTGAGTGGGAGAATAAAACAGTTCAATTGGTCTGGATGCTGGTCCGAGT